>VZTN01019214.1:27812-60952 GCA_013400515.1 Erpornis zantholeuca | reverse complement strand
TATATATACACACATACACATTTTGGTGTGTGCCTTTCCAAAAGCCAAGCTCAGAGCAGGTGTTCCCTGTCTTCCCTGGGCCACTCTGGCCATGACCCCAAGAGGGATGGGGGATGCCCCTCTGAGACTGTGAGGCTGTCACCATCCCTGTGCCTTGCCTGTTCCCCCCTGGAAAGGGGGGACACAAAGCTTGGCAGAGCCCCAGGGGAATGTCTCCTTAGCTTCTGAG
This sequence comes from Erpornis zantholeuca, assembly GCA_013400515.1. Lineage (NCBI taxonomy): Eukaryota > Metazoa > Chordata > Aves > Passeriformes > Timaliidae > Erpornis > Erpornis zantholeuca. Next base: position 60,723 of record VZTN01019214.1, on the reverse strand, counting down.
CTCTGTCTGATACACTTGGTTTGCCAAAGTGGAGCTGACAACTTCTTTCCCAAAGGTTTTGGAAAATGTCTAGCCAAAATTATATCATTGGGAATGATATCCTGGGGGTGGGGGGAGATGGAGTGGTGTCTGCAGCAGAGGGATCGGGTCAGCATCACCCTCTGGCTGTGGCAGTGGGATGGAGGTGAGGTAGGAATGCTCTTTGAGTTAAAGGAGTTTTTCTGGCTGCTTTCAAATCACTGCCCTGGGTTTCCTGGTGGAAAAATAAGGAATCCCTGGGGGAAGGCAGGGAGTGGAGAACCTGTGTCTGGAGCAGGCTGTAATCACTTGGTCCAGGCCTGTTTGCAGTGAGGAGAGGTGTGTGAGTCTGCTGGTGGAGGCAGGAAAGAAGGAGAACTGGAGGCTAAAAGAGTCAGGTCTGAAGCAGAGCTTGTGCTCTCAAAAAGATGGGAGTGGCCCTGGGAGGTGTTAGCTGGAGATGCCTCCACTCCACGCGGTCGGAAGTGCTGGCCCTGTTGTCTGTGTCCTGCAGGAGGTACTGGCTGGGATGTCCCCTCCCTTTCCTGCACAAAACTCCATTTCCAAGTAATACTGGGAACCCGGCATCAGGCCCACAAGTCACACAACCATCCTGGGCATGTCTGGAGAGAAACAAAGGTCCTGAGTTCCCTAGGGAAGAGCCATTTCACTCGGGTTCTTCTCTTTCCAAATAATCTCTATAAAAGCACTAAGCTCCGCCCTATCTTTCTTTGGCATCGATTTCCCAGGGAGCTGTGTCCCTCCCTAGAGTGCTGGCCACTCCCTGCTCCATTAAGGGATCTGGATCCTCCAGGAACAGACCTTTCCCATGCAGAGGGCTGAGTGCTACCCTCAGGGCCTGCTACATGAAGCAGGGTGCTTTGATGTGGGCTGAAGGGGCTGCAAGGTTTTAGTAACTCAGGAGCTGAGTATAAATTACACCTTTAAACCAGAGAAACCCTTCATCCATGCCAGGTTGTGCTTTGGATGTTGGGAAACATTTCTGCTGCACCTCAGTGGCTTTTGGTACCAAACTTTGGCTACATGGGTGGGTTGGCTTAGACCAGAGATGTATTTGCACAGATTTTGTGTTTGATGGTTGGTTTTTTTCTTGTGGGCAGGGTGTTGGTGTGTAAACACCAGTGCTATTGGCAATGGTAGTTTCCTTTTGGAGGAGATAAATCCCTGCTGGAAAACATGGGATTTTTCCTACATGAATCCAGTTATCCTCCATGGCAGAGGTGTTCTGCTGGGAGGGCTGAGCCTGGCCAGGGCAGAAAGAGGGTTGCCTCAAATTGCTCTACTGAGATCCAAATGATCTCAAAGGTCAGAAAAGCCTTGGTGCTGTCCAATAGCACCTTCCCCCCAAGTGCATCTGTGGGAAGTAAACCGTGCCCACTGATAACAGGGACAGATCCACTGAGATAACACCCCCAGCCTCCCTCCATCCTTTCTCACAGAGCCTGCTCTGCATCCTCAGGCTGTAGCTGGTGGCAGCTCAGAGGAGCAAGTGTTTCCCTTAAGTCTCATGTACCCCCTTGACACCTGCAGAGCTCCCCTCTGACTTTACATCCATGTGTCCAAGAGGAAAACCAATCTCCCTACCTCAGCACAAACATAAATATATGCTAATGATGTACCCATGCCTAGGGGGATGCTCAGAGATGGAGAATGGGGGGGAGAGGAAGGATCAGGTCCATGCCATGGGTTTTCTACCTGTCAGCATTTGGGGAGGCCAAGGTTCCTGAGTGGGTGAGGAGGGGTCAGCATGAGGATTTGTGGATTTCCTCTGCCCTTTGGCTTTAGCACAGCTGGAGGGGAGGGAGGTTGGAACAGCCGTGCTCAAGCTGCCGGATTCCACATCAGTTATAAAGTTACCAAGCTTTGGAAGTACCTAATTTTTCAATTGCCTTTGGTTGTTTGATAGTTTTTCTCACTGCTGAGACAATTTTTTAAAATGTTTTTGTTTCTTTTACCCCCTCCCCTTCCTTCAAATATTTGTGCTGAAGGTTCATGGGCAGTTCAAATCCAGGCAAGATATATGTAGCTCCTGGCAGCCCCTGCTGGCTGGTGACTCTTGTGAGCCTCCATCAAAAAGGTATCCTGAGATCTGCTCCTATGGCACTGTGTCCAAGGGGACATGACTCCAGTGTGTGTGATTCCCAGATCTTGTGGTTTTTGTTCAGCCACAGTCTCAGGGAACAGACAGATGTCACCCTCCTCAGGTCTGGAGGTTGCTGATGGAGAACAGGGTGACAGCTTGGGTCTTGCAATGCTTCACCCCAATGCTGCTTCTGGGGCATGCCCATTGTGGGGTTTGTGTCCAGAACCCCACAATGGCTTTGCTGGTCCTGGGGACAAAAGCAGTGGCTCATGGCTGCAGGTCTGTAGCCTGGATCACTATGATGAACAAGAGAGGAGGATCTGGGGAGAGCACAGAGGCTGCTGCTGGCAGTGATGCTGTCCATGGTTTCACCCATGTGGGGACCAGACCTGGCTCTCCTGGCTGTAGGATCCCTTAACAGGGGTGTTTGGTGGGGGAGCAAACTTCATCCCCCCGAGAGGAGCTCAGCGGTGCCACCTCTTCCTTTCCTGGGAAAACAACCTCTGGAGGACAATAGGAGGGCAAAGGATGGAGTTGAACCCTCTTTCTGCTCCTCTAAGGAGTCAGGGAAGGCAGCTCCCTGCCTGGGGCTGCTGCAGGGGGATGTTTGTGAGCAGGGCAAGGCTGGAGGAGAGTGGGGCTGGGGCTATGGTGGGTAGCTGTGCTGCCTCCCCAGCGAGTGTATCAGCTGCAGGGCTTGGCTGTCACATTGCTCATTGCTCCCAGAGCAGTATTTCCAGAGCAAAAGCCACCACTGCCCCCTTTATGAATCCCTGCATGACAACTGCAAGGGCTGCCTCTCCATTCCCAGGCAGATTTGGAGATTGCACCCAGTGGGATTAGACTTGGGTAACAACCATCAGAGCTGCTGCAAACGTGTAGAGGTTTAGATTAAATACTGGGGGAAGAAAAGTCACAGAAAGAGTTGTAAAGCTGTGCCCAGGGAAGTGGTGGAGTCACCACCCCTAGGAGTGCTCAAAAACTGTGTGGATATGGCACTGGGGGGGATAGTGTAATGGTGAACATGGTGGTGGTGCAGGCTCGGTGGTAGGACTTGATCTTTTCCAACGATAATGATCACAGGATTCCAAGTGGAAGTTGTGGGTGTGAAAGCCTTGCCAGGGCAGGGAGGTTCCTTCAGCTGAGTTGTTGCAGCCCTGCGCTGTTGGGGGCAACAGAGGGGTGCATCTGTAGAGGGCATGGAGCAGTGAGTCCTGCCTTGGTCACTGCAGTGGGACACTGGCTGCCCAGCCCTGCCCCCATCCCTGCAGCTGCTCCTCCACAGACCATCACCCTCTAATGCCAAAGGAAAGGTCCCGAAAAAATGTATTTCTAATCAGTTGCCTCTTGCCTGAGCTGATTTTTGGGCACATGTAAACTTTGTAAATATGAGACTAGAGGCTGAACGTGGACAAATATTAATTCAGCAGACTCAGAGTGATTTTAATGGATAATTATAGGTTCTCAATCTGCAGTATTTATACAGCCTTTCCAGTTTCCATGCAGTGCATATTCTCCTAGAGGATTTGTTTGACCTTGAGCACCATTTTTATCTGCAGGATATAATTACAGTGAAACTAGAAATATTAAGCATTTGAAAAGGACTGTGTATCCCTGCTTAACTGGCTTCCTCCTCTCTGACATGGGAATGTAATTGCACAGCAGTAGGGAAACTTGCAGAGCGATCCTGTTTGACTGGGGCTGGGATTTGGGGAAGCCTGCCCAGTTGGGACAGGGACTGGTGTGTGTGCCTTGTCTGGGGGCTCCTTGAGCTGGTGCTCAAGCCACTGCCTGCAGGAACAGTCAGCAGCAAAATTACTTTATGCCCTGTTTAACCCTGGTGACCAGGGGTGCTTCTGGCCTAGAAATATTTCCCAAGAATCACAGATTTTTTTTTTTTAAGGAATTATTGCTTTTTAATTCTCTTAAAATAGGGGCCTTGTCTAACCTTTCCCCCCCCCACCCCACCTTTTTTTTCTTTTTTACATAACACTTCAAATTCAATGACAGGAGGGAACTCAGTATCCTCTGGCAGAGAGAAGGGTTCATGGGGAAAAGGGCTCGATGTAGCTTCATGCTGGCACAGCTGCATTGATCCCAGTGGCCTCACTTCTGATCAGCACTGGCAGATGGAGCCACATCCTCTTTGCCTGTTGACTGATGGTTGGCATATCCATAAGGAAAAGGCTGCAAAAGCACCAATTCTCATTAAAAGCAAACCCCAAGCCTTGAGCCTTCTGCCCAGGTCTGAGTGCCAGTGACTCCTGTGTGTGTTTACACCCGTGGGTTTTTACTCAGCCCTTGGCTGCACAGCTCTGCAGTGATTTACCCATCACACTCCCCTTGCAAAGCAAGCAGCTCTTTTTACAGCTTTAAGCCCTGATCCCACACACCCAAAAATGCTATTTAGGGACAGTCACCTGTGCTGGCCCCAAAGGAACAGCAGACACATACCCTGCTGTGGGCAGGGAAGAGACAAGAGAGGCTGGGACATTACTTAGGACCCCCTGGGAATGCAGGTTCCAGGGGCTTCAGCTGGGGAAATGGAGCAGAGCACCTTGGATGCTGATGGGATGCTGTGGCTTTGCTCTCCAGCCTTAACACGAGTTTTGTGGTGAGCTTCTTCTTGTCGTTATTGTATCAGCATTTACAGTTTCATCAAAATCCTCAGGACCCATTTGATGTGGCAGGTACATCATAAATACCAGCCCAGCTCATATTTGTGTTGGACTAAAACTGGTGGGAAATGTCATGGCTTCCTGCTGAGCATGGAGTGAGTTCTGAAATCCAATCTTCTCTTTTGTCTTTGCTGGGGCAACAGGTCCATGGGCCAGGGAGAAAAAACTTTAGAGGGCCAATGGCAACGAGAGCCTGGGTATTGCACAGAGGCTGTCAGCTGAAATGGGGCTGTGAGCCACTGTCTTTGAAAGATGATCAGAACAAAGGGCTATAACATGGGCCACAGCTGGGCAGTTCCATCAAATCACTCGTCCCCTGTCCTGGGTGCAGCTGGAGTTGTGGTGTGAGTTTTTCTCTCTTCTTCTTCTCTCTTCTTCTTCTCTCTTGTGAGTGGATGGAAAAACCCATGTGGGAAAAAGCAAGGTCTTTGAGAGCAGTGTGATTCTTTTTTCAAGTCCTCATGGCCAGCAGATCATGTGTGTCCCACTGGCCCTAGAGCAGCTCCCTTGGCATCAGGGATCCCTTACTGTGGTGCCAGAATGGAGCCCTTGGGTGTCAGGAGCAGAGTATAGTGGTGTCCCCACTGTGGGAGTGTGTCCTCTGTGCAAACACAGTGAGGAAAGGAGTTGGGGAGTACCTGTTCTGTGGTGGGGTGTTGCTGATGATCAGGAGCCTGTGACTCTGTGTGGTAGGGGGAGAGTTTTTCTGTCTTTCCTATCTATCAATTAACGGCTGGTAAAAGAGTGAGATGTTCCACCAGGCTGGTGTCCGTGACACCTTCCATTTTGTCATAGCTGGTTTATGTCTTCCAAGGTAAAACCAGCTGCATTTAGTCCTTTAAAGCTCTGTGTTCCCAGTACAGTGTGTTGTGAGGTACATAGAGGTGCAAAGATGTCTCTGAAAATCACTTACTTCCTATCAGCCAGTGATCTGGGCCTTCAGAAAATGACAAAAATTTGGAATTTGTGCTGGTCTAACCCGCTGACCAAGGAGCCCACCCATCATCTTAAAGGATGTTTGCATCTTTGCACCTCGAGACACAAATAGCCCTATGGCTGCTTTTCACTTTTACTGGGAGCAGTACCCAAACAACCCCTGAATTTTCCATGCTGGAGAGGAGCCTGGTGTAGGTGGTGGTGGGAAGGAGCACTGGCAGGCTGATGGATGCACTGGGGTAGGAAGCTTGGGCTGTGCAGCATATTCATGCAGCTGGTACTGAAAAATCTTAAACCAAAGCTTGATCCATTCCCATCCATTCCATGGATGAAACCAGAACTCCATGCATTTTCAATGCTTTTTCAGCAGGTTTTTCTCTCAATTTTTCTGTCATCACCACGTAACAGTTCAGTTGTAGATTTTGCAAGCTCATTTTTCTGCTTTGATACTTGTGCTCGTGCTTTGGGTTTTCAGGACAGGGATGTGGAGACTTGCTGTGGTGTTTGGTGGGGGAAGGAAGGTGAGGATGGCTGAGTCTCAGCAGCAGGAGGGTGTGGTGCAGTCTGTGCCTTTGGACAGGGATGTTGAGGGGACAGGTCTGGCAGGGTTGAAGCCAGTGGGAGGAGGGGACCTGCTCACGATGGGTCACACACTCAAGTGCTTCTCTGAGGGAAGGTGGGAGTGTTTGGGTCTCTCCTCCCCTTCTTCTTGCCACAGTGTCAACCTGTGCTGGTGCCACCCTGGTCTCCATCATCGGAGGAATGAGACCTTGAGGCTGGGCCAAGCCTGGGAGCTGTGGCATTGGCCTTGGTCCCAGGTTTTGGGGAGATGGTGTTTCATTCATTTCCTCCATCCTGCCTTGGTGAAGAGAGGGGAGGAGAGCAGTAGGGAATAAACAGGAGTTTAGGGCTGCTTTGCTCCCAAGATGGTCATCCCAGGGAGGTGTGTGCCAGGAACTGCTGAGCACCAAGGGGCTCACAGGAGCTCAGCCAGCAGCAGCAGTGTGAAATAGCACCCACAGGCCAGGAAAAGGGATAATCACACATGGAGGGGTCAGGAAAAAGGATGATCACACAGGGACGAGACAGGTTTCGGTCCTTGAAGGTGCCAGAGTTAAGTGTGGGTGTAGGAAGCGATCAGCTGGGGATGGGGCATTTTGTAGGAGCAACTCATCCTCTCTTTGCCCAGGGAGGGAGTGATCATCCTGCTTACACTCATCCCACCTGCTGTGAGTGATTAACCTTTTGAAGAAGGGTCTGAGCTCCTGGGGTGCCGAACATCCAGAGCTCCCACACACTTCAGCTGAAGCCACATTTGTGTAGTGCCTTTGCAGATGGAGCTCTCACAGCCTGAGGACTCAGGGGCTGTGCCCACCTGGAGTCACCAGCCCTGTCTTGCTCTGCAGCTCCCACTGGAAAAGCTGGTGGAGATGCTGCTCACAGGAGCTGGACACTTGTCTGGTCAGCACAGACCTGCTCTGCTCCCTGTCTCGGATGAAGCAGGGAGCAAGTTTGATCCAGTCTGCTCAGTCCCTTTGTATCCCATCATTGTGTGCTCTGTGTCCGGAGTTAAGTCAACACTTTCTGGAGTTCCCTTGACAAAATGAGCCTCTCTGCTGGTCAGTCATGGTTTTATTTATATGTTCTTTTCTTTCATTAGAAAGGAAAATATCAAAAAAAGAAAAAGTTTCCAATAACTGTATCTATAGTAGTTACAATTTTTGAAGCAATACTTGTATCCCTGTGTGTGCCTCTGAACTATCCATGTATTTGTTCAGCTTCTTCAGGTCGGGGTGTGTGAAATATCTCTAAAGAAGATAGCTCTGTATGTGATGGTGTAAATGCATTGTTTGTATGTATCTAAAATTTAAATAGATTGTACATATGGGATTGTAAATGAACTGTAAACAGCAATCTATATTTTCTTGAATATATTATATAGCAGTATATATTTGTTAAATAAATATTCTTGTATACTCTTCAATAACCTTTTTAATATTTTGTACAGATAAGTTTATTAAATATTTTATTGATAAATAGACTTCTGCAAGATTTTCCTTTGATGACTCGTGCCTGTGTCCTGAAACCAGATGTCAGAGCAGCTTTTGTAAACCACCTTTATTCCCTGGGCTACCTAAGGTGTTAAACCAAAAATGAAATACCCATTCATTTTAAACTGCCTTCCAGGGCAGCCACAGGTATTTTCCAATAAATAAAGTCACAGAACAGTGAGTGTTTGTGATGGATTTGTCATCAGAATGTACGTACTTTTTCTCCCCTGTGTTTCTGAACAGTGTTCACCTGCTGTGATGAGCAGCTACCCAGCTCCAGCCTGTCAAACAGGATTCGCTCCATTGACTCCAGCAGCCTGGACAAGAGAAGGCTCCATGGAGACCTCATTGTGGCCTTCAGTGCTTAAAGAGGGGTGTATAAAAGAGAGGAATAGTGACTTTTTACACAGGCAGGTAGTGATAGGACAAGGGGAACAGTTTTAAAGTAAAAGAGGAGAGATCTAGATTGGATATTAGGAGGAAATACTTTCCTGTCAGGGTGGTGAGGCTCTGGCACAGGTTGCCCAGAGAAGCTGTGGATGCCCCATCCCTGGAAGTGTTCAGGGACAGGCTGGATGGAGAGTGAGGTGCTTTAGCATGTGCTCCTGCAATGGACATCACCCACGTGCCTTGGAGGCAGAGAGTGAAGGTAATACGGATTATGAGTGATGATGACTCTCTCAGCTACATCCCTAAGCACACAGAACTGTGAACTTGCAGGTGTGAAGTAAGGCACATTGGGAGGCATGGAAGAAGTCCTGAAGGCAATCAGGTATGTGTTTTATACATACCAGAGCAAACTCAGCTTTCAAGACTCAAAAGGAATGTGGAGAACTGAAAAGAGACATTTCCCTGAAGGACTTGAAAATTAATTATTAAAATTCTGGTATTTTCTAGGCTGTTTCTTCCTCTTAAGCACACACAGAAACATATGGCTCAGCTGGAGTAAGGCATGGTGATTTCTATCCCAGTGACACATGGAGCAACAGACCAAGCAGGACCTACTTTTTGGTCAGTGTCCTGCATCCCCACAAGCCCATTTTATGGTCACTCTGGCTGAGGGGGTCTGTTGGTAAAGGTACTCTGGGGAGGGAGGCAGGATGGCATTTGTCCCCTTGCCTACTCTGTGAGCAGTTTTACAGGAATGTGCCATCTTAAACTATTTTCAACAGAACACTGAAGGGTGAGAGCAAATGGTTATTCACAGGCATCCCACCACATCTTCACTGAAATCCGTGGGAGGGGGTTGTGTTCAATTGACATGGGTTTTTACTCCACAGAACTTCTGACTACTCATGTGATTGACAACATAAACTAGTCAGTTTATAACTGAAGAGAAATAAAAAGCACAGCAAGGACAGAGGAGATGTCCAAGGTCACACATGAATACAATGGAAGAAAATGCAGAGCATTGGTAAAACAGGACATGGTCTGAATTGGGATTGGATCACTCTGGATGCTTAAAATCCTATGGGATTATTTTGTGGGTGAAAATACAAGTTCTTTCCTATAAGCATCAATGAGCTGCAGTACTCTCTGCATGATGAGAGCATGATCTTGGCACTTCAAAACATTTATCTTCTGTAAATGACATTCCTGTATCCTACAAGTTAGATTAGAACAGCTGAATCCTTATCAAATTTAAGAGTACCTGTTAGGGAAGAGGAGTAGATGAGTCTTGACATTGCAAAAGTCTGTTTTTCCTAATTCCAAGTCATCTTGTCTTCATGGATTCCCCTCAGTGTACAAAGGGCAGTATTTCAGAGTCTGGGGGCTTTGTTGAAGGTGTTCACAAAGGGAGAGAGGGGGAGGCAGCCCCCACTTCCTCCTTTGAGGAATTGCTTCAACCAGGATGGTGGAAGATCTCTGGGTGTCTGACTGGCAAACCCTGCAGTCAGGTACAGTCAGTCAGATGTTCTAAAAAACACCCTGTAATTTATTAGCTGCTGCAAACTACTTTCTGCAACACAACTGTTTTCCTGCAAGCACATTCCTGCAACAGTAAAACCAAGGCTGCTGACTATCAGCTCAAGCAGTCTGAGTTTTTAATTAAATCCCTCCCTGCCTGAGCACGAATGTTAGCCTGTTCCATAACTTCTGCGTGATGCTACTGAGAGCAGCGCTTGCTCCTGGCAGCTGCTTGTGCTGTTACTGCTGGATCTGCTGCTTGTGCTCAACCCCCATCAGCTGTTCCAGAAATATATGCTGTTTTAATAGTTCCTGGTCACTCACACATGCTCTCTGGATTCTTATTTTGTAAATGTGCCAGGAAAGAGAACATTTGCCTGCAAATGAAGAGCCTCAGAAACTTATTGTAGTTGGGAGTCTGAGGATGACCTGTGACACAGAGTAAAACAAGTCTCTTGGGTGTAGTGAGTTTATCCAAACCAAGTAATAGTTTGAGTGACTTTAAAATGATAACATTGAACATCTTGTTTAAAGTCTTTGCTGGCAATTAGCTAGACCAAAGAAAGGGATGGGGAGTGGATGCATGTATAAACCCATTTTCTGTAAAATAAATACATAAATGACCTCAGCTGCAGAAAAGAGATTATCTGCTGTGGCTCATGTATGCAATCTGTCTCCGTGAGTCAAGAATCTGGTGTTTAGCTTGGAGTCCAACTCCAAATTCTTCACATAAACACTGGGCAAGCACTCATCCAGCTTCCTGAAGGGACAAACCTCACTGATCCACACACTCTATAGCTCATTCAGAGCAGCAAACACGGAGTTGGAGGCAGCAAGGGGAAACTGATTGATTATTTTGGAGGGGCTCTGGATAAAAATGCTTAAGCGAGTCAGGTGCCTACCACCCACGGATTTTCTGTGCACTTGGCAAATGTCTGCATCACATGTGAAATTTGGGGTTTGGCAAGTATTTTTGTAAATTTTGTATGCATGAAGTAATAAAGGAGGTGAACTAGGACTAAACAAGTTACCAAAACAAAGAATCGAGTTACATTTTACCATAAATTTATTTATTTTTGTTACTGGAGTTGTGTACTTTTAATAAAAGGTATTGACCTAGCAAAACACTTGCACGTGAGTCAAAGTCACTGCACTAGCAGGGTTACTCGTGTGGTGAGAATCAAGCACAGATGTGAATGACAGTGAGTAGGTGCTACAGCATACAGTCAATATATTTGTGATAGGTTTTCCAAGAATTCTTAAATAGTCTAAAACAGGCAAGACCACACTGTGTTTTCATGGTAAATTGGCACATTTGGAATACAAGCACTTTTGACACTCTTTGCCTAGGGTGACAATGAACACCACGGGCTTCTGAGGAGCTGGATTCTCACTGTGTGGGATCTACTCCTCTCAAGAAATACAGCTGTGGAAACCAGGCCTGTGTGTTTTATGAACAGAGTAGCAAATTTTCAGATCTTAGCCTTACAGTAACAGCTTCTAGGAGGAAGGTAGCAATTGAGTCAATATGGTTTTGATAATACTAGAGAAAATTCTTTTTAAGAAAATTGTAAGGCATTCTTCTGCAGTAGATCTGGTCATCACTGACCAGACCTAATTTCAGTTTAGGTTTTAATGGAGTTAGGATTTAGTATAATGGATTAACATTGGTATAAAAGGCATACACATGTCAAGTACAAGTATTGCTAAATTAATTCCTCGTACAAAGTATACGAATAATGCACTGTAAACAACTGCTTCTCATAGGTGCTTCAGTTTCCAGGCTGTAGTAGTTGCTTGTCATCTTTGGTTAATGCAAGATTTCTTCAGGTCTCAGGAGATCCACTACAACAGCTGAACTCCCACAAGCTGAGTCTTTGTCGATTCCCTGATTCCTCATACTTTGAAGAACAAATGTTTTGTTCAACCAGATCAATGTGCAAACCAAAACAACCAAGTGAACTGCAGTTCTTGTGCTGCTGACACACAAACAGGCGCACATGTACATATATGTGTGCATTAATGTATCTCCACATATGTGCACATCCCTCCAGCTCTGCCCCAGGGAGCACCTCAGCCAACAGATGCAAGGAGCATCTCCCACTAGGCCATCCAGCTGGGATGATGCCAACATCTGAGGGCTATCCAAGCACACACACACACAGCTATGGACTTCTAAAGTGAGCTCAAGGATTGTTTTGATCACGACTGAAAATGGACCTGTAGAAAGAAGGAAAGTCCCGTGACCCTCCAATGAGCAGAGTTGGTTGCATGGGCACAGTCCCCTCCTCCCCACGCTGCTAAAACTGTGTTCCCAACGTTCCTGCCCCACTCATCACTGGATGACCATTTCATTATGTTGCAGTGTAACTGAAAAATCCACTGGCTAGTCTCAAAAGCTAAACCGGTTTCTGATGCAAAGAAGGTCACTTAAATCCACTTAAACCAGTCTGCAGGTTTGAAAATGAGTTAAAAATATCCAGGAACTGAACTCTATTATGCGTTGCTCTAAATATTAGTGAAAGGTTCAAGAGGGGTCTGGAGAGTACTGGAAGGAGTGTGTATAATCATATAAGAAAACGAAGCAATTAATTGATCTTTCTCCATCACAGAGAACATTCTCCAATACTATTCTCACCCCTATCAATACTGGTAATAAATCATGTAAGTTAGATACTCAATGCATCATCTAAATTTATCTGTTTGCAAGGGCAGGACCTCCCCTGACTATACTCTGTAGGGTTTTGCTTATTTATAAATGTCTCTCTGAACTCCATGGGGAGACTATTTCACAGGTTCATGGCTAGAAAGCTTTTCTTGATTACACTTGGCTCTATTCCCCTTACTTGCAATATTTTCATTTCTAGCTATTCCCTGTAACTTCTTTTGTTATCACAACTGGTAGGATGCTTTTTTCTACTTTTTTTCCATCTGTAAAGGAGAGGGTTCACCAAATGTGAGGAACAGTGAACTTGTCAGCACCATGCAAGAGTCTGGTTCTCAACAGTATCGTTCATGCCATGTCATGGGTGCAGCCGTGGCACAGTAACAGATGTTTTCTGATGGTGAACTTACCTAATTTGTGGCTTGGCAGAAAATTTCATACTTCAGTCCTTAGAGCAAAGAACTGAAATTTAGACATGCATCAAAAGTGGTTCAATTCTTTAAAGTTGCTGAGCAAGCACTGTTCTCATGGACATCATTAGGAGAGTTAGGCCACCTAGAAGTTGTTATACATGGATTCTGCAATCCATTTTAACCTTTAAATACTGGCATTTTTGACCAGTGTACTTTCCCTTCTCTACAGTAAATTGAAAAATGAAACACTTGGCCATGTTCCAGGCAAGAGATCCTTACGTATTCCCTTGCTGAGCAGCCAGAGATACCTTACAGCATTTCTAACACCCTGTGGAGTCCTGGCAGTGCCCCAAACCCCTGGTGAGACTCGGAGAAACTGCACACCTGATCTACACATCTCCCCTGAACTCATCCTCAACTCATTCTGAACTCATCCCGAACTCAGCCTGACTACCAACACACTCTGACCCAGAGGAGACAATGTCAGGGCTGTCCAGGGCCTTGGGCTGTTCTGGCTGCCATGCACCTGGCTTATATGGATGGGTGAGACACGACGACAGGGCCAGGCCTTTCACAGCATTCCAGGATCCATGGCCAGGATCCACCCCCATCCCAACGCTTCTCCAGCAGTGAGTGAGGTGGTAGTAGCTCAGGTACAGTTGTATCAGCATTGTCTACAGTACCAGCAGACAATAAATATTCCACCCTTTGCCAAGTCTTACGGAGTCCTGAAGACTCAGGATGAAACTACATCAGCACTGAGTCAATAAAACTATACTTTGGACCAGCCAGTCTTTCTTTAACTTTCACCAAAACATCTGAATAGAAAACAAGCCATAATCTATAGTAAACAGAAAAAAAATAAGACAGACTCTCTCACAAAAAAATTACATGTTCACAAAATAATTACATCATTTTCTTGTTAATCACTGAATTAGTGTTTATAATTTGGTCAGATCATCCTGTAGCCAGTCTGTGATCATAGCAGCCATCTCCTTGCTGGCATCGAGCACGAAGGCGTGGCGGAGCCCCTTCTCACAGAGCCGAATGTCCCCATCTGGAAAATCCATTTTGATCTCATCATAGTAGTGCTGAGGACACCAGCTGTCTCCAGTTCCATAGTAAAAAATCAGCTAGAAAGCAAAGCATATCAAATAATCAGTGTGGAAAGTTACCGAGGAAGCCACCAATACAATCATTTGGAAATAAGCAATGCATCAGGTCCTGAGATATACTGTGAGGAATAGCAGATTGGTACTTCTTGGCTGTTTCCAGGTCGGCAGGTATAATGAAGACACTTAAATGCTCTGTGACTCAGTTTCCTCACCTGCAAAACTGTGGAACACAATACAGGCTTAAGTCTGAAAACAGAGATCTGCTGATGAAAGCCTGGCTGACAAGAAATTTCTTATTATGGCTCAAATCATTGATTTGTCCATGAAGTCTACCCCTAAGCAGTCCAGCTGTTTTCCATAGCTGTCAGAAGTTTTCTGTGTTAGCTTTCCAGCTATTTAAAAAACTCAGTGACCAGAGACATCTTCACCTGTATCAGATTGCTCAAAGCCCCATCCAACCTGACCTTAAATGTTCTCAGGAATCGGGCATCCACCACCTCACTGGGCAACCTGTGCCAGTGTTTTACCACCCTCATTGTAAAAACACTTCCTCCTTATAGCTAGTCTGAATTGATCCTCTTTTAGTTTAAAACTATTGCCCCTTGTCCTGTTGCAACAGGTCTTGCTAAAAATTTTGTCCCATTTTTCTCACAGGACCCTTTAGGTACTGGAACGTAAGGTCTCCCTGGAGCCTTCCCTTCTCCAGGCAGAACAGCCCCAACTCTCTATCTTATCCTTGTGAAGTGCTGCCTGTTCAGAGTGCAGGCACTTCCCAGAGATCAATGAAAAACTTTCTTCTGGGCTGTAACATGGCAGTAAAATTCTGCAGAAGTCCATTTTTAGTTGATCTTGCCCAATATAACCTTGGCTGATGACATACATGAAGCAGGTGCTACCTGCCCTAGAGCCCACCTAAATACCAAAGTTGTAAATTCCATGCAAATATCATATTCAGGGAAGTGTCTTTTCTCTCTGTTAAAAACAGTGAATGTCACGTTTCCCCAGGTCATAATTTCTCCCCATTTTCATCTTGACTTTGCATGCTATAGCTATACTTTTCAATTTCTATAAAGTATATGAGGGGAAAGGAGTTGTCTGGGAGAGAGTAAAAACCTATGGATTTCAGACAGAACAAGGACAAGATTAATGAGGAGCACTCTTCATACTAAAATGTCTGAATGCAGGTACCAGAACGATGCTGATTGCTCAACACATCACACACACAGCTTGGCCCAATTCCATTATTCGCATTTGTTTCATATTTCATTTCTGTACTTCGGTGAATAATTGAGCAATGCTAGCATAAATTAGGGGACAAGAAGTTTTCCTTTCATCACAAATATCTTCAATTCCATCATTTTTGTAGCCATGTGGAATATAAATAAATGGACCCACTGGAGTAGAGGTGGGCTAAGAGCCCAGACTGCATTTCACAAACTATTACAAGGTTTTGTCTAACTCACTCTTCTCTTGCTGAAGTTTGCCCAAATATTGTACATTATTGACTACTGGCTGTATCCAAAATATAGTATCTCAGTTGCACTGACACCAACCCAGTTGTACTTCTATTTATGTACAATACATAGAACATAAGCCGTCCCATGTTAACAAACATTGTTGGTTTCCTTTGTCACTCACTACTTGCTGGAAACAAGGTTTGCTTGCTCTAGCAGAAAATTTCTTTTGATCCTGCCTTCAATACATCAATCACAAGACATCACACGAGCAAAAGTTCTTCAGAGCAGCCAATGAAAAATGTCCACATGCATTCAGGCCTTT
The DNA here is from genome assembly GCA_013400515.1 of Erpornis zantholeuca. NCBI lineage: Eukaryota > Metazoa > Chordata > Aves > Passeriformes > Timaliidae > Erpornis > Erpornis zantholeuca. Next base: position 45,056 of record VZTN01019214.1, on the reverse strand, counting down.
TGGAAGCAAAATATCTGACCAAATTATGTTTAACCCTGGGCTCCATTACCAACAGATACAGAAATAAAGATTATGAAACTGAGTGGAAAAGAAGGCAATGGAGCAACTCCAGTTTAATGGAGTAGTCCTTGAAATGGTTGGATTTTTTGAAAGACAAGTCTCATCACATGACCATTTAGAAAAAGATGAAAAGCCAATTACAGTTACAAAGGTGGATGAAATACTTGGCTTAGTCTGCATGGACTGTGAAATGGGCTGTTCTCCAGGTAGGGTTGTAAACTTGAGAACTCACAGATTTGAAAATGCCTAAACAGAAGATTTATGTGCATTCTTAGCTTGCCCCTGGTATATTTGCATTACAGTTTAATCTTTCACTGCATGATTCAAAGGATCCTTGACTCTCTCAATCCACTGACAGGATGACATTCAGCTGATGAGCTGCTATTTGATAGTATTTCTCGTTTTAAATTCTGTGTGCGGTCTGAAGATTTATTTACTACATACTTCATGGTTTACAGAGAGGATTTATTTTCTTTATGCTCTGCATTCCTCTGGCATGCTCCACTACAGGATTCGCATGCTCACATTTATTAGTTTAGTTTTGCAACACCTTAGTGGCCATTTTTATCTTCATTTTTCAGGTGGGAAGCACAGAAATTAATGTCAAACTACATTTATTAATTTGAAAGCATGCAGTGTACAGTGAAACACCTCAAGCTGGCTCTCCACCGTATGCAGCATTACACAGTATTGATTGTACTCAAAGGACAGCACTCCTGGACTGCACTTGCAGGTGTTCTGAAACACTGTTTATCTGTCTACTATACATTTCAAGGCCTTAAATGAGACCTCAGAAAAGTGAGAACAAACTGTGACCATCTATGAAAAATACTGATAACTTCACCAAGAGCCCATTCTCTTTAAAGTTTAGGTGCCTTTACCATGAACTTACTCACTTTTATTTCAATAGGCATTTTACCCCTTCTGCTACAGATGAGGTAGGAATTCCACATCCTGCTGTCTCCTTCACTACACAGGTCTTTTGGTTAATGAAAGAAGAAAAAGGGAAAGGGATGTTTTAATGAAAGATCAGTGCTGAATGCTGACACAAAAGGTGTCTGAATTGAGGTCATTTCTCCCCAACTGTGAAATGTTTGGTAAGGCAACGTCAACTGGTTTTAGCAGAACTTGTGTGTACAGTCTGCTGGGCTTTGAGGAGGTAAACCAAACCCCAGGTATTTCACATGTAGCACCTACATGTACTGCCAACAGTGTCAACACCTCTAGATTTGCTGCTTTAGGCCTCTGTTCCTTAAGGTCATGGCGTAATTTAAAGAAGCAGCACTGTCAGCTTCTGGCCAGAGGAACATGGGATGCCTTCTTGCTGGTGTCACACTGGAGGTGTCCAGCACAGAATTTAATGATTTATTTTGAATCTATGGTGTGTTTTTGAAGCAAATGTCTAGTTTGTCCATATTTAATATACTTTGGTTCACATACTTTGGTTACCATACTTTGGACCACATGGAGTCCTTCCAACTGAAACTAAAGCAAAGATGATCTTCAGGATCACACTTAACAAGCTCCAGTGACCATTAGACATTCAGTCCATGGGACCAGACAACTGCTGGCTGAAGTAATAACCCTCTCAGGTGCCTCCATTGATAACACCAGGTCCTCACCACTTACTATCCATCTCTAGAAATTATCTTCTATTGTGCTGCTTCTGTTCTTAAGGTAAACATAGTCAATGGTACCTGCTGAGAACAGGAACATTAAGATTTTTGAAATTTAGGTTCCATTCCAAGAAAAAAAGGGCAGGACATTTACCAACTACTGGTCTTGCTGTCCAGTCACTTGTCCACTCTTTACAGGTATGACTTCTTTTGTCTTGTCCCTTTCTGGTTTCAAGACAGCTCTACACCCCCTCTGGTTCTTTATTTCAGCTCTTTTCTGTCTACCTCTTCATTTCCAATTTCTACTACTTCTGCTTCTTCTAGTCCCACATTCTTGCCCTGCAAACTCCAAATTTTAGTTTCCTGGGTTCTCCATCTTGTTCTGTGTCCCAATTTCAACCCTAGTTGTTTTTTCTAGAGCCTCTACATCCACTGCTGCTCCTCAAGCACCTCTCAGACTAACAGTTGTTCCTAGCATCAGGGTTGGGTTCAATTCAGCATAAAAACACCTAAGTACAGGTCACTGTATTGTGGTGTTTACACGTGTACCAGGCATCCCAATTTCCATCACACATTCAGGAAAGACGGCCTTGCTTGGGTAGCTCCAATCCACCACCTCATATAGCACCAGAAGCGTTCCTTTGGCCAAAATAACAGAGCCTTTGGTTCTTCCTGCCTCCTCCTGCTCTCTGTTTACTGCTCCCTCACTAGTTCCTCTCTTTACTAGCTCAGCACATGTCTCCTCTAGACTGGAATCAGAAGATTCCTTCTTCCAAGCTAGGAATCGTTACCATAAGAAAACAGTTCATTTTCCCCTGAGCTTTATCTATAGACATTGTAGAATCCCTTGGATTGAAATAAACCCATTCAAGGTAGGACAGGCACTTGTGTCATATATGCAACTAAGGTTTGGGTCTGTTATAATCAACTAGGAACAGTTTTTAAACAGGAGACATGGAGAGCTTGACATGATGCTGCAGTTATTTTGTCTGCTTACTTCCTGTGCAGGTGTTGGTATGTGCATTCTGTCCATGTGCCCATGCTTGCACATCCAAAACTTTAACAGAAGTATTCTTAATTGCACAATTGTTTTCAAAATGCTTCCTTATTACTGGATTATAAGAAAGAGCAAGACTGTAATTAAGGTGTAAATTTTCAGTGATCCAATGTTGGTACAGGACCTATGAAACCTGACAGCTACTTGACTGCCATTTGTGAAACTGAGGATCTCCTTTTGAATGACAAAATGCCTCCGCTCTTTGCCTGTGTCACAAACAGTCATGAAATAAATGACTTTAAAATCCCACCCTCTTTCCTAATATATTTAAACAGAATAAATTAGATATATTTAAGGAAAAGTTTTAAAAATCCATCTCCTCATCTTCATTTGAACATCAGGAGCTTTGCTATTGCAGCAGGCAGGCAGGAATAATTAACAAACCATGTGTAACCAGAGGCACATGGGATCTCCATTAATGTAGGGAACACTGGCATGCACTGTATGGCTTGCAAGGATCTGTAAAGTGCATATTTTCCCGTGGATGGTGGATGGCTGTAAAGACATCATAAGTCAGCACAATCACTGCACCAGCGATGGAAAGCTGCTGCCAATCTAAGCATTCAGAAATGATGAGTCAGGCCCCCAAAATAATTAACTAGCCAAAAATAAACAGATTTGCAAAACAATAAATAGGAAGTTCTTTCTAATTTTCCTCTGGGCTTAAACTTTCCAATATTTCCATTTTTTTTAAAACTTTTTTGCCATGAGGGTGAGAGGATTCTCTTTTATTCTTTTGCAATACTGAATTGTGAGACTTCCAGGTATTCCTGACTCAGAAGGGAAATGGCAGCTACCACTGGACATGACAAAGACTTTCCTGATGCAATATCCTGCTTGCTATGAGTGACTAAAACATGTTCTCTTTCAGGATCTGATGTTGAGGGTAGAGCAAAGGGGACCTGGGCTGTCTTTGCCAGCCATTTCAATGTTGCATTTGAAATAGTTATGCAATTTTTAAATTTCAAATAGCTTTAAAATAACAGCACCATTAAATGGCTCAGAAGTATTTTCAGCCTTAGCTTCTGTAAAATAAAACACAAGTCCAAATATGGCTCTGTCAGCCTCATACCCTGTAATATGGTATGTGTACTCTGACACTGCACAATGATGGCAGCTGCTAAGTAAACATCAGAAGAATCTGAGATTTGTATCAACAGGATGTTTACATTTAAAAGAGTTTCTAAGAAAATAATAAAGATTTCCTGAGGTTGACTCCATTGGCACTTGTTACAGTATGTATGACAGTTCACAGAACTACAAATTACAGAAAGATTTCTGCCTCTTCTTTCATTAGCCAGCACTGGAAAGCAAATCAAAAACTTTTATATTACTTGAGTTTTTTCTATCTCTCTGGAATTTGGTACATGGTATAACAACTTTAGGATCTTATTCCATGGGCAGGCACCACTCCAGTGATGGCCAAGAGCAAAGGACTGATCTCTGTGGATATAAAGGAGCAGCACACATGCAATAGCAGACTGCACCAGTGTCCTTGGTGAAATCCTTGTCTCTGATACACTCACATTTTATCAGTATTACTCCCACAGGAATTCACTGGCTGCCACAGCAGCTTCTCTGTGGTTGACATCTCTCGGCAGTAACCAGTGAGTAGTTTAATTTGTTCTTGGATGAAAACTAGTTTAAAAGGCATTATCCCAGAATTAATCCTAGTTTCAACCAAGGTTTATAGAAAATGACATAGCTTCTCTAGAATTATGAAATTGTCTCCACCTTATCATGCCAAAAGAACAGGATAAACGACATGGGAGCAGACTGGTTTGGGATATAATTTTTTTAAAATTTGCTTCAGTTGTACTTTAGCTTCTGGGAATTCAAAGAGCTGGCATTGTCCTAAGTGCTTTGGGATATGGTTCTCTGAGATACCATCTCTCTCCCTCCTGATCCTGCCATGGTTGAGATCAGCCAGTTTGATGGTAAGGTCCTGGGAACTTGCTTCTCAGCTTGTTTTACCAGAGCTGGGTTTTCTCAACTGTCCAAGGGCAGTGTGAATCCAAAGGTTTCCAGTTGGACTGTTTTGAGAAGAGGCAGCTGACAATCTGGGGTACACAATGCTCTTTTTAAATACCGACCTGTAGGACTTGTAGCAAAGCTGTAATGGGTAGTTCAAGTGCTTGTGGTGAGTTTATTTAACTTAAGGATGATGGCCACTTTTGTACAAAACCAGCTTCCCTGGCTGAAAAGTAAGTGGAGAAACATTTTACTATCAGAGAAATTAGGATGCAAACCCTTAGACAGGGCCTGATGTAGTGGATAACTTGGCATGTGATTCCAGGTGTGTCACTGCTCTCCCCAGTGTCAAGTATGGTGGTCTACACAGTTTTCTTGCCTTTATCAGTGTTGAAACTTGGTAAATTGGCAAAGGGAAAAGGGCTTCCCTTTAACTCTGCTGCAGTGTGTTAGCAGTGCCACCGACTGCTCTGCACAAAGACCCATGAGATCAAGAGAGGCCACTTTTATTTCCACTTTCTCACAGAAAACGATGGGTCAAACTCAATGCAAAGTAAAACTGTGCTTTTAAAAAGGATGCACAGGATTTATCAACTAGTCAGGGTGATTAACTTATTTATATTATCTATGTTACTTTTAAAGACTTAAAAGCATTTTGAGGGTATATATTTAGATGTGTCAGGAACATGAATATTTCAGAAGGCAAGTCTGTATAAATACCAAAATAAAAACAAACAAATCTGAAACCACTATTTAAGCAACACTACTGCTGGAACAAATGCTTCCAACCATATTTACTGCAAACAGTTTTTCCCTCTGAGTATCAGCCTGACACTACCTTCATTCAGTGGCACTTTACCTAAGGTAAATCAGTCAAATTGCTCTTGCAACAGCAGGATCAGCATCTGGCTGTAAATGGCAATGTTCCCTAGTGGTGTGCACAGTAGGAGGTAAGAAATAAAGGGGCAGTAAGGGGTCAGTGCTAAATATTAATATTATTATTTAAATATCCTTCACAAGGCTGGGGAAATATCGCTGCCTTTGCTCACTGTGTGCAGCACACACCTTATACCCACCCCAAACATTTTGGAAATTCTTGTCATCACTTCTTTACTAGAATACCACACAGCACAAATGATGGTAACAGGCACTCAATTACAGAGTAAGGGAAACATCACAGGTAAGGATATTGTGGTACACTGACTTTTTAAAATGCTCACTGGGATCCTTTTCCACGGAGGAGAGAAGCTGCTGATCCCTGATTAGGCATTCTGGGCACTTCAAAGAGAAGGTTCTTGTGGTTAAATGACACAGGCACCAAAATCCCCAAGCACATGTGCAACTTCCCTGGTTTCAACTCTGCACCTCCAGGGAATGTAGGCCAAAAAGGATGTGAGATCAGCCAAAAAAGAGGTGTTCTTGGCTCAAGAGAACACTTTGCACCTATTCAGAAAGAGTGTTTGGAAGGTTTTTCACAAATGTAGGCAAGCACCTCACTCAGGCTGTGGGCAGGCAAAGTATTTGTAGAATTTTTTTAAGCACATATCTTCAGATCATGCTCCTCTCACTGGGAATAATTACAAACCCCCATGGATGTCTACAGAGACTCAAACAAAAACACTGGGCAACACAAAAACAGCTGCTTCAGGGGTCAAAATAGTTCTTGGTTGCTTAGTTTTAAAAAATTTCTTATGCAAGGACAATTTTGCAAAAGAAAAACCTAGCACTTCTCTGTGGAAAGGAAATACTTCATTCTTCAGCTTTTATGCTGAATCTCTGCATGCCAGTGTTTAGTTGTTACTCTTGAAGAACACATTATCTATGGTATCATTGGTGTGATATAAACTTGCACTGCTTTAAATTCTAAATGCAAGAAGTGGCAAACATTCACTTCAATTATTTGTTTTTTTCAAAACTGAATTTCTTCCCCACCTAACCATCTACATGTGAGCAATTATAAGCCACCTACAACACAGACTTCCACAGATTGAGTGAAAATAGGTTAATATATCTATAAACTTGCAGTTTATACCTTTCTTCTCAGACAACAGGTTGGTTTTTTCATCTTTGTATCTCTGCTTCAGATATTTCCTGTCTTTTTCCTTATGCAATCAATGCAACTGCTACACCAGACCAGTGGCAAAAAACTCAAGGAGCTTATAAATATTTTTTGGTTTAACATGCTAACCAAAAGAATCCTGATTTGCAGTTGGAGGAGATGGTTTATGATCTTAAAAAATTATGAACCACTACATAAAATTCACTGATTCAAGAATTCCTGAAGCCTGTGGAAGTTCTTCAATGGATTTAAAAGGGCTTTGAAGCAGATACTACATTTCAAAATAGGACTACTGTGTATTACACATGGAGTAATGAACCAGATGTATATCTCAATAAATATAAAACCTGAGGGGTGATTATTTTAAAAGAGAATTTGCTCTGTAAGCACCCTAGTTCTACCCTTTTGTGCAATTATCTCTTTCATTTATATAAGGTTATATTTATTATAACAGGTTTATAAGCTTACTTGACAGAAAAAGAGTCAGTAAGGCTAAGTCTTAGAGCAGTGATTGGGTCATGACACAAACTTAACAAGTTAAGTGCTGTAGAGAATCTCTGTAAGGAAATATCATTGTCCATTCCAGGCAAGCTAGTGAATGCCCAACACATCCATTTTCCTTTGCCTTTTAAATTTTTTCTTATTCTATTTGTAAAAGCTCTGTGATGCTCATTGCTGATCCATCTTTTAAGAACATGGAATTACACCCACTTCCTTTTGTGCAGGAATTACAATAAACTTCCTCTAGTTCAGTAGTATCTCTGCTTCCAGCTTCTGTTAGGAAAGGGAGTAGGTGTTATCACAGTGAAAGAACGTAGCTAGCTCAGCTGTCTCAGACATGATCAGCTAATAATTAACCTCCAGAGCTGAGGAAATCTTTTATCAGTATCCCTTACCTTTTTGTTTGGTGTTTCTGGTTTATCACAACCCCCCATGCCACTGCCATAAGAAGCTCAAATTCCTGTTCATTCACGTACTGCTTGATCTGGACAAATAGTTTTACACAATATTTCAAAGGCTCTATCATATATTACTTATATTGCTTTGATAGAAGACAGGCATCCATCCTCCTCATACAGTTCCACTGCTATTTAATGTGCACAACTTCTGACTTTAAAAGAGTTTAAATGAAAAATCTCACCTAATTATCCAAACAATAGTCCAGCTCCCATTCTTTCAACATAAATCCAAGCAACTAACTTTGTTAGACTAAGAATCTGAAGTCTGGTGATAAAATTTCTCCTGGTCCCTAGCTAGTATTAATTACAGTTAAACCTGGACATGGAAAGATTGGAATAATTTTGTGTCTCTTCTTTCAGATCACAGAATGCAAATAAGATCCAGAAATAACTTTTCTATTCCACAGCAGCTGGCAAAGTCAGGTGTTAAGATTGGCTTTTACCATATGATCACAGCGACTACTAAACAGTATAAATTTTTTGAAGTAAAAGCTTGCCAGTTCTATAGCAGCTTGGACTATAGTTCCTGTTTTTATAAACTTCCAACCTTTATAAGTTAAGCCCATTTTTATTGTCAATACTCTTCAAATTTAACATGATGCCAACTGAAAATTTTTCCCTTAATTCTTACATTCCCAGAAATTACTAGAAGATGAAAAAAGAGAAGCATTTAGCTTCATTTTTAGACCAGCTTTTTCTTCAGCTTGACAACTTTTGTAAGCTTGCTTCAGCTTTTTGTTTTCTTGAGTATGTTTGCCACACATGCATGAGGACGTAGAAGAATCAATAAAAGAAAGTTAACACAGGTTTAAAACAGCTCCTGCCTGCCAAGGCCATGCTTAGATTGACAGAATCAATGAAAGCACAGATGGAGCAGACTAGGACACCTGCAAACTCTTACTATTGGCTATGGGCCTTCATTCAGTACAAGAAATCAGAATTTTTGTAACATGAAGCATCTGATAGACCACCTGAAGTCACTGGAGCTGCAGCTGATTGTCACCACCACAGTCCCACCCAACAAAGTATTTATGCTTAACTTCAGGCACGTGTGCTTGTGATTAATATTTCCACAAGCACCTGGAGTCTTGCTCCTGGACTCTTCAATTTGTACCCTGGCCAACTCAGGGACCTGCAGTCCCACCCTTCAGGGCACTGACAGCTCTCCCCAGCCTTACCTGGTTCTCAGCCCACACTCCCTGCACAGGGCTCCAGGGTCTCCAGCTCCATCCTTTGCCTTTAGTCTCAGCCTCCCAAGCTACACTGTAGAGTGACTCCAGTCCTGGCCCTGTGTCCCAGACTGACATCAGACCTACACTGCACATGGCTTGTCACCTGGATGGCTCCCACCTTGCAGCTTCCCTTCCACCATGTCTTTGGCAATCTCTCCTGGACAGACTTCGGACCCACACTGTAGCTTTGTCGCCACTCCTGTCTCTGTCCTCTTTTGCTCCTGACTGGGTTCTCTGGAGGGATGCTGGACCTGGTTCCTTGTTTTGCCTTGTCTGGGGCAGTCAACAGACCCTGTTCTGTGCTCTGCTCAGGTGCTGTGAGACTGCATCCTGCTTGGAGAGGGAACTGCCAGTGTGGGGTCAGCCTTGGCTCACGTTCAGGGAACAGGCAGGCCCTCCAGTTCCCTGACACTCGGAGGGGTGATTTGGTCAATAATTTTTTCCTTGAATTCACTGGGGTTTGGATCAACCCATGGAAAGTTGCATTTAAGACAATGGGAGTATTTGCAGTCTGCAAGATGAGCCCTTCAGTCTCTTCACGGTGATTCCCCACAAAGTTCAGGAGAACTTTGAGTTCTGCTTGGCAACAAAAATGAGAAAGCCCAGGCATGCCAGGTACAGTGCAGGGATCTCTGCTCACGTGTGCTACTTCAACTCCTTTAAAATATGAACATACCTTTCAAAGTGCAGAGAAGGCAAATGGGCTAAATAAAAAATAAATCTATTTTCAGACACGAAAAGAAAGACTGTTTTATGAAATGAACTTTGTCCTATTTCTATTTAAAAGGCACAAAGTAATTCTGCAGGCATCTAGGACCTCTGTCCTAGAAAACCCCATTTTCTGAGGAAAATCTCTTCCAGTGCAAAGTGCTGGAATCATTCCTCCAGCAAAAAGACAGGGATGATACAAAAAAAATGGAGGGAAGGAATATAAACATAACATATAACATAAAATAATATGTTCTACCGATCACCTACTCACACAGAGGCTATCTCAATGGAAGTTCATTAAATGTGACAGTTTTCTGGCTCATAAGCCATCTGGAATTGTCTGATCATGCTTACACTATTAAATTATCTCAGTCTCCAAAATATGGTGACCACGGGGTGACTACATCAGAACTCCAATCAGAACTGTCCCTAGCCTGTGCCAACCCCTGAACGGTGACTGGGAAAATGCAATTGGTACAGATAAGAACTTTTCACACTCTCTTTCAACAATAAATCCAAGAAAGCTCAGTGTAAGAAAGGTCCCTGAAATGAATTAATTCACCTGTAGAGCAGCAGCTCCAGCCTCTGAGGATTTTCTCTTATTCTACCATCCAATGGCTAAAATGGTGGAGTCATAATTTTGCTGACTCCTCTCTTACATTTGATTGAGCTTGCAGAATCCCAGGATAATAACTGACACCCACCAGCACAGAGGATACACATTCTTCTAAACCTATCCAGCAGCAAAGTCAGAGAATTTGGTCCATCAGTCCCTCATGCCCTGGCTGGCCACCTACCTTTGTGATCAAAACCCAGGTAACTACAGGCCCCACTGGGAACCACACCTCAGGCTCAGCCAGAACAGACTGCTTCTCTTTCAGCAAGGAAAACAAACCAGATGGGTTGGTACATCTGATAGCACTGAATGCTGCATCTGCAAAGGTGTGGATCAGCACATTTTAAGGATTTAAGGATCAGTGACCCCTTTAAAGGTTTCTCCAAAGTTAATAAATGACACTCAAAAAAAAGCAGAATCAAGCCTGTTGAAATTCTGGCTTTGCACAAATATAACTGGGTGTATCTCCTCATGCATGGGGGCTTCCTTTGAAAACTGAGGATTAAATAGTTACCTTCTTTAAATTTTGCTTTATGGTTGTACTGTCTCTTTCCACCACCTTCATCATTTCTTGGCTTGCCATGTACAAGATGTTGGCTGCAGAAGGAGAAACAAGCAATGTAAATACACAGCAAAACTTTTAGAAAAAATAATACAGACACAACTCTGCAAAAAAAAGCAGGGCAACTAGAGCAGTCATCATCTCAACAATCCCATGGAAAAGAATGCTAATGACAGAAAGAGTAGTTTTATCTCACCTAACCAAATGACTAAATGGCATACAGACTGAATTAAGTCACCTCCTACCAATTAAATCCATAATTAATGGAAAGGATCTTTTTGGATCGTAACTCTATCCATTTATCCTACAGACTTCTAGACCAACCCATGGTGAAGATTCTCTCTTCCCTGACCAGAGAAAGAACTCTAATAATTAGCTTTCACTAAACAGTTTTAGAAAGGTAAAGGTAAGTATGATAAATCACCCATGAAGGGTTTTCAAGACTGGGCCTTAAATACAAAGCATACATTACAAGGTGTTATTATTCAGTAGATGATTAAATTATTGACATCTCAATATGCAAGTCATTCAAACATTTAACACAACAAATAGTAAAAACAATAGCAACTACAAATACGTGGTTGTCCTGCATAAAATAGGGGGCTGCACAAAAAAGTCAGGACTGGACTGGACACCAAATGTCTAAGTCTTACCTTTCAGGAATGTAAGGTATTAAAAACGGCTCAGTGCAATTTATTTTGAGTTGATCTGCAAGATACTGTGTCAGAGAATTAAATGATTGAGTCTAATGTTTGGACCCCTAATTAATTTTATGAAGTCTGGAATTCTGGCATATCCCATGTATGTTAGACAGAAATGGGAACTATGCACTTCTGAAAAGTGGGTTGGTTTGTCTGGATGTCTAAATACTCACCAGTTTAAACATTCTGACACAGAAGGATTACACTGTGCCTATGTAGACTTTTCTTACAACAGAGCCTACAGAGGCTCAGTGTACAGTCCAAAACCTGGCTTTGAACAAGCACTGTAGATTATGAGTTCTACTGCTACAACAAACCTCATGTATTCAACTGCAGAATCAGGAGTTGCTCCATGCATTCTGTTTCCAGAATACAAGAGGATCTTCAAAGGGTGTTTTAATCAGGGCTATCCATTTCTGTCATCAGTGCTGTACTGAAGAAATGTGAAGCTTGCCAAAGAATTAGCACTTCTTTTATCTCTCTTTTGGACCAATCAGCTTACTGGGCGAATAAGATGGCCAAGCCTCTCCTCATCTCTGATCACAGAGATATTCATAACCTATATGTGGTAATAAAGAACAATATTCTATTTTCTCACCAGTTTACAAAACCAATGTGGCTAAATTATCTAAAAGCATTTCAACTTCTAGGTCTTAGAATGACTGGAAGTATTTTAAGATACTAAATCCTCTCCTGAAAAACAGCAGAAAAAGGAAAGATTCTGACAATTTTAAAAATCTGGACCAGTGAAGTTTTGTGCATAAGTAATTAATGACAGTGTTGGATCTGACGCTGCTTTGAGACAGGAGTAAAACATTCTCACACTGTGAGATAGGGGAGGAAATGGCAAGCACATAGGTCTTTGGTGATGACCAAAACATGGAGTTGGCTGAATTCCAGCAGTGCTCTGAGGAAATAGAATGCCACCAGAGATGAGTGATGGCACTTGAAATCAAATGTTAAAAGACAAAGCCAATGCTCTCAAATGAAAAAAAAAATCCTAGAAAGCAGTATCTATTTCTGAGCCAGCCAAAAAAGATGCAATTCTGTTGTATGCCTGCAGAGCTCTGCCTTCTTCAATTAAACACTGAATGCTGCCAGTGCAAGTTCTTCCTCTCCTAGACAAGATGAAAAGGTTGTCATAGATATTCCAGCAAATTTGCTGGTCCCATCCTACTCTGCTGGGGAAAGGGTCTCTGTGCAGTTTCATGTCTAGCAACTCAGTCATCTAATCCTGTGGTGCAGCTGGCAAAAGTCTGTGCATCTACAGCATTGTTGAGTTCACATCCTGACACTGGCTGCTGTCTTCTCAATTCAGCTCCAAACAGATGAATTACACACCTTGTTTTTAGGACACATGTCTTTGAATGCACCTTCAAAAATCATCTCAGAAAAACTTAAATAAGAGACAGGAAAGACAATTGGAACAAGTCCAGAGGAGAGTCACTAAACTGATCAGAGGGCTGGAGCACCACTCCTGTGAAGACAGGCTGAGAGTTGAGGCTGTTCAGCCTGGATGAGAGAAGGATTTGGGGAGACTTTATGGCACTTTTCAGTATCCAAAGGGGCAGCAAGACAGATGGAGAGGGAATTCTCACAAGGGCATGGAGTGACAGGACAAGGGGGAATGGCCTTAAGCTCAAAGAGAGCAGGTTTAGATTGGATACTAGGAAGAAATTCTTTACTGTGAGGGTGGTGAGGCCCTGGCACAGGTTGCCTAGAGAAGCTGTGGGTCCCCCATCCCTGGAAGTGTTCAAGGTCAGGTTGGATGGGGCTTTGTGCAACCTGGTCTAGTGAAAGGTGTCCCTACCCATGGCAGGGGAGTTAGAACTGGATGATCTTTAAGGTCCTTTCCAAGCCAAACCATTCCATGAGTCTGTAATGAGGAATTCCATAAGGTAAGTAATTAATTTCAGATTGAATCCTGTTTCTAATGTGGTAACTATGACTTTAGTTCTCAGAACTCCTCCCTATAACTGAAGCTATCCATCTGTCAAAAGCCCTGCTCTGTGTCAGAAAGCAAGATGTGGAGTGCAGCCCTCACTACTCTAAGCGCTGGACTTTCAGGGATACAAGCCGGCTCAGGTAACCAAACTGGCTCACTATGGATTTACAAGATTTCACAAAGCACTAAGCGCAAGTGCCTGGATTTGGCAGGATATCTGTGGCAACAGGACTTGTAGAAAATGCACTACATGAGGATCTTGGTATGTCAAGACTTCTACTTCCCAGCCCAGAATGAGGTTCTTGTTAGCAGGCCACAACAGACAGCACACCTGCAGTCAGAGCTTCTACATTTCCTTGCAGTACCTGCAGTGGATGGAGGGCAGGGATGACAATACCAGTGGCCACCAGTGCAGAACCTGACAGATTCAACATCACTGGGACTCAGCTCTCCACCCCCAATTCAGTCATACAATGGGAACAGTAAGTACTGCCCTGCTCCCCTTCTCCCATCTTCCTGGTTCCTCTGTCCTGTCTCCAGTTCTTGGTGCGGTCTGCTCACAGCTCTGGGTGGTTTGTGTGTTTTTTTCAGTAAATAGTAAGAATTGAAGTGGAATTCACACATTTAGTAAACTGAGATTAGTCATAGAGATCCTAAAAGTAAAACCATAAGACAGCAAAGGCAGTAAGTGCAAACTTCAAAAGGAAATGTCTCTGAAGGTTTGGGTACTGTGCAAGAAAGGGAACCAGGAAGGCAGGATTAAGCTAAACCGGATGAACAGCAAGGTTCAAGAGTCTATTTCAACCAAACAGGAATCCTTCAAATTTTGGAAACATGATCCTAGGGAAACCAATAAACAGGAACTTAAACTTCAGCAGGCGTTAAGTAAGAGGAAATTGCAAAGAGCAAAAGTAGGTTTCCAAGAACAAACATTACAGGATTTAAAAATAAACAATAAAATATTCCTTAGGTATATCAGAAACAAGACGCCTACAACAGAATTTGTACAGGCTAAGGGAGCAGCTAAAGAAGATAATAATGCTGCTTGAAAGATAAACGACTTTCCTTTATGGCATCCAACTTTCTTGTTCAATACATTCAGAGGGTTTCTGCTCTCTATTTTCTTTTTCTGGCATTAACAATTTCTCTTTGAGTAGTGAGATATCAAGAAGTAGCAACAGTGGAGAATACAGAATATATCAGGGCTAGAAGGTATATTTAAGAGTTTGAAAGAACTCTAAATAGAGAACTGCTAAATTAATAACAATCTTGCTACACAAGAATCACCCTGTCCTATGGATCTGGGAGTAGAAAATACTATCTAATTGCTACTAATTTCACAAAAGAAAATAGCATTTCACTGATCTGTAAAGTCTTCAGTATGCATAATCAGATGACAAAAATTACAGGTCTTTTAAAAACTCTCATATATCACACAACAAATTTTGGCTGGAATTAAACATCTGTAAAATGAAAGACTGTAATATGATAAGGAGTTTGCAAGCAAATAAAAAAATAGGCTTAGATAATCTGATCTTCATAACAACAAAGAAGGTCAAGATTCATCACAATTAAAAAAACGTATAATAATAAAATTNAGGTGGAATGAATCCTGCCCTATTATTCTAGTCCACCTGGATATTAAAACAATGGGTACCTTATTTCTTAATGATCTGGTAAATGGACAAGTACTTTATTGATAGCATTTGCACAGTTAGTCAGTTTGTGAGGAACAGTGAGAATGTGAGAGATGCAGTGAGAAGAGAGAAAAAAAAGACAGACTATTTTTTTCCATTACAAGCTTATAAATCAATGCAAAGAATGGAATGGGAATGATTCCACCCAAGATGACCAGTGTTCACTATCCTAATTAACTCAGAAGTCCAATCAGACCATGTACTAAGTTTCATAAATAGGAGAAGGATGATACAGAATTCTGCAGTACCACTACAAAAATCACACTGTGTGACCACACCTGAAGAACTGTGTATGCTGTATGCTGACAGCCAGAACCCCTTAGGGACACTGCAAAACTGAGAATGGTGGGGAAAACAATCAAAGAAAGATTAAAGAACAATTAAAGATCTGTTGCCATCGTGTTAGTGATATTTCATGACACACTGGTTTTCCCTATCTTACAGCACAATATATTAACAATAAAAGGAAGTACTTTTTAATGTCATATGCAATTAATTATGAACCTTGCTGCCCCAGGAAACTGATCCACACACATATTTGACGCATTCACTTTAAGTGTGTTGCCCTGAGCTCCTCTAATTGCAAACACAGTTAATACAATTAATCTTAGGGCAAATCTCTACAGAGGACAGATAACTTATATCAACCTCCCCTTTTAGGTACCATTCTCTACGTCTGCTAATATTTTTTGTTTCCTGTGGATATGTCCAATGGCTCATCTCTCTTGAATTTTACTCATGCAGGATTTCAGCTCATGTCAGTGTGTCTTTCCCTCTTCAACAGCAGAGTTGCACCTCTTTCAGCCCTTTTATCTCTTCGTATGTATGAGAATCATGCCTCACTTTACAACACGTTAACCTACGTGAACTTGTGACCCACATTATTCCCATGATTTTTTTCTTGTGGAACTATTGCTTAACCAATAATTTACCATCCTTGTAAGAAATGCATGTACAGAACAACTTGGCTCTTTAAGGAATGACAGCATTCTCCTCTCCTTGCCCCCCAGCACTTCTCTTAGCTTGTGAACGTCACTTTGATCCTGTCCCTCTCCAGCACATCTGCAGCATATTCTAGCATGGTGCTATCTGTAACCTCAGCAAACACACACACTTCTTTCCGCCACTCACATTCCTAACACAGCTACCGAATACTAAAGGAATGAAGATAAGACTGTTACAAAACCCTAATATATATGTCTTTCCAGTTTCAAAAATCTTCCTGAATCCCATTTTTCACATAGTCATACATCTTTCTAGTAGGTGTTTCAGGTATGTCATATTTCCCAAACTTTGTTAAAAGAACACAATGGGAGACACTGTAAAAATTGTCATTAAGGTCCAAATATCTAAATCCACTGCTTCCCTCTAATCCACATTACTGTAAGGTGTTTAATGTCTGTGCAAAGCTATATTTAAAGGTATACCATTATAAAGCAGAAACAGTAACCTTCTCTCTTGCTGCTGTGGAATGTCAATCTGGGCTTCTTCAGAAAAGCTATTTTTCTCAAAAGCTAAGTCACAAGTTCAGGGAGAAATCTCTCTGCTATTTCCTAATGCTATACTCTTGCTAACCTTGGCATTTTTTGAATATTTAGTTCTTTCCTTTTCAAAAATCTTTTTCTGTTTCCTTATTTCATGAACACCAAGCTGCTTTTTATATGGAAATAACTCAGAACTTACTTCTTTTGTGTGCAATTAGAAAGTCATCTCGAAAGGCCCTTAAGGACTGTTACTCTGAGCTTTTCAGCAGCTCTGAAAATCAGGATGTGAACTGGGCACAACCAGAAGCTGACAAAAAATGAATGGCCTCTGAAATCTTTCACTAGGCTTTGAAAAGGAAGGTTGTCCTGTGAGACCACCTTCTCACTGTTTGCTACCTGGTGTTACAGTCTCTGGAAAGATTTCCAACCTGTGCCAACGCTTCTTTAGCAGGAAATCTCTCGAGAATCCCAGAATCATTACCAAGAGTCCTGGAAAAAATTTTTTTTTGGTTTGTCATGATTTCAAGTAGAATATAAAATGCAATGTAGAGCCCACATGATGAACTTCCCGCAT
>VZTN01019214.1:0-25428 GCA_013400515.1 Erpornis zantholeuca | reverse complement strand
TGCTAAGCAGAGACAACAGGCTGTGCCAAAATGTGTTTGATTTATTTGTGGGGGTTTTGTGATAGAGGAACCCTGATTGGGCTCAAATCAAGGATCTAGAAAAGAAAAGAGAGCTTTATATCATTGGTAGCTCTTTAACCCAAAGTGTCACAGCAAGGACTTAATATCCTTCAGCTAAATTATTAGTTTTCACGAACAATAATGACTGAAATCAATCAAGCTTTTCAGTGCTTTGGGTTATTTAATCACCAATTCAAGCTGCCAGTTGTTAGATGAATACCTGTATCTATTGAGCTGCATTCAAGCACAGTGATACAGCCACAGTGCAGCCAAACAATGTGTGAAATAGAAAATTTCCTGAATTTTAAGAAATGCATGCCTAGCATTATTATTATTATCTTCTAAAGACTTGTCTTTACTTGACTTATGGCCATCAACAGAGCTATGCTAGAACTTGGGAAGTTCAGGGCAAATTTCAGGGAAGAAACACATTTCTAACTCAGGACAGATAAACTTTATACTTGATTCTTGAAGCAATACAGATATTTCCTGTACTTGGACTGAAGTAACGTATTTTTCCTCAAGTCTTTAAACTTCTTGCTTGATTACTGAATATACAAAGAAGATTTGCTTATTTGCAAGAAAAAGATTAGATTGAGGCTAAATTAATAATAAACTCACACTAAAAACTGAGGGGGTCACACTGTGTTGTCTGTGGAAATTCAAGACGATTTGGAACTCTGTCTTTATGGAAAGAAGTCTTGGAAAAAAAGACTTATACATGGCACACATATCCATAAAATATAAAAGGTTCTGTATTTCTGACTTAACCCTGATAAACTTTCCGAGATATACATGCCCTTGATTAATTTAAAAATAGTTCCATGTTGTAGTGCCATGACTAGAGCTCATTCTGTGTGGTTTGCTCTGTAGTCTGTATCTTAATTAATAAAAATGATACTGTATTTTTTTGCTGGGCTAAGGAAATGAATTTACTGTGATGGAAAGAATAGACAGAAGGAGATGCCATACTAATGAAACAAGGGACATAACAAAGTGAAACAAATCCTTTTCAACTTCATTGGCTAATAATTTTCAGGAAATCATCAGAATAGTTCCTTTTCCAACAAAAATGAGTGGTTGTGAAGATAGCCCCAATCTAGACAATTTAATGGATGCGTGCACATTCTTTAATAGCTTGTTCATCAAACAAAACCAAACATAAGACTACAAAGGGTTACCCGAGCTCATTTAATTTCCCTCCTGCTGCTGGGTTTAGATTATATTAATTCTATCAACATGATTGTGGCTGTAGGTGTTTATTTATTAAGTTCCACACATCAAAATAGTGTTCTGTTTTGTAAGTTAGGAGGAACTATACTCTGGAATGGATACAGGGAGAAACACTTAAGCAAAATTTTTACTTCAAGGTCCAGATAGCACAGTTTCAGCAGCATCAACCTTGGAAGAACACACTGTAAGAGCTTCTAGAGTGGACGAATTCAGAGGAAAAGAAGAGCACGGCCCTGCCTCCATGATGCCTCCCAAATGCAAATCTGGTGCCTCTAACTCAGATCAACCAACCCCTCAAGGAGATGAATACAGAGACTGGAGAGATGCCTCACACTGTCTAGTGAAGGTCACACATACAAAGGCATNACTCTGAGACTCTGCAGCACAAAAAGTTTTATGACCCTTCCTGCTCACCCTCACCCACCTACTACTTCTGGTTCCCTTCTCCCTTCCCCACCTATAGGGAACTTATGTTTTATATACTTAAAAAAAATTATTATGTATTCCATTAGCTTTATTTTTCCAGGTTGAATGTCAGTCAGTTAATTCATTTATTTTTCAGTAAAACAACACTTTCTAGCTGGTCTCTGTCCTCCCTTGTGTTTGAGGCCTTTAATGAAAGACAGCTCACTACTGATTAAAAGCCACAAACCTGAAGTGCAACCAGGTCCAGAAGATAACTCTTCAGTTATTAAAAAATCTTTTGCAAATAATTTGTGATATAAAGGAATATTAAGAAGTAGAACAACATATGAAAGGAAAGCCATTTTACGCCCATTACAGTAGGAACTTCTCAGGGCCAAGAAATTAGCAAGAGAGGACAAACACATTGGAAGGCAAGAAATATTTAGAATTCTCTTAACAAACTATCACCAAAATTTTGAGCTACATAGTTACTCTTTGTAACTACAAAAGCCTCAGATCTTTAAGCCTTTACCTCAAAGAATGATGCCTTTACTAACTGGCAGACTTTTCTACTGCAGTTTTTGCCCATTTTTTGGAAGCATTTTGTTCTGACTATGGCTGGAAATGAGAGACCAAGGCAAGATGGACTTTGTATCTCATTTCCAGCTATTATTTCCTTTGTAAGTCAATACCATATCTCAGTATGATAATATTCATATTCATCCAATTTTGAACTAATTTGTCAGCAATATTTGTCATTATCTCTTAGGATACTTCTCATTTCATACTCATTACTCATTCTCATACTAACTTCTCATTTAGTACCATATTATTACAAGTACTGAACATCAGTTCTACTAGACTCAATATAAAAAATTGAAGAGTGGCTATGACTTACTTATTCCACATTTCTTACATAAAAGTCTAAGCAAAGCTCTTTATCAGTTTGCTCTTCTCTGACATTAGAGTCTTACAGGTTTGCTCTTAAACCCAGTGCATAGTATAGCTCTCGCAGACATGCCTTGATGGTTTGGGAAATGATGCTGCATTTCATTGTACTTTCATCAAGTACTCACTGATTATAGAAAAATCTACTAACTTGTTCCAAAAATGCCAGGCTGTAAAGCACGTATTTCCACACTGGCTTGCTTTTGATAGCCCTTTGTCTCTTCTGATCAATAGCATTGTAAAAAGCCTTTCCTGCTCTATCTTACCCTTCTGCCAAGACAAAATGCACCTTCTCAGCTTCTGCTCTGACAATTGTGAAGTCAAACTTCCAGAGTCTGTTTTCTCACAACTGCTCTCCAGCAATCGAGCTGTTGTTGCTTTTGCAAGTACAAATATAGGCTATATCTGCACCACTGTATGAAATGGAGCCAGGAACTATTCTGAGGCCCTGAGGCCAAGTGGGATAGAATGGCTTGCTTCCACAGAATTAGATTCTTCCTCTACCCAAACTGCTTATGGGGAAGATGCATGGCAGTGCTAACTCCTGACCTGTGCCTGAATACTAGGAGAATGCTAACTGGAGAAGGCTAAAATCATACCAGAATTCATCAATAATTTAGCAATATGTATGATCATACTCCAGTGATACCATGACTCCTATACTCAGCGGATTTCCAGAGGCAACCTATCTTTGCAGGTCCTTTTATAACTTTTCTGTATCTGCATTCACTCTATAGAATGTAGATTCATTTGGACATTCAATCAGAACACATTTTCTGAACTTAGAGATTTGCTTTTAACTAATGTCTGACATTAGGCATGTTTTGCCTGTATTTGGGTTTCCTCAATCATTCTGTGTTGCATCTGTTCATCTGTTTTGATTGGTTCTATAGTAAAGTGTCCCTCATTAAGAGTTCTGAAATTCTCGATGTTACTCTTGTATATTTAATTAGTGTTTATGACATTACAGGGCTGGAAAGGATCTCCATTGGTCTCTTCTTCTTAAGGTGAATCAATGATACTATGTTATTTTCAGCAGATACTTATGCATCCTGTCATTAGGAAGTGCACATGATGAAAGTTTCATTATCTTCATAGGAAATCCCATCTAGAATTCCATTCATATAATTAACTAAATTCTAATCTGAACCACTTTTGTTGCAATGTACTCCATTATAGATTACCTCATCTACCATGGACATGTAAGCTAAATTACTGCCCTTTACTTGAAAACTCTTACCATGTCTTTCAGTTGTCCCTTGTTCAGTCTAAACAGCTCTATTTTATACCTGTCACAGGATTCGCCTGATTAAACATGGACACCTAAAGCTTCATTTTTCTTTCTTCACAGTCAGAGGAAAGTACACAGTTCATCTCACCCTTAAGTACTGACCTAGATGGATTAGACAAGTGTTACCTATTTCTCCACTGACTGTGGCAGGATTTTGAGGGGATTAGTGAATGAATAGAGCTTTATGTTGTAAACATGTTAAGTATTTCTGTTCTAGCACAGGTGTTACCCTTTTGTGAAAATATGAAGCAAATCTGCCTCTTGTCTTCAAATGCTCTGTATCAAACTGCCACATATTCTCTGCCATTTGCTTTCTGTGTGTGTGTGTAAAGCAATGCACTATGAAAATTAGCTGATCAGTCTATGTGGCTGTATTCCTCCCTCTACAACCACCAAGCACTTTATATACTCCACTTTGGATAGCTCCAAATTTTCTCTGAAGTCCCTTGAATCCATATGCCATGCTCTGGGGGACATAATATTCAACAGGTCTCTTGTCTTTAATAAGTGCACGCAAAGACAGGCCCATCCATCCTCCTCCTTTACCCCTGTTCTTTCCCAAGTATGTTATGTCACTTCATATCAATATTCCAGCTCTGTCAGTTCTCTCATCCATGTCTAAAAATCCATTAACTAAAAATTTTGATGATTTGTAAAGGTTTGCAATGCAATTTTATTTTCCATACTTTAGAAATTTACGTTACTTGCACACTACCTGTTTCACCTACCATCTTCCAGTAGTCCTTTTGTCCTTTATGATTTTCTTTCTTCACCATAATTTCAGATCATTCATGAGCACAAATTTGCTCATAGTGATACTGAGGTTTTTTCTATCTTTTCCCTTGAATTCATAATCAAGCCTCCTTTACTGAATGTTAATGTTTCAATGTTAATCACTTTTTCATAGCTGAGGAAGCCAAAGCTCCCATGACACATTGAAAGTACTCCAACCTCTGTGCATACTTGAAAATAACCTTTTGAGGAAGCACAGTGGTTTTAATAGCCAAGTCTTATGCCCTGTGAAAAAAAAGCAACCTCATTACCCTGTCATTAGTCTCTCACTTTCTATAGCTTGTTTCCATACATCTTTCTTTCCCATATTGACACTGCAGCTTCCCAGGACAGTTCTGATGCTCTTCCTTACAAAACTATCATTTACTGTCAAATTTTTCAAAGAATGAATCTGCTATTTCACCATTTGCCATTTAATTGCTATTACTGCTATTACTTTAGACTCCTGTTTGTGTTGGCTAAGGACCAAAGTTGAGGCTGGGGACATCTTTTTTGTCAGGTACTGGCAGAACTGACATGGAAAAGCCTGAAGTGATGCTTTCTCCTGTCACACAAGAGACTCCCACAAAACTTCCACAAATTCTTAGTCTCTTTCTTCCAGAACATTTCACTGATGCTCCCTTAGTAAATCTGCCTGGTAGCAGGATAATTTCACAATAATCTGCTATCACAAAATGCTTCAGACTTATATTTAAATATGCAAAATGACAACTTTAAACTCCCAAACCTGGCCTCTGTAAGGGCAAACTAGACATTATAGAATTAAATTGATAATTTGCAGGTAATTGTAGCCAAATGAGAGTCCTGAGTGCCTGACTGGATCTTTTTTTTTTGCATCTAAGAAAGAGTTATACAGCATGAAGTGCTAAAGGTCCCAGTCACATTAGGTTCAGTGTCTTAGAGGCTACTTAGGCTCACAGAAAAAATAACATTTCTGGTCCACAGATTTTAGTTTATTTCTAAACACATTACTGCTGAACATCGAGTTGCAGATATGCACACACAGTTTTGCTTGTCCTTCTGAGGGATTACAAAAAGAGGGTACAAGAATAAAATAATTTGACTTCAATGGGATGATTATTGCCAAAGACACTCCTATGAAGACTGGGAGAGACTTTTAAAAGGGCATGGAATGGTAGGAAAAGACAGAATGTCTTTAAACTGACAGAGGGAAGGTTTAAATTAGAGACTAGAAGAAATTCTTTACTGTGAGGGTGGTGAGACAAAGGAATGGGTTGCCCAGGAAAGCTGTGGGTGCCCCATCCCTGGAAAGATTCAAGGACAGATTGGATGGGGCTTTAAGGAGCCTTTTCTAGTGGAAGGGTTCTGACCATGGCAGGAGGGTTGGAATTGGATGACCTTTAAGGTCCTTTCCAAAACAAACTGCTCTGTGAGTCTGTAATGTTCATGTGCTGCAGAGCTCATCTGTACTTTAACAGGCTGCAATACAACTCTTTCAAAAGTCCTCTAAACTCCAAAGCCAAGTTTCTTAAATTGCAAAGTGAAGAATAAATGCTACATTTGTATCAAAAAGTTGACTGAATTTTTGAAAGTAAGTTTCCCTCAAGAAATATACTACTATCTGGTCACATTTTTTCCCTGGTAAGTTGCCTGTCTTACTGTAAGGTAAGAGAAGGGTAACATTAGTTTCATTTCCAGTTTTTCTTTTGCTCTTGAGGAAGCAATCTCTGTCATTCTTCTGAACGAGTCAGAAAACAGTGGTAAGAACTAATAATACCAAACAGCACTGTAATTTCCTATGGGGAAAACATATTTTCTACCGGTAATTATTGCCAACAGCAATCTTGGAAATATCATTTAACTTATTGTTTAAAACATCAAACAGAAGGAACTGCTTTGTATCAAGGATGACTAATGCAGGAACATGTGCTTCCACACATGCACACACACATTAGATAAAATGTTGATGTTTAGAGGTTTACAAGATATAAACATTGACTCTGGGGTCTGCTTAAGTTTACATTTGAATTTAGAATGAAAACATAGCAGTTAATGTATAACCATGATGGACATGAATAGGCAGAAACAGCTGCAATTGTTACGGAAGGGCTTCTCCAATCTGCTTGGTACTGAAGTTGCAGGAAGATCAGAACTATACAAGAAAATCAGTCAGCTGTGCTTGAGAAAGCACAACAGAGGCTAAAGGCAAAAATAAAAAGTTATTCAACAATTATACCCAGGTGCTTTACAAACAATAGATGCTTTGTTGGCGAGTGCGAAAAACACTCATTTACTTTGTGTGATGAAGCATGTGCAGATGAAGTGGGGTGTGTGATGGAAACTGTAATGTCCACGGGCTTAATCCTGCCCGAAGTTACTTTGGAACAACTCCCACCATCTTCAAATGACAGAACTATCCCTTAGGTAGAAAAATTCATCTCCAGCTTAAGCTCTCACATACCGTGGCAGATGGCTGTGATGCTGGGATTTCGGCCAGGGTCCAGATTTTGGTCATGGAAAGCATCTCCTTTTACCCTGCAAGAGGGGCACAGAAGGGCCTTCTGCAGGTGGTGCTCAGTCCACAGGGCCAGGATGGACACTGTCTGCAGTAATTCAGCACCTCCACACTGTGGTTCCTGCCTGAACTCTGTGGGATTACTCTGCTCTGCTAGACAAGGGTTTATGCCTGTGAATAGCTACATGGATGTCAGTTTAAGCGCCCTTCTGGACTGGGACCTGGCGCTGATTCCTTCTTGAGGAAACCTCATGAAATTTGGAAACTGGATCACCCATTCCTAGAAAAAGGTGAACTTTCTCTCAGCTAGAGTGGCTTTGATTACTAAGAAAGGTGGACTTTATACCACTTTATATTTCATAAACGCAATCCACTATTTTTAAAGCTTATTTTAAATAGACCTGACCTTTGCACTAACCAGCAAGCAATCTCTTGTGCCACTGGGTTTGCTTAAGACAAGCCAGCATTTCCTTCCCAGATCCATGAAGATTCTGTAGGAATTTTCTCCTTGTCAATATTGCCACATTAAAGAATTAGTGAGCACTAGTGGACATCTTCATGATAAGCTGCAGCAACAAAGTGGACTGCCTGCCATACTATGTTATCTGATCATAGGAATTACACCCAAACCAGTGACCCCTTCAGTCACATGGAATAACAGGTACTGCCTTAATTACCAGCTTTGTAAATGTCATTTTCAAAAAAAAAAAAAAAAATTCCAATACACAAATGTCTAGAGTTTACCCACGGGTATGGATTTAGCATGTGTTAAAGTGCTTTACTGGTACTGCATGATGGAGTTCAATGAATTAAATTTCTAACTAGTAGACACAAGTTATGACAGAGCCAGCAGTCCTACTTCAGATATTCCTTGGGGGAGTTTAGACAGACACCTTTGATCCAAAAGGCATGAGCCTACTGCAGAAGGGAGTCCTTCCCCTGAATTCAAGGGGCTTTGTGTTTGGCCCAGGGAAGATGAAGTGTCAATTTTCAGATGACTGACTGGCATGGTTTAACACAAAGCAACTGTAGCTGGTAGCACTTAACTGGCATATACTTATTTTCAACATCCTTTCTGCTTTGTTGATGTTACCTCTTCCTTTTTCATGCCATTTGCAACACATCATTAGACGCACTGCAAATTTGTGGGCGTAAATTTTATCCCTGGGGATGAAACCTCACCAGGGGTGAATAAACAATCTCCCCTTCCCCAACCAAATCCCAACTGTGCCTCACATTTCATGGAAATGATCAGCAGTTCCACTATCAAAACATTCACGTCTTATGAGTAATATTTATGATGGGAGTTTTTAATGTTGGGTTTTCCCCCCAAGAAGAAAAAGAGGAATAATTAACAGAAATGGACCAAATGAGAAATTTCCACATTATTACCCTTATTTTCATAAGGCTTTCACAGGAAAGTAAAAGCTTTTGCAAGTAATAAAAGTCCTCATTAAACATCTTTCTTTCTTTTGAAAATGGGGTAAATTATGAAGCAGATTGACTTTAATAAATAAATAGGACTATAAATACATAAAAGTCATTGCCTTCCTCCAGTAATTTAATATGAGCATCCTACTCTGAAATAAGGAAAAGTTTATTCACTCACAGAAAGAATAGAGCAGATGTGAGGTTTTTCCGTCAGCTTAAGTGCTGCCTTGGTAAGGTGAGTTGTCCGACTACATTAAACAAACATTTTAGTCAGGCATCACACAGGAAAATAAACAGTAGCAAAGGAAACATGAAAATATTAAAGACTGTTATTCTTTGGCCCCTTTTCCTGCGAAGCAGGTGATAAAATATTACTGTGTTTCCACAGGTAAGGAAACACGCTCTTAAACACTTTGCAGAAATACATATTACGATCATCACTTAAAATGTCAGAAGTGGACAGGACTCAACTGTGACAGCACACAGGAGGCGGCTGAGAAACGCTGCAGGAGCAGAGGATTTAGCACACTGGGCCCAGCTGCTGGGCTACCTAAAGCAGCCTTCTGGCAGCAGCAAATTCAGAGAGGCAAAAAACATCTTGCAGGAGACAGATGTACAGTTACCTGATTTCAGGACAGACTTCTCTTGAATCCTAATTAACCAGATGTTAGTGAGAGGGAGAGACATTATCTGCTGTATCATTTTTGATACCTTTCTGTCCCATTGAGCACCAAAGAATGCACACAGGAAGAGAGGAGACCTGCCAAGCTGCAGTGTTTTTGCCCACTTGTGATATACTGTGCTACGCTGCACAGATATAACACGGTTTAGTTTATGTAGGTGCAATTTATGTACCGTATCAGTAATTTCTGCTCGCCATGAAATTTTGTCTGGTTATCCATAATTTCTGAAATTTTATACATATTTAAATATAAAACTTCCTTGAAAGGGTTTCTGCATTGTAGCCAGAAGTTATCTAACACGTACATTCATCAGAAGAAACAAGGCAATCACTCTTTGATATCAGGGCTTGGATTTCAATTAGCCTGGGAAACCAACTTGAAAATCTCCTGATCTAGGTTCAAAGATCTGCAGTTGCCCAGTGGCCAGGGGGTAGGGAAAGATTTTATTCTCCTGCCCACTATAAAAGATGTAGATGTGAGATTGCAAGGTGCTACCTGAAATCCTTTGTAGTATCAGTTTCTGTCTCTATTTTAAAATGCACTGCATGCACCACCCAGCCTGGCCAGTGTGATTTGGGGAAGCTGCTCACAACAAACATACACATATATTTATAAGGTTAAACTAGTGGCTAGACAGGTTCAGTAGATCAACTGTTGCCCTGGGTTGCAGGTCCATGTACAGTTCTGCTGCTGACCAGCTATGAGATGCTGGCCAATAGCTCATCCCTTGTCTTGAACACTGGGTTCTTTTTAAAACATGCTGGCACAACATTTGAAATAATAAAATGTAGGTGAGAATATAATGTACATATCCCCCTTGGCTGTGCATGCCTCAATGGATAGTTTTGTTCCATTCAGCATGGAAGGAAGAGCTCTTTTGCTTTTGTTCCATAAAACAAAATAAAAATCAAAAGTATTATGTCTTCTGTGCTGGATTTAGATGTGCTTATCATAACTTCTGTTGCATTTTAATTTAAAAAGCAAAGCAAGAAAGAAAAGTAAACTAAATTTTAGCTGTGCAATTATACAGCTTTTAAAAATAATTTTTCAGGGTCAAAACCTCTTATTTCACCATTTCATGTGAAGTTTTTTATTAAGTGATTACCTAATAGCTTAAGCACTGGTTTTTATCTCTGAAAAATATAAGCAGAATAGGTGGAGGTGCTACTGAGCTTCATGAACACAACACCATGTACTGTCCTTAGCCAAGTATTTTGGTTAGATGGGTATTTCCACAGCATTTCAGTCCCAGAAAAAGAATGCCAAAAATTTCCCATCTTAACTTGTCAGGAAATTGAGGTGGAAATGTAAAATGGGTTTTCAAAGACGGCAGGAAACAAACAACACTCTCACTAGAAATCAGCAGCTGTAAATTCTAATGCAGCCAAAGCATGAGATATCTGACTGTCCTGGCAGCAAGGGTAAAAGCTGCATGGACAATTTGGAACACACTGTTTTCTGATATCTGAAGTAAAATGAACAGTCAGTAGATACTGAGTGGCATTTTTGGTTTCTACGAGAGTCCCTCTGTGATCAGTAAAATGCATCAGTCATCTGCAGGGTGTTATTCACCTTTCCTGCTTTAAAGCCAACTATTCAGACAGCATGATGTTCATAGTGATCAGATGAAGACCACCCATAATGGCCATTTAAAATCTCCCTGATAAATAAAAAGAACTAGACTAGAAACAGATCTCAAGCCATGATAACTCCTGAGGCTGGGATGATTCAAACCCAAAACGCAGCCTCCTCCCAGTTGGCTTCCTGGAGATAAACTTAAATCAATTAAATCAATGTAAAAGCTTCTGTTCCATTTTCATAGCAAGTGGAAGATTACGTTTCACTGGCTTTTCATGTAAATTTATCTCCCAGATGCTTTTTGATAGTTGTGCAAAGTTTATGCTACAATAAAATGCTTCACTCTCTGGCACCTCAGGGATGCAATTTTGTCTTCCTGTACATCCAACAGGGAGAAGCAGCTACTGCTGGGAGACAAGCCTCAATACCTCAGTTGGGACTCACTTCCTATACAGTCCTGTGGGCATAAAAGTGTCTTAAACTGCCTTAGCCCTTTTTTCACTCTGTAAAACAAGGGCAATGTAAACACTGAAACGAAATCTGAATGTCTCCACACTTAGAACAAGATAAAATTTGAATCACAGCTCTGGAGTTTTATCTTAGTTCTTTGTTTTACAAGTTCAGTTGGATGCTTAAATTAACTAGGCATCTCCTGTTTCCAGTTTTCACTTGTGTGACAGCCTAAACTAAGCTGAAAGCCTTGTTTCAGGCTTCTGAGTCCCCTCCTTCCCAACCTGCCCCAAGAGCACAAAGCAGACCTCCCCCTGCCCGAGGCCGCAGTGCTCCCCTGCTCCCCGACCAGGTTAAACAAACAGGGAGATTCCTCCAGGGAAGTCACAGGTTCAAGATCACAAAGGACCCACCTCGTTTGGGCCACTTGGAGGTTTTTCTTGCTATTGTGCTTATCTGTATCTTCCCTGTCATCCAGACATTAACCTCTGACCTGCGAGCCTGCCTCTCGAAAAAGCCGTGCAGTGTTTACCCATTATGTAATGTCTGTGCTTTTGTGGAAATTTTACAGAAACAAATGGAGGAAGTTTGCCAGTCAAACGGCTGGACAATAAATCCTGTCCCATGTAGATAGAATGGTTTACTGTCACTGTAAGTCTGCTACTGGCATCTGTCACCAAAGAAATGTTTACAAATTTCAGGGCACTGGAGTGCCAAAGTATTCCAGCACTGCAAGACTGCACATGATTTGTAGAACCACCATCAGTGTGCTAGATAGGGGTAGCCTTGTTTTGCTAGCCTGAATAAACAGAGTGACAATGTTTCAGATAAGTCAGGGTCACTCATGTTCAATATTTCTGTCTATTCAATGTCCTAAGTTCATATATACAAGTACCCAAATGCTTGTTTGTTCTGCTTTTCCTGCCCAAAGATACCTTTGCTAAAAGTTAAACCAGGTAAGCAAAGTCCCTTCAGCCCCTTTTGCTTATTTCTTATAGGTCCTTTGTTATTCATACACTGTATGTTCCCATCCTTCCTTACCATCCATTTTCTTTACAGTCCCTGCTGTCTCATCTCCTTCTGTACTTCCCCTTTGGGACAAGACATTCTATTATGTTCCTTTTCTGGACACTGTCATCACAATTCCTCTTACTGCGCAACTGGAGCTTCTACATATCATCAACTATGAAGTTTGGACAACAGAAATATGTGGTTGGAGAAGAAACAGGAACAAACACAATTTGGAACAGGGGGACAGATAGGTAATGTAATTCTTCCTTCACTGACCCTTTCGGCCAAGGGCCTGATCCTGTAGCAACTGAATGGAGCTTTTCACTCTGAGTGTCAACAGAAGAAGCACTTGGTCTAAGAATTCTGCTCTAATTATGTTTCAAATCTCATTTCCTTTCAGAGGAGAGAAAACATTGTTGTGACTAAGCTTTGGATGTGGTAACAAATCCCTGGCAGGTTGGTTTGTTTTAACGGATGTATTAGATTTAAGGAAACTTTTACCATCTTTTCTGCCCTTAATCACAGCTTTTATTACAATTACAGTAATGCAACAGAGGTACATGCCAAAGGCAATATGTATATTTTTAATGAGTTGACATGCAACCTTCCTGGAGAGGAGAAACAACTTCATTTGCTGAACATTTCTGAACCATATCTAGCAATTTATTAAGGGACAAAAAAATGTTCAGAAAAGCATCTACCACGAATTCAGAGGCTTCAGCAACTCACAAATGAGCAGTCTCAAAAGGCAGACTTGGTTGTTGTGCTAGATTTAGCAAATTTTTGCTGAATGGTAACATTTTCTATTGCCCTCAAACAATAAAAGAGAAGGTTAACAGGCAATATCCGGATGCTCAAAGATTATGAATTCACGCATGTGGTCCTGAGTCACTGGGCTGTAAAACATCATCAGTTTCCAAAGATGCAAACCAAAGGGGAATTCTGCTTGAGAGAGATGCTATCATAAGCCCAAAGGAGCTAGTTGCATCAATAAGGCCTATTTATGCAAGTTTTAAAAGACACTGGCTCCCAGGGGTTTTCATTCTGGTAGAATTAATTCAGTCAGTCACATCCTGTGAGTGAAGAGCCTTCTGCCTGGTTTCTTGCCTTCTGCCTGGTTTCTTGCCTCAATTTACCTTACAGCTTGGACACAGATTAGACACTTGTGCACACAAGAAATTACAACAAGCTGACAGGCACACATCTACTAGGATCATTCACCTGGGGACTGAAGAGCTCGCAGGGTCAGTCTCCAACAGCAGCACACGAAATCCGTTCTGTTAAATTATTCCTGCCCACTGCAGTGGCCTGGGCCAAACAACACATACAAACAATGGCTGGCCATGCTTTTTTGGAGGTTAACACAGGCCAAGGACCATTTCCAATACAACTCTGGCTACGTATAACCTGTTTTTTAGAGGTAAAGGTTTATCTGTGGGGACCAGAGAAGGATTCCTGGCTTGTGGAGATGTGACCCCACAGACCTCCACATACTTTTCTCTGAGACAAAATTATCAAAGGAAGACACTTGAACACCTTGTGTAGGTATGACTGCATGCTCGCTTTCTCCTTTGTCACCAGGAAACTGACATCGATTAATAGGAACTCAAGCAACAAATCACAGGACTCCTATCAGAAATGTGCATTATCAACCCAGGAGCCTGATTTTGTCAGGCACACGACACTGCAAGGGAGTGACTGTCATGATGTCCAGTTTGTACAACAAAAGTGGGGCTGTCCAGGCTGGCAGCACAAACCCCCACTGCCCACAGAGACTGGAGCCTCCCACACAGACCAACACACCCACAGATCCATGAAAGGTACAGCCCCTTACTGCTATCCCAGTTACTCTCGCACATCTGTTTGGAAGATTAGTAAGTAAAATTTAACTGATAGAAGACAGAGCCCAACTGGAAATGTAGGAATGTGTTTTTACTACTATTAATGCAATCAAAACTTCCTTCTTGCTATTATTACTGCGTTAGCACGTCAATTCTATTCCAAATTGTTTTAAACTGTTAACTTACCAAAATACCTGCAGTATAGCACAATTCACGTTCTGGTTTTCATTCTAAACTTAACATAATTTATCTGAAATTATTCTGCTTCTTAAAGTTGTTTCTCTTGCTAGAACGTGAAAAATATGTGTACAGTATGCACTGGAGGAACATTAATCTTTCTCTTTATACCCCAAAAAGTGTTGAAATTCAGTGCATAAAGTAACTTCTATGTGTCTTCGTAGGCTGAAGGTCTTTTTCTGAATTTACCAATATCCCAATTCAGATGAGAGAGTCTATACTGACGACTAAAACACAGCTTAAAAAAACAGATGCCAAGAAGCCTTTGTGAAACTGATTACTGATTTACATTCACCATCCAACACGAATGAAATGCAAAAAGTAAGCAGATGTAAGTCACATAAAGTAGATTGTAAAAAGAGTGTTTTAATCACATAAGAAATAACATCAGCGGTATACGTCAGTTTGCTTAAGAAATATATGCTTTTTGGGAAAATATTTTGCTATTTTGCCTGTAAGATTCTTTTTCATTCACTCATATGAGATTTTCCTGCGCCCATGGTCTTAATTTTAGAAAATTTTAGACCTGTTATTCTTCAAAACTGATGCTTTAATATTAAAAAACTAAATCAACATTTACTTAACGAGAAAAACACAAAATATGGTTTAACACAGAAAAGGTGCTCACCAATGCAGTCGACGCTGAAGAGATTTATGGAGGTCGATATCGAAGACTCATCACAGGTCTTCATCCCTCGCAGTGCAAACCTCACCAGGGAGGCCTTGACTCCCTCGGGGAGGAAGGACAGCAGGTACACGGGCATGTACAGAGCGTAGCGGAGCTTGCACAGCAAGGGGGTCATGAGCTTGCCCTGGGGGGACTGAGCCATGCGCTCGATCGTCGGGAACAGCAGCACGGAGCGCAGAACCTGCCAGACCACGAGAAACCATTGTCAGCAAGGCCACAGCACCACAGCCCAGCCTGGCAGGCACAATCTTTAAGTAAGTCTCCATTGCAATGAAATTGGGCTTGCAGGTGCAGTGCCCCTCAGGCTGTGTGGCGTGCCCAGGTTCAATTTTTTTAAAAGGCGAAGCAAACAAGTACATGGTTATGAAATTATGTTTTATGATAAGACAGGGAAGAACTCAAGAGGTGAGTGATCTTTGGGGATCATGATGAACTAGGAAGCACCTGCAGGAGTAACCCCAGCAGAGGGCAGCAGGCAGGAGCCCTCACTGAGTCCTAGTGGGTTTTTTATGTCAGGAAAAGTACACTGCTTTTCATTTCACCTGGTAAACTATTTTCTCTAAGTAAACCAACCAACCAAATTAGAAAACGTCAGCTGCTGTGATGGTAACTTTACAAACTGACAGCACATAGGGTTTTCAATTTGCAGCTCAATACAGGTAAACTTGGTAAGAACAAGAAGCAGCACACAGCCTCTTCACTTCAGGATGTACACTGGCACACAATATTGCTTTTTATATGTTAAAATTAAATAGACATATTCCGAAACTGGTAATAAGTTAATGTTATAAACACACTATAGCCTTGAAATACAAAGAAATTAATTAAAATCACACCCACAGTAATCAAAACTGAGTTAATATACCAACTCTCAGTTATATTTCAATGCTAAGATCAAGTAAATATTCTAAAAGAATAACTGCCTTTTTTTTTCTGGAAGTAAAAATATATTGCAATAATTCATATAGGAATAAACCTCAAAGAGGCACACCCCTACCTTAGAGAAATATCAATTAAAAAAAGTAAGAGGATCTGAATATTGCATTGGCAGATGATAAGGTATAAACAGCTGGGCTTTCTTGGTGACTCAATTATCAATAAACGTAGTTATATATGTTTGCTTACTGCACATCATTCTATGTGTTGTGCAAATTAGATTAGTATTTTTATAAAATATATTTTTTAATAATCTTCTGTATTCTCAGATGAGACTCAGCTAATGTATGCCACTACATCTATATACCAGTGTGTACCAGCACTCCTGGTCCCAGCAGGTCTCCGATGGAAGGCAGGGTATGCCACCAAGAGATGCTTCAAAATCTGGGCATTGTAATATAGCAAACAGCAAACATTCAGGAAATACGATAAAATCACAGAATTCCTTAGGTTGGAGAAGGTCTTTAAGATCATGGAGTTCAGCTGTTAACACAGCACTGCCACACTCACAAATAAACCATGTTCCCAAGTGCCACATCTGCGCATCATTTAAATACCTCTAGGGATGGTGAATCAACCACTTCCCTGGGCAGCCCCTTAAGAGCTTGGCAACTCTTTCTGTGAAGGAATTTTTCCTAATATCCAATCTAAACTCCCCCTGGCACAACTTCAAGCTGTTTTCCCTTGTCTTATCACTTATTCCATTGAACAAGAGACAGATCCCCACCTAGCTCCAACCTTCTTCCAGGTAATTGTAGAGCAATATGGGCCCCCTGAGCCTCCTTTACTCCACTCATCTCCCTCAGCCGCTCTTCATCAGACTTGTGCTCCATAGCCTTTCCCAGCTCTCTTGTCCATCTCTGACACAGTCCAGCACCACAGTGTCCTTGTCATGAGGGCCCAAAACCAAACACAGCACTTGAGGGGTGGCCTCACTAGTGCCCAGTACAGGGTGGCAATCACTGCTTTTGTCCTGCTGACCACCGCCAACTATGTCTCTAAGTTGTGCAGTAGGTCACCAACCATTTCCCCTCCAATTATGGGGACTTCATTCTGCTTACTGTCCATGTCTGGATACCCAGAGAACAAGTGGTCAGAGTCAAGTTGATCTGCTGTCTCTTCCTGGTTCTTCCCTCATTACTCCATGCAGCTGGAAGGACAGAGAACGCTGCCTGTGTTCCTGAATCCTTAATCAGATGTCACAAGGCCCTGAAGTTTCTCTTGACTGTCCTTGGGCTGCTTGTTGCAATGCCATTGCTGTCTATCTGAAGAATCAGTAATGGATAATAATCCAAGATCTGTACCAGGGTGGGAAGATGGGAAGCTTTCTCTTCACACCTTTAACCCAGGTCCAGGGAAGCAGCAGGCTTCCATAAGAAATAGGTCCTTCTGCTTCCTTCAGAATGAGTGTCCTTTGAAAATGACACATCTTTTTTTTTTTTCATGGAAGCAGTTTTTATGGAAGCAGGTTGTAGAGTGCCAACTTCAGCAACACCTCCAAGCCAGGTGAATCATTGTCGTGGTTATTGTTCTTGCAGAGCCTCATACCTATCATTCCAGGGCACCTGGAGGGGTGGGGCAGTCCCAGAAGAGACACACTGGTTGTGCCAGGCAGGAACTTGTCACCACTGCCCCCTGTCCCTTAAGTCACTGTGTTCAGCCAGGCAGAAAGAGGGCAGGGAACCCTCTGTGTCATGCATCCATCATCAGAAACTACTTCTTACAGTATTTTAAAAGCAGACTTTGAAAGAGTTATTGATATAAAATACAGAACTATTTTAAGAAATCCTTCTACTTTCCAGCTGATACTACTTTGGTTTGAGACAAAGAAAAATACCTTCTCAGGGAAATCTATCCTGGGCCTCTTTTTATTAAAGGCAACCAGCAGCTGAAGTATAGGAATGCGAAACTTTTACTAAATTACATGCTAGTTTTGTGATATTTCAGCTAGGAGCTGAACCCAAACTGTTGTGATCTAAAGCAGATCTGACCTGCATTCCCAGGCACACTTTAATCCTTTGACATTGCAGTTTATATATATAGGATTAGTTGCTTGGAGGGCTGCACTAACCACGGGGGAAGCTGCTAAACCTTGGCAGAAAAAGGACAAACCAAGAAAGCTGTTACCCTGTACTGAGCATTCCTGCATTTTCTAATGGCCCACAAATTTAAAAGATGGAGGATAATTTAATTTTGTTTTTTTAAAAAATATTTTGCAGACAACAATAGGGGAACATAGAATTTGTATTTTTCAAACACTTATGAACTATTTCTTAGTTTACTTCTAGATTCACAAACCAGGATCTTGAAATGTGCATTTCACTGCAGAATATCTTAAAACATGCAGTTCAACTTCTTTGCCATAGAACTGTAGACATGACAGATTTAAGCCATTTTGTTATAATGACACATATAATCATAAAAAAGTATATAATATTGTGTCTTGAAATAAGCAAAGTAGAAATATTCAGGTAAAATTAAGGAAATTAATAATATTCAAGTGTGCAACATCAATTAATGATTTTTTTTCTAATTTTCAAATGCCTGGATCTAACTATACACAGTTTACACTAGCTGAAATCAGGTAGATGGCACTGAACTATATTCAAGTTAAAATTTTCAAAATTATTGTAAGACCAATTGTTCTGAAAATGGAGGACATTGCCTGTCATAAGCACCAGGTGTTGTCACAACTATGAATGCCACAGTAAATACCATGAAATAATGTGTAAAGGTTAATGATCCCCTTATTACGGAAACCCTTCTCATAATTAATGAATTTTCTTGTAATAACCATCAGTCAAAATACAAAAAGTAGTACAAATATTTATTTATATAATGCAAAACATGTATGTGTAGGTTCAATGCACAAATATTAAAACTATTAGAGAGTAAAATGCAGATTCAGCTAGTTTAAACTACCCCCATTTCAAAGTCCAGTAATTTTTATCTGTCAAGCACATGGAAAGGCAGAGAGCTGTGCAACTGGAGACACTGGAAAGAGCAACTTGAGTGGATCTGGGGGACTACAGAAAGTTGGCCAGTGACTCTGCTGAAGGCAAACATATCTTGTGTCCAGGAGTTGCTGAGAGCTGTGGGCTGTACCACCTATCATTGACCCTGCTTTGGTCAACCCACTAAAAATAGTAGATGTACTGTTAAATTGTACTGGAATTGTCACTACTGATGGTTGTGACAACCAACAAACAGTATTTGTACAACTGTAGTTCATTTTATTTACCATTTCCTTATCATGCTGTCGAACTGCAAGATTTCAACACTCAGGATGGCACATACACTGAAGTTCTCTGTTCAAGGCATAGATGCTCTCTGGGTTAGTCACCAAGGCAGCTGCTTCTAATTCATCATTAATTTTTAACTCTACATTTCACAGAGCTCAATCCCCCAATGATTCAAGGGCCTACAATCTGATGCAGTGTCTCAGAAGTTCCACATTTTGTTGAGAATCAAAAGCTAACATTACCTGCAAACCCCTGACATAATTTGTGTGGGTGCCAAGGCAGCTCCCTACTCCCTCGTCTAGCAGTGTATATATATCACTGAGAAAATGAAATGGTGCATGGCCTGAGCATGTGTCCAGAGAACAAACCAGCCCAGAATGTTCTGCCCTTGATGCTTTCAACACACACCACAGGAGGAAAGTGTGGGGACTCCGGGAGTTTCCCTTTTGACACTGTTTATGTATGCGGTATCTAGAGCAATCAGTCCATTAACTTCAGGAATGTATGACTTGCACAGTAAATTTTAGAACAGAGAGGGAAGAGAAACTACTTATTTTATAGGAAAAGTGAGCTCTCAAAGAAGAGAATATTAAATGCCCATTCCATAAAGTATGGCATTGACCAGGGTGCTTTGTTTAGGAAGAATCCCCAATGAGTATGATTCACTTCCCATGATCACTGGTCCATATAAATATTAAAGAATAAAACAAAGGCTTCCAGAAAGCTACCTACATAGAGAACATATATATTCCTGTACATCATGGCTTTTGATTGAGCTTTTATCTAAATCTATCCAAAGCAAAATGACAAAGTGACAACTGAGTACCTTCAAGTCTTCACTGCATGATGGTTATGTCAACGTGGGTTTGGATTTGCAACGGCTGGAAGTTGTTTTGATTAAAATGAGAACGGAGTACAAAAAGTCAAACAAATTTACAGCAAGTTGCTGTTTAACACTGCACAATTTAATAGTCTCAACCTCAACAGCAAAGGATTTCTGTAAAATGTTTAAATGGTTTCCTTATAAAAATGCTACAAGTATGTAAATTGGATAGTTACAAACACCCCCACAACAGTATTTTCCACTAGTGCCTTCAAATGAATGAGTTGAAATATATTCCTCAGCTACAATTTGAAGAGTTTGAGTGGGTAATACTACTTGTTTAAGGGACTGTGGATGCAAAACCATGCTTAAAACCTGGATGCTGCTTACAGCCAGCATTCAAAGAAGTCACTCGATTTTCAGAGCAGTTAAGTCCTTTGATGCCAACAAGAGGAGGTCAATGCTTTTGAAATCAGCCAGTTTTGATTACACAAGAAATGCTGGTTACAGACTGAGGCCCCCAGGTATGCGCCTTTCTGAGGTCCCACAGCCAAGGGCTTGTAGAGGGCTGTCACACTGTGTCACCTGCTCTTAATACAGAGACACTTTGCTAAGAGAAATAAAATGGGAGAGAAAAGCAGTCAGGATGTGAAATGGCGGACACTGACCAACAGAAGGGAGCAGAAGCCATTTCAAAGATTTATTTCAGAAGAGACTCCAAGTAGGTGAATTCAGTAATTACAGCCAGTCTTTCTCAGTCCTGTCCCTTGGCTCTCAATGGACAGACCACCCCTGCCCATGACAGATCACAGGTATGCTCAGATATCTCTACCAGAGCCTTAAAACAGAAAGATTCTGATCCACTGAAGAAAATACCAGAAAGTGAAACTTCCTCAAAAATAAACCACTGATTCACTCTGCTTTAATGGTAGAAGCAATGGTCACTGGAGGCTCTCACTGGCTTTTGAGCAGGGAAGTTTTTGGAAAGCATTTGCTCCTGCTTCATAACCTGCTCTTGATCACCAGGGTGGCAGAAATGGTCAATACAATAACGACCAACTAAAAGATCACAAGGCTCAGATCTCACACCAGAGCCCAAAGGGAACTCAGACTCCAAACCAGGGGGCAGAAGCAAGGAAGCAACCATGATGTTTTATAACGGAGCTATCGCACCGACCGGTGCTCAGTAATGAAGTGCCCAAGCATGGCACTGCCCCTGCACATCCAGCTCTGGAAAGAAAACAAACAAGGAAGTTTAATTTAAAATTCCTTCAAAACCCTACCAAAAGCACGAGCTGCTTCTCTGTCAAAAGCAGCACCTCTTTTGATATATATTAGTTCACCCCATGTATTAGTTTGCTATTACCCTCTTGTGTTGGCAGAGAAAAAGCTATTATCTGTCAGGTGAAACCTAGTAAATTTCCCAAAGATAACATAATGATGCACTTAATGGTAATCTACAGTCTACCCTTGACACGGAATGCCACATTAATCACACAATTTCTTCTACTCAGTATGCAGAAACCTGCAGGCAAAACAACGAGGATCAGGGAAGTATTCTGTGCTTTATTGCCATAGCTGTGTTGAGCAGATTTCCAAGAAAACGCACAGGACAAACCAGACAGTGTTGGCTTGGGCTGTCCTCTCCCATAGCAGGACTTACTGGGCTTGCCCATTCACTTTGCTCACTCATTAAGTACATATAATATAATATAATGCAATAGAATATGTAAAATACAGAGTTAAAATAATGAATAATCTCTTCAGAAGTTCAAGATGTCATTTGGTTTGTTGTACCAGTGAATTCTGTCACATAGTTTGAGAACAAACTGGATCAAGGATCCAGGATTGACCACAAGACCTTCTGGTACAATTTCCATAGCCATACTGAGGATCCAGCTAGGGATTGAGTTCTTTAAGGGAATTGACACATGCAGAATACATGTGAAGGCACATGGAGGATGCACAGACACGCACACAGGCAGAATTTCTCTCACAGTGTCTGATGAAATTACTGTTCTGCAGAACTACCTGATGCCATCTTTGAACATACAATGACCCAACCAGTGTTTTCATGTAGGTGAGAGCACAGCAGCATAAATGCAACTGGACAAGAGCAGAGAGCAATGATCCTAAGGATGAATATGATTTACAAGGTCAGGATGATGTTTTCCTTTCATACACCAAACAGGAGCACCAAAGGTATAAAATATGAGTATGCAAAATCAAATGCACTTTTAAGGACTGAGCATAAAAGTATGCAAGCAGTCCATAGATCCATTTACCACATAAAATTTGGATTGAATTTTGCTTGACAACTTCAGTGCCTTTACCTCTACAGTGTTAGGCCTCGGCATTGCCTTGGGCAGGTGCCAAGTCCAACACACGCACACATGCACATACACACGTGCACTACCCAGGTACATGCTTCTAACTCTTCACTGAATAAATAAAGCAATACCTAGAGATCCCCATCCAGCACTCTGGTGACATGAATATTAATGACATCTTACACTAAAAGAGCAAATTCATAAATACAGTAAAGTATGCATATATACCTAGAGCTGAGCTGTGCCAGAACGGCAGTATGACAAACAGTTCTCTTTGTCAGTACAGCAATAACCTAAGCTTTATCATAGCAGAGGCACTCATATTGATTATCTTGCATGGTTTTTTAGCCCTTGTATTTTCTCTCCTTTCTGAATAGAAAGAGGTGAAACTAATACAAAAATTTTTATGATCCAAAATGTGATAACAACCATGTTTTCCAGTCTGCATCACAACCTCAGTGCTGGCAAGGGCTGGGCTAAGGCCTAGGCTCCAGGGCCAGCATCTTTCAGTATGTTCTCTGGAAGGATTTTGGCCAAAGCCAGCTGGACATCTGGGCACCGGTTAGAAAATAGTGTAGACCAAGGATTCTTCTAAATACAAGATGTTTGTGAAGTAACCATGTTTGGATCTAGTAAGGCTTCATGACTGGAATCTAAGCTAGAGTTTTCCACTTGCTGTCAGGAGCCACAGGGTGGGCCCTGGTTTGTTCTATAAAAAAAAAGAATTTAAATACAATTCTTAGCATATTTACATCTATCAATCAGAAATACCTTGACCTGTTCAGTGATATTTAATAATCAATTTTGCCTACATGAGATTCTAAACACACTGTGGGTCATCCTTGGCAACCATATAGATCCTCCCTCTGTTATTAAAAGATCATTCATCAGATCCTCAGCAAGAAAAGAACAGCAGATCACTAACTCTGTACGTATTTACATACTTAGGTGTTAAAGGTACCTGCTGAAATTGCACCATGAAAAGGTGGAAAAATAACTGAGAATAAACCTTTTCCCTTTTCAGAGTTCATTTTGGCTCAATTTTATCCAAGTTCAGTAACGGTTCTAAAGTTACATCACCCCAAGACACCCAACTGAAGTCAGCCATGGATAGATCCTCAGAAAATATCAAGAAAGCTAAAACTACTTTCTAGTAGAATTACCGGCTTCCCACTAAGTACAGAGGACCTAAGACTTCCAAATAGGAGCTTCGTTACATAGAACAAAAAGAGACCCCTCCTCCATGGGACAATCAGCAGGGCACACTTTTAAAAAAGTATTTTGAGGGGAACAAATGCTACTATTAAGCAGTATTTGAGCAAGTGTTCGCCGAAGAGGCCCATCCATAGCAGTGTATGATCACCAGCACTGAAAACACTCTGTAAATAAATTGGTGCCCCTTAACATGGCAATATAAAAAGACCAGAATGTATTAGTTACTTTTGTAAAATCTGAACATATGCAGTAGTTATGACATTAGGTCAATGTTTGAAGATTTGATCTTCAAATTTCAGATAAGCAGTATAAGACAAGAAGCTAGAGGTATTTCATACTGACTGTCACTATCTCTTTTTGTAGCTAGATTGCAGTTTCCACAGACATGGTGCTTCAGTACATGCCAAACCACCTTTCTGAGATCCAACTTGCATGTCTGCTTTATGATGTTTAAGGCAATTTGCCCAAGCAGAAGTACAGAAAATACCCGCCAACCAACGAAACCCCCAAAACAATACCCACCTTCACCCCATCCCTGAACTGGAAAGAGGTAGGATAATAACGAGGTTCTGTTAAGTTAAGTTTGGTATTTTAATTATTCAGCTTACAGGACCAACTCAGAAGCTACTACTATTTTAAAATATGCCAAGTAAAAATAATCTAAAACATGAATGAGTAGCAAAAATCCTGGCAAGTAATAAGTGGTAAAGACACGTGGGAGATGGTGATATGCAAGTTTGCAATATGATATGGTGCAGAAAGCAAACGAGAGAGAAGCTCTGCAACTTCATGTTACACACAAAGAGGAAACACATCACAGATGCCTGAGGAAGCTTTGCCTCTGGGAGACAATGCAGATTGCATCCTGTGCTCTACATCTTAAATGGAAAGATTACAACCTAGAGTGAGCCACAAATACAGCCTAAAATTAACAAGGGGCTTGGATGATAAAATTTCTGGAGGAAGTTATATTGAGAAAAAAAACCATGAATCGTGTGGCAAAATGGGAGCAAAAAGGTAATGGGAGCAAAAATGGTGGAGAATCATAGCTACACAATTTTTTAAGGGCTATAAATGCCAAGGATGTGAAGTAATATTCTGGATGGAAGAAGTGACAGAAGTAGATGTGATGGAAAGAAACGAAAAATCTAAAATGCTAAAGCAGGTATCAGGAGCCTGTATTGACTCAAATTTTTATGCTGCACCAAGGTATAATGTCCCAGCTGTAGAACTGTTACCAACAGGAACGGTGCAAGAAAGAGAAATACCACCTTACAGAGATGCACAGACAGCCTTCCCTTCCCAAACCAAAACATTGTGTCAGGAAGCTGTAAAAAAACTAGTTAACATAAGGCCTGATGATGTTACTTATACACTCAACTTTCTCATGCAACTACTTTGTCCTGGGACTGCATATTACAGATGTTGACTAAATGACTGATGGAAAGCAAATGTGTTGACTTAAAATGTCTATTCCTTCTTTTGTGTATATATTTAACGCATTCAAAAATTTAAAACGTATTTATATTTCAGTTATACAGCAAGCTGGCAGAATATTTGCAGAGTGGTTATGCTCAAGAAAGAAATTTACCCTTTTAGAAGGAAAAAACTAATCACACATTATTCACAAAGCTTTTACCCCTTCTCAAAAAAAAAGAAAAAAACACGAAGCTGAGAACACCATGGAAAAAATACTTCTAATTCAAAGAATTCTGTTAATGAGATGAACTTTTCAACACTCCAGCATAACATTGATCA
>VZTN01019213.1:1903-53387 GCA_013400515.1 Erpornis zantholeuca | reverse complement strand
GACAAAGGTCACACTTTCAAGGTGAACAACACCTTTTCAATTGCTTGAAAATACCTAGATGCACTACCAAGAGCCCAGAGTCTTCTGCAGAGAAGGATAGGTTAGTCCACTAGAGATGATGGGTTTACTTCGCTAATTGATAAACTCCTTATCATTGTGACCTCCTGCAGAGATTTCATGAGTACATAAAACTGATATGATCCCAGCTAGCTGTCACTAAAATTTGCCTGATGAGGCAAGAGTTCCTGAATTATGTGTCAAGGTACCCCTGTTAGTTCCCACTAAGCTAATGGATGTGCTTGTGCTTGCTAGTGTGAGCAAATCTAAGGTTTGTTTTTTAAGACCATCGTTACAGATTTTTGAGGTAGCATGGTCCACATGTTTCCCATCCTAGGTACAAATACATAGATGGTACCAGATGTTGTCCATTGGACAGAAAGAAGCTAAGCTCCAAGTTGACAGCTGTAGCTGATGAGGTCATCAATACAGTTTAGAGATGGAAAGAGTTCAGTGGAAAAAAAACGTGTCACTTTTTCTTTTTCTCTTGTTTGAAGTCACTGAGGTTCAGGGGAATTGTTGCTTTGACTTTATTCTTCTGTAGACGGGTGGCTGCCTGCCAGTGGCAGCTGCATATGGGATCATTTGCATTGCATGAGGAGTCTCTTGTTTAAAGGGAAGATCTTCCTTCCCTTAGATCATCTGCTCCTTTAGAGTCAGGGCCTCTGTTTCACACAGATTGTATTTGTCCTTTAATCTTTTCTCTCTGCTTGCTCTGTACTCGTTAACAAGTATCCAAAGCCAGGTTTAGCAGACTCATCTGGGATAGCTGAAAAAGGCAGTCAATGGACAAAGAGGGAATTATTTGATATTCCTGTGGTTATATACTTCTATGAGAGGATTTTTGCAGTGGACATATGCTCTCTTACATCACCATGCTACAAGCAGGAGTCTAAAGAACTCTTATTTGCAGCATGCAGAATGGATATTTAACCTATCTTGGGAGCAATGTTCTGTGTTTTCACGTCATGTAGACAGTGGGGTACCCTTCCCAGAGCCCCACATCAAACAACTGAGGGCCTTTCATCTCTG
Organism: Erpornis zantholeuca; assembly: GCA_013400515.1. Classification (NCBI taxonomy): domain Eukaryota; kingdom Metazoa; phylum Chordata; class Aves; order Passeriformes; family Timaliidae; genus Erpornis; species Erpornis zantholeuca. The sequence continues at coordinate 52,298 of VZTN01019213.1, read as the reverse complement.
GGAGCAATGCAGCTCATTTCTTTTGCACTTGACAAATCAGGGACAATCAACTATTTTAATGGTTTTGTGGGGAAAGTAAAGAGTGAGGGAGAGAGAAAAACATTCCCCTAGAATGATATTCTAAAAGCTGTGACTAATATATTAGCAATTTGGCTTCATACCCTGCACACAGGAGAGTGCCTAAAAGTAAAATAAGATTAAGTGACTGTGATATAGCTCAGGCGCCCAAGTCCGAACTTGCTGGATGGTTGCCTTTTCAGATCTAAAGCGTACACTGTAAACACTCCTTTCCATACTTCGGATATAAGGTGTCTTTTTATCCTCTTTTATTTCCTCCACCTCCTCTTAGCTCCCTCCCAGAACTTTAACTATGCAAGAGTAGGTGCTTTCCTGTTGTCTGATACAGGTTTAAGATATGCTGTGCACGGCCTCTCTGGCTAAAGGCAGACAGCAAGACCCACCCACAAGTAAGGGCTGTCTCTGAATTTTGCCTTCAAAAGGTAAGAGTCTTATAAACTATAATAAAAACCACAAGCGGTCAGACCTAATTAAAGTGGCAAAAGCATTTTAATACATGCTATCTCATAAAGGAGAGCAGACATGGTTTTAATAAGAACTTTCTTAATGTAATCAGCTAAGCTGATGAGAAAAAAAAGGGGAAAAGTAGACTCTTTAAAAGCCTTGTTAACCTCCTCTCTGTTTTGAAACTCTTTTGCACCCTCCCAAAAGAAAGGAAGAAAAAGAAACAAGGAGAACAAGCATGAGAACAAGCTAGACAGTTTGTAAGTTCACTGTGTCTTTGCTAGATATACACACACATCAGTGACTGACTAGAAAGGGGAAAGGGGGAAAAAAAGCATAAATAAAGCAAAAACAGCAAGAGAAAGCATGTCCAGGCGCTTAATCTTTGGGAAGCTAGCCAGATTTCATTTATAGCCAGCCAAGTCAGATTTGCCAGCTGAGACTCTCTCCCTCTCTGTGTCTGTAAACGGGTGCAGACATGGTGAGTCAGGGAGTCACAGTGAATTACTGTGGAATACCAGGAAGAAAAAAGTGCTGTTAGCAATGGTTGCAACCCAAACACTATCAAAGATATACTTTTTGATTATGATTTGTTCTAAAAGCAATTCAAGCAATTCCTGAGTATCACAGAAAGAAAGGCGGGTCTGATTATTGCCTGTTTTGTAGGTGGTTTTTGTTTTTGTTAACACAGGGTCTGTTAAACCCCTGGTGCATAGTAGCTATAGATTCCACTTGGTTCATTCTCTTTGAAGTCAGTTTGCTTTTGTTCTTTACCTAACTTGATGCAATTTTCTACAAACTAATTTGTATGCAGCCCTGGTCAGAACCTGCCACCCAGAATTCTGTATGTGAACTTACCATTAGGGAGAATGAATTTGCTGTAGGGATAAAGATGGATTTTGTGGTGGGAAAATTGAGGATAGAACAAATACAGAAAAGAAGAAAGGAAGAAAGGAAAAGGAAGAAAGAAAAAGGAAGAAAGAAAGGAAGAAAGAAAGGAAGAAAGAAAGGAAGAAAGGAAGAAAGGAAGAAAGGAAGAAAGGAAGAAAGGAAGAAAGGAAGAAAGGAAGAAAGGAAGAAAGAAAGAAAGAAAGAAAGAAAGAAAGAAAGAAAGAAAGAAAGAAAGAAAGAAAGAAAGAAAGAAAGAAAGAAAAAGAAAGGAGGAAAGAAAGGAAGAAAGAAAGAAAGAAGTAACTTCAAGCAAAAATAACAAATTTGGGAAGCCAGAAATGTTTGGGGAAAGCCTGACAATAGCATACATCTAATATGATGGCAGAGTAGAGTGAGGGGTAAAGTTACAAAGAACAACTAAAAATCATGCTTTCTTTAAATGTTCTGCATTTTTAAAGCTATTCTGTACTTTTCATGCTGTGGTATCAACCAACTGAAAGTTAAAATATTCTGCAAAACCCTGAAATACTCAGGGACTTGGAAAAGCAGAACAGCAAAATTATAGGCTATGTGTAGAGAGTAGAAAAAAAGTGACCTAGAATTCTTTCTGCATTACAGAGTTAGCTCTGTTTCCCTCTGCTTTTCTGTCACTTTTTTCTATTATCTACCATTCATAATTTGGATTCAAAATTTAGTGGGTACAGAAGAAAATTTTTTGTGGATATTAGCTACTGCTCCTATGTCAAGACCACTTATGGTATTTTGCCAAAATATTATAAAAAACTAAAACCAAATTACTTCTAGGGTGAACACTGTGAATTTTGTTTTGAAATCACCGAGAAGGATCACAATTGGCCTTAAAAAGAAACTGAAATTTTATAAAGAAATACTAACAGCAGCCGGAGTTACAATCAGTGGAAAATATTTTGGAAGGACTATTAAAACTCATACTTCAGGGCTCAAGCCAATATTTATTACAGGCCAAAATGAGACTTAATACAGTGGCAGGGAAGGAACAGGGCAGCTTAATCCACATCTGCTTGCTATTATTTTCCACCACTGTCTTTGAGTGGTCTCATCAATCTGAGACAGAGGAGTCTGGAATAGATGGACCTGAAGTCTGATCTATTCAGACCATGCCTGTGTTTTATTAGGTTTATTTTGTTTAGCAGCAGCACTGTTTCTGGCATTGCACTGTTCCCAAATACAGAGAGCCCTGACTAAGCTGAATCATCATGAGATTGAACTGATGCTGATGGGAAAGAGCAGCACTCTGCAAATCTCATCATTGCTCCTGTGACAGAGCCATGAAAGCTTCTGCCCTTAGCTAGCCCAGGGCTCAGTATTCACATGGCCTTCTCACAACTCCTCTGAGTGAGGAGCATCTTCCCTACGATTGCCCTTAAGAACACCCCATCCCTTCTTGTTGGAATTTTGGCTCATCCCTGCCAGCAGACATGTTACGCACTTTCAGATCTGGTTGCTGTATTTCCCTGTTAAGTAGGTGAAGAATCTCCCAAGGCTTCAAATGGTGGCAAGGTTTCTGCTCTGTAGCATGACCATGCAAGAGATCTTCCCTACAGCTCTCACCTTTCTCCAGCACCTCAAGCTCCACCCTCAGAGAGGTGCTTGTGAACAGCCCAGCTGACCAGCTGGCTCTCCTCAGCCTGCACCACCTGTGGTGGCTGCACTCCATATGCAGCCACAACTCATGTCCTTCATGCAGCCTTCCATACAAGTCACTGAGCTCTCAGAACCAGCCCATTGCACCTGCTGCTCGTGTCTGGAAAATAAGGCTGAAAAAGAGACTACAAACTGTGGAGCAGTGTCATTGCATCTGAGCCTTGAATAGCCATTTCCCAGCCAAAACCAGACCCTGACTGTAGAAGGAGTGCTCTCCAAGGACAAGGTCTCTGGTGTGGGAAATGCAAAAGGTGAGAAGGCTTTTAGATTGAGTGAGGAAAAACAGGTTTCAGAAATAAAGCAGAGATCTTAGGTTTAGCTGCAACTGCAAAAACTTGAAGTTAGAAGAAGAAAAAATTATTTCATAAGCAAGGACATTAAAACAAGGTTTAGTGTTTCTAAGTTAGGCTCAGAGAAATTTTGAAGCTGCAGAAAATGTGTTTAGCAAAGATACTGAAGTTTTAAGCTTAGTAATAGAATATTGTGCATTGTTATTACAAGGCATACAAGCAAGTATTGTATGTAACAGTGTACGTGTGCTTTTCAGTGACTGGTTAGAGCACTTGTCTGTAAACTTTAAAAGCATGCTATTGGCTGAAAAACTTTTAAGAATGTTCTATAACCAAGAGATTTTGGGTCGTCAGGTGTGAGCCGTGTACTTTCTCTTGTGTACATGAGGCTGATGCCTGAATGAAATAATAAAAAAGTTCCTGGAATATCTGCCTGGGCCCCTGTCCCATTTGTAAAGTGGCGTCAACATCCTGGTGGGCATCCATCCCCAGAAATTCACCCAGAAATTGGAGACCTTGTTGAAGCTAAGGTGGTGGATTTCAGGATGAAGTGTGTTGACTGAGAGGGTCAGTTTCTTCCCTCTTCTGGTGTGTTGGCTGAGGGGGCAGCCATGCCCTTCTAATTCACACACTCAAGCAGGAGGTGGTGAATTGCACTCCTTCTGCTTGGCCTTGGTATTGTCTGTTTAAGGTTTGGCTTCAGGCCCAGTTTTGGCTCATTTCTTTTTGCTCTAAAGAAAGGCAACAGTGGAAGAGAGCCTTCCTTCAAGTTGTTGTGAAAATGGCAGATGAAAATGGTGTATTCAATGGTTATGTTTACCTTTTAAACAAATGACACAGAGTGTCATAGAAACATAGTGTCATTTAGATTGGAAAGGACCTTCAAGATTATCAGGTACAGCTGCTAACATAGCACTGCCAAGCCTGTCCAGCTGCCCAGAAGACAGAAATCTTCTCCATTCTCCTTTTACTAAATGATTTCACTAAACCACGAAGCCATGAGTGCCAAGTGCCATGCTTTGCTGTAATTTGGTACTTCCTTCTAGCTTCACACAGTGAATTTTAATGCTATTACTGGAGGGAACAACCTGGTAATCACTCATGAACAAGAATGTTTGCTAAATTATAGTTTTTACGTGTTTCTCATCTGACTGACCTGCCATGCAGTCTAGTATATAAACATCAGCCTCATTGGTTAAAATGAAGTGTGAAAACCAGTGTTCTGTGTAATCAGTCTCAAACTTAAACCAGACAAGAATAAATATAAATCACTTCTTTTTTTTTTTTTCACTAAAGATCTGATTTTCTCATTTCACACTTTATCTAGAAGTAGGGGTTTGCTTTGCAGGCAAACTCAAACTCTACTAAATCAAACTCTGCTAACTCAAGATATTTAGCATTTAATTTGCTTAAACTGGGCTTGTCACAAACGTTACTTGAGCCCCAAAACCTTCAGAATTTCTCATTTGGCAATTGAGTAACAAGTATTTCTGCTAATGAAGAAATTTTCTTTACCTATATCTACAATTTTTGAAACTCTTTTTCCTTATTCAAGTATCATTCAAAGTAGTAAGGGCTCCAGTGAGAACAGCTTTTTTTGTAACCTGCTTAATTTCTTTCAATTCCAAGAATCACAAGATACATATAACAAAATTTCTTGTTATACCCTTTTTTTTCTCAGACATTGAAAGAGTGAAAATAGCTAGACTAACAAGCTCCCAATGGTGCTACTGTTGATAGTGCTATTCAGGCCTGAGGGAGAGGAAGAACTGTTTAAAAACAGAATTTATTGTCCAGGTCAGTAGGCAGTTTGGGCTATGTTGCATGTTCAAAATCTCTCATCATATTTCCTTCATCTCTGGAAGAACAGTAGCTAGCATACGTCTCCGTAATTCAAGGGGCCCCTCTATCTACATAAATATGCTTTTGAAAAGTGGCATTTTTGAGAATATTTGTGTCAATCTCTACAAAAGATGCTGAGAAGTAGGAATGTTTAAGGTTTAGCCACTGTCAGGACCTCAAACCAGAGCTCAATCTGCATTGACAGCACAAGACTCTGTAAGATAAATGCTTTGTGTTTAGGTCAGGTTTTCCTCCTGTGCTGGTTTTGGCTGGGATGGCATTAATGTTTTAGATTTGTGCTGGAGAGAGTGTTGGTAACTCAAAAATGTTTTCATTATTGCTGAGCATGTCAGGGTCTTTTCTGCTACTCATACCACCCCATCAGAGTGGGCTGAGGGTACACCAGGAGTTGGGATCCCAGATCACATGGTGCTGTGCTCGGTTTATAAAAAGAGGGGAAGAAGAAGGAAGCAGGGGGGACATTTGAAGTGATGGTGGTTGTCTTCCCCAGTCACTGTTACACATGATGGAGCCCTGGTTAGCTGGGTGTTGTTGGACACCTGCCTGCCCATTGGAAGAGATGATTGAATTCCTTGTTTCGCTTTGCTTGCACGAGTGGCTTTTGCTTTACCTGTAAAATTGTGTGTAACTCATGATGGTTTTTCACTTCTGCCCTTCTGATTCTTTCCCCCATTCCACCAGGGAGGAGTGATTAAGTGCCCATGTGGTGTTTAGTTGCTATCTAGGATTAAACCATGATACCCCCACATATGCAAACAAAATTCTGTGCACTGACTCAGTGCAGCAGAAAAGGGCAGAGAATGTTTCCTTGCACTGCACTTCAGGTAGTCTTTTTACCCTTACATAAGGCTTCAAAAAGGTTGCTGATATGTTGATACATGAAGCTGATGGACAGGGCATGTAGAAATATCTCTATGAGTCATCCTCGATTCTTCAATAAAAGTAGTGAGGAATCTAAACCATGATAAAATTACCTTTGTTGCCCACAGTATTTATTAAAAGTGTGTTATGTGGCTTACATAAACAAGGTCATGCACTGTCCAGTATTTTAGGAAATCACCTGGAGTTCTCTCATATTGGCAGCATCAAGGCTCAAGTGTTGTTTTGAGAGTTATTTCAAGATACTGCCTCTGTGTGAGCTATGCCACTACCTCTTCTATTTCTGGCCACTACACATATCTAAAGATAAGATGAAGAGACTAATGCATAACAATATTCATTCAGTCTCTCCCTGTTTTGAATTTTTATTAATAAGACAACGGTTTCCCCATTGTATTTGGTATGTGAAGTTGTTTCATAAAGTTACACTTATTTATAGAGAGCTTTAAATTGCAGCCTGTTTGTAAGAGTTTTGTTTCACAAATTTTTTTTCCACCTGCAGACCATTTGACCATACAACATACAAACAAGATAGCTCTTGATATCGCACACAGAAGGCATGTTGCATGGCTGAATTCAGCAGAATGTGCTGTCTTGGTGGTGAGTCCAGCCACTTGGCACATGCACCAGACCTGAAAGGGTGGTCCTGCAGCAGCACACGCCCTGACAAAATGAGTTCAGGTGGAAGACTGAAAGCACATTATTGAATCTGTCTGCAGTTTCTTCACCTGGTTCATCAGTAGAGATGCAGCATCACTCAACTGGTTTGTGCATTGGCTCCTAGCACTTGGAAGCCCATGCTGAACAGTGCAGCTTGGACCCACTACAGTAGCACAGGCTTGGCAGCAATGATGCACTTGTGATCATTGTTGAAGCTCTCCTTTGTGCTTCCTCCTGCCCTAGCAGCATCCTCACAGAGATACATTTGCAGGTAAATCCAGTTTCAGTAAATTAGATCAGGGAAGGGATGGCTTGCAATAAAACCTTAACGAAAATATTTCCTGATTTCAAACCCAGTGCAGGTGCCTTGTTGTACTGGTAGAACCTGAAGGGACAGTCACTTGAAGGAGGGAGGAAATATTTATGTTGATATTGTCCCTTTCTATGATCAAAAAATTGTGTTCTTGCACTGGGAAACATGCAGATGTTCAGTAACGTGGAGGGCACCGGCGTTTGGGCAGGTCCTGAACACACCCATAGTATTTGGAGAACTTTGCTGCTTACTGGGCAGAAAACTACAAAAGGTCAAAGCTGGAAGAAACTGTGTCTTCGTAACCAATTGGAATAAATTCAGCTTGACTATATAGACCTTCCAAATGCATGCCTGATGTACTCTCTCAGAGACCACTGCTACTATCAAGCATTTGATGACAATAAAGTTGTGAAAGATTGTCAGGAATATTTGCATAATCTCCTTCATCTTTTATTCCTCTATATCCAGACTAAAGCTAGAGATAGGTCACAGCAGTAGCTGATTGATTATCTGACAAATTGTTCAAGAAATTTGGAAGGGGTTTATTAGTCCAAAGCCAGTGTACACTAGAACTAGACAAATGATCCAATATTCCTATTCCTTTCTAGAAGGAATGAGTTTGTTATGGAGGTGAGCCGAGAACTATCCTGAACAGTGCCAAATACTTTCCAGAGTCAGAAACTACTGAGCAGAAAGCTCCTTTTTACTGCCAAATGCCTGAGGCTGGAAGGGAACGTGGATAAATTTCACTGTAAGAAAAGCTCAATCCAGCAGATGTGGAGGAGAGACATTTGGGCCAGAGGTGCTGGGTGGGTACATGATGACATGTAGAACGACAATATGTGCTTCTTTAGGCTAAGTATTTTAAGAAATGACAAGAAAATGAAGAGTGCAACTCCTAATTTCCACCCCATTAGCCAGCACTCAGGGAGAAGGGTGAAGAAGAAAGACTTGCTGGAAAGACAGAGTTCCTCCAAATCTCAGGTGGCACTATGAGGACATAAATGATCCATTTGTTAGATTCCAACACACATCAGAACTATTTAACTGTAATTGTGAGGGGATTACACAGTAAAACACTCGTAGGCTTCCCCCTTGGTGGTCTCTCTGCAGCAGTTAAGACCTCAGAAGAAGTCATTCAAAGACAGCCTGTTTTTTTCACCACCGGCATGGTTCCCAAGCACTCCTCAGAACCAATTTTGGCCACCTCAACCTGCCCTCCCCTGAAGTTTGGATTCGTTACTGCAGCCCAGGATGTGTGTTGATGCCCATTAACCTGTGCTGGTGTCACTCCATATGCTCAGAAAGGCCACTATTGCCCCCTCTCTACAGAGGCCCTGACAATGCAGTATTTCCATGTCTTTCACCACAGCAACCACCCTTTCCTGAGTGTTCTTCCTTCCAGCTGGCCACAGCATTACAGCCCCAGCATGCCAGCTCCATGCATGCCCACAAAATGCACATTCACCTGGTGACCCAGCCTGATGCCCAAGGCTGTCTATAACAGATTGCCTGCATGAGGCTGCTCAGTAAAATGCTTTGTATTTTTATTAAAGAAACTGAATTAAATGATGCTTTGTAAATGTAATAACTCACCCTCTTAGAAAGGGAAATGCTTTGTACACATTTCCATAGTCCATCTGATGACACAAAACCTGTTACAAAAAAATGAAGTTATAGATAATTATGGGTGTGTCAGGACCACCAGATTAGTTGTAGCTCCTTCTAGTGAGAATTGGCATTTGTCCTCTTCACAACTAATAAAAAATAATTCATGACAAAAGAAAGATAATTACAAGTCAAAATAATTATACTGTGCAGGTAAAATATGTCTGAATAAAAGCACTGTCAGTAAGTTGAGAGCAGTAAGAACAATTTAGCCATCAATAATTTTGTGGTTGTATTTTTAAGGATGTTACAAGACAAGGTAGCAGCCCCCTATGTAAAGCAGTCGTAGCAAGCAGCTAATGGGGACCAGAGGTTTAAGCACAGAGACATGAGCTTGCAACACTTTTGGAAACATCTAGGCAACATATATGAAGACATTATTCATGTGGACAATAGAGAAAGATGTGCTTAGGTACCCCAGTTTAGCACAGAGTAATTCTTTAAGTCATATATACACTAGTGTGTTATTCTGACCTTCTCAGACATCTCTTGGTGAAGGTCACAGTTTCATGAAATGTAATGCGTTTTAGTATTAAATCCAGCTTCACTTTACTCATGCCTGACTTTAGAGGTTCTTAGATCAGCCTAGCAGGAGGTCCTGAAGAGAACATTTTTATTTGTCTGTGCCAAGACTCCTCTAGTGGTAGCTGCAGACCAAAGTGCTGCACAAAATCAGAAAGGTACTATTTCCAACTATTTCTTTTGAAGCAGGTTTTCACAATACTCTATTGCTTTGTCAGCTTTGAAGAATAAGGGAATTCTTTGAGTATAAAAGGCTGACAGCCAAAAGCATCTGCAACAAATAATGATGCTAGAAGTTGCCTTTCTTTGAAGAACAAACAGAATCAATAGGAATTTAGCACTAAGTGGGAACTTACAGCAAACAGAGCAGAGAAAGCACAGGTTTTCTTTCCAGAAAGACATTGGAGGAAAAAAAAAAAGGAAAAATAAAACCAGAAACAGATCTAACTCAGAGTGATGAGAAATGAGACCTTTTGCTTTCAAGTGGCTGTTATTGGCACTTCTCACAGCTCAGGCAGAATGGCAGCTGTTGATCTTTCATGAACAAGACTTAGCACTGCTGAGATGCATAAGGAAAACACAAGCCTTGCTCTTACATCGTGCAAGTAGAGATACTGCCCATGAACCATTCTTGTAGTCACTCATTCAGAAAACAATTTACTGGGATGTATAAACTCCGTCCCAAAGTGTTCTGGGCAACCTGCACTCTGAAGCTGTTTAGCTTCAGAAGCCTGGATTGAACTTTCTGCCCTAACATTTTATTTTGAATACAGATCATAGAATCATATAATGGTCTGGGTTGGAATGGACCTTTATTAAAAATCATCTAGTTCCAAACTCTCTGCTCCATCTCTCTAATCATCTTGTTGGCCCTCCTCTGGACTCTCTCCAACAGGTCCATGTCCCCCCTGTGCTGGGACCCCAGAGCTGGATGCAGCACTGCAGGTGGGGTCTCAGCAGAGCAGAGCAGAGCAGAGAGGCAGAATCCCCTCCCTGGCCCTGCTGCCCACACTGCTTTGGATGCAGCCCAGGGCACATTTGGCTTTCTGGGCTGCAAGTGCTCACTGCTGGGTCATGTCCAGCTTCTCATTTCCCAAGTCCTTCTCAGCAGGGCTGCTCTCCATCTGTTCATCCCCCAGCCTGTGTTGGACCCAGGGGTTGCCCACTATGATATTCCCATGGGCCCACTTCTTGAGCTTGTCCAAGTTCCTCAGCATGGCATTCTGTCCTTCAGGTGTGTCAGCTGCACAATTCATCTTGGTGTTATCTGCAAACTTGCTGAGGATGTTCTTGATCTTTTGGTCTGTGTCACTGATGAAGACATTGAACAACATTGGTCCCTCTATGGACCCCTGAGGGACACCATTCATTACTGACATCCATCAGGACCCTGAGCTTTTAATCACTAGCCTCTGGCNCATCTGTTCATCCCCCAGCCTGTGTTGGACCCAGGGGTTGCCCACTATGATATTCCCATGGGCCCACTTCTTGAGCTTGTCCAAGTTCCTCAGCATGGCATTCTGTCCTTCAGGTGTGTCAGCTGCACAATTCATCTTGGTGTTATCTGCAAACTTGCTGAGGATGTTCTTGATCTTTTGGTCTGTGTCACTGATGAAGACATTGAACAACATTGGTCCCTCTATGGACCCCTGAGGGACACCATTCATTACTGACATCCATCAGGACCCTGAGCTTTTAATCACTAGCCTCTGGCTGCCACCATCCAACCAATTCCTTATCCACCTAACAGTCCACCCATCAAATCCACCTCTCTCCAATTTAGAAAGAAGAATGCTGGGGGGAACTGTGTCAAAGACTTTATGTAAGTCCAGATAAATGGCACCTATAGCCCTTCCTTTGTCCCTTGATGTAGTTTCTCCAACACAAGCCACTAAACTGATCAGGCAGGACCTGCCCTTGGTGCAGCCATGCTGGTTGTCTTGAATTACCTCGCTGTCCTCCATGTGGCTTAGCAGAGTTTCTATGAGGATCTGTCCATGATCTTCCCGGGCACAGAGGGGAGGCTGACAGGTTGGTTGTTCCCAGTGTCCTCCTCTCTAAACTTTGTAAAGTTTTCCTTTTCCCAGTCCCCTGGGACTTCACCTGACTGTTGTGAATTTTCAAATATCATGGAGAGTGGCTTGGCAATTACATCAGCAAAACTGTTCAGGACTCTGGAATGTATCTCTCCAGGTTCCATGGATTTACATACATTCAGGTTCCTCAAGGTCACAAACCTGGTCTTTACTTACAGTGGGAGGGACTTGGCTCCCTCAATCCTCATCCTGCTGTCCATCCACTTGAGAGGTGTGGGAAGAGAGGTTGCCATTGAGGACTGAGGCAAAAATATTGTTGATTATTCGGTCTTCTCCTCATTCATTGTTACTCGGTTTTCAGCATTGTTTATCATTGTTTACACCTTCTTTGTCTTCTCTTTTCTGGTAAATGTACTTGTAGAAGCCTCACTTTTGCCTTCCTTATCCCACCCATACACAACAACACCGAGAAATACCTTTAAAAAAATCACAAAACCTTAAGTATGTATATTAAAAGGGATTTTTTAAAGGCAAAACAGAAGTGTCTCACAAGTATTTCATTATTCATATTGCTTTATCTTACCTCCATTTTGTGAAGAGCCAACAGAGATGCCACAAACTAAGCAAACTGTCTTCCTTCCCTATCTCCTGTTTTGGAATCCCTCCTCTCGTTGGTTCTTTCAGTGCTGGCTCAAGGGGGCAGGAGAAGGGCAGAAAGAAAAGGACCTGAAAAAGAGTTAACAGATGGCCCTGGAGAGAAGTGGAGATGGAAGAAAATTTCTCTGACTCACAGTAAGACAGCTTGAGCAAGGTGAGGGAGTGAGGAAACATGACAAGCCAAGAAAGAAGCAGCTGCAGTAAGGGGAGGCGTAAGCATGTATGTCTTCTGTTTCCTACCAAACAGAAAGGCTGGCAGCTATTTCCCCCTCCTTCACCTGTCTCTACCCCTTCCCCTTTCATTTACTTCATGTCTCTTCAATCCATATTTAATCTCCTGGTTCAGCCTTCTTAAACAGCCTCACAAGGGCATTTGGGTTGCTGATGTAGAATTGCAGTGTTTTCAGTTCCTTCTGATGGTTAAGGGCTAACAGAAATTGATCCTGAAAAGTACAACAAAACAGAACAAACCAAGCAAGATTGTTTCACATGGAAAAATATTAAGGTTCAGAAATGGAAATATTTTGTGGCCATGCTGTGGTTTTTAAAAACTTTCCTGTTGAAGACTTTCCCAATCCAAGGCAAGTTTTTGAGCAGAAGCTTGAGGAATAGCTTTAAGGGGTGTGATTTTATAAATCCCTGTCTGTGGTTAGCACATTGAGAACATCTATATACTGCACACATGACCTTAGCCCCTTAGTCTTTTCTCTTTCTTCTTTTTCCCAGAAAAGTTTCATTATGAGTCCGGTTGACATTTCCGAAGAAAGGGAATTGCACTTCTCTTTATAGTCCTTGATCTATTTCATCACCAAGGACACTTACAAATTCTCATCTGCACATGTGAGTCACACATCAGATAGGCTTGTCATAATTCACTGTTGTGAGGAAAAGAAAGGGGCCACTTTTGGGGAGTACAGGTCTGATCAGAAGAAAGAGCAGGCATTAGAAGTCCACTAATTTAGTGTCCTGGTTTGAAAAGTAGGACGTGACCAAAAGCATGTATTCTATCACCATCTTCATAAACCAGGTGGGGCAGTGCTCCCTGCCTCTCCCCTCAAGGCTATTTTCTGTTAATGGCCCATCAGGGCCTTGCCCAGGACTCACAGATAAGCTGCCCCTGGACTATCTCCTGAATTAATGGCTCATGAGTGCCTTTGTGAGAAGCTCCACCCAGGAGGAGGACCCAGGCACTCAATCCTGTATATAAACTGGAATTTTAAAAACCATAAGCAGGCCTTTCCCACTGGATTTTCCAGAGGACAAGAGCTACAGAGCTACCTCTGGACCTTCTGAGGAGGACCAGACCTTTCTCCAGGATCACCTCTTCAACAGAACCACATCCATCACTTTCAGGAGAACTGCAGCCACCACCACCTTACCAGACTGCCACTGTCCCCTGACTAACAGGGGGTCAGGTTGTATCTGACTCTGTCAGTTTAAGCCAGTATTTTCTCCTGCTCTGTTTATATATATATATGTGTATATATAAATATTAGTAAAGAACTGTTATTCCCATTTCCCATATCTCTACCTGAAAGCCAGTTGATTTAAAAATTATAATAATTTGGAGGGGAGGGGGTTGCATTTTCCATTCCAAGGGAGGTTTCTGCTTTCCTCAGCAGACACCTGTCTTTCAAACCAAGACATTTAGGCTGAAGATAACTGGGAGAAAAACATGGCTAATCCCTCAGTGTCCTGTCCATTCTCCCCTGCTGTCCTACAGGGAGGCTGTAGTTGTTGTGCTGATTCCAGAGCAGATTGCAGATTGCCTCCTTAGGTCTGCCTGACTGCCTACAGTCCCATGTGCTTGCTTAGCATTAGCTGAAGCTACACTCGTCTGTGGTGACCTTGCACCTTACCTTTTCCCAAAACTGTGAAGATAAGGAAAGTTGCAATAGAAAAGAGTGGCCACCAGGGCTTGATTTCAACTGATTTTGATGGAAACTGTGGAGGTTTTGGAAGGAGGGCTGCAATGAGACACCATAAGCAGCACATACAGGAGTCAATGGTTTTTGTAATTAGGCAGCATCAGTTCCTTTGGAGCTTTAAGCACACATGCTGTATGGTCTATTTGGGAGACACTCCATGCTACATCTTTCCATACTCACAGCACTAAAGCTTCAAAAATTGCAGTAGGAAACATCTAATGTCATTGTAAATGGAAACAAATGCCTGATGTCAGCTCTCTTTGCTGTTGACCCTCAGAGGGACCGATCAGCTGAGGAACTGAACTGTATTTTGAGATGATACGATCTTTAAATATTGAATAATATTTAAAGATTGTGTCATTATTTAATATTGAACTCCAAGTGTTGTAACCTTCACCTCCCCCAGACACAGGTTAACTCTTGCCTACCAAACCTCCTTTTTTCCAAAAATAACCACTTTTTTACGTGCAACAGCTGAACAGAGTCTGGCTGAGTTTTCTACCAGAGGGTTGCAAAAACCAAAACGGATGGAAGGATTCAATTTGAGAGACAAAGCTAAAGGTGCAGTGGATGAGTGGACACAATTTTTGGTGGTGTGTGTTACTAGGCGGTCCATGTAAATGCAGAAAATTTATAAACAGAAATTTATTTACGAGTATCTAACATATAGGCCTGCAAATCCTCTTGGAGATTGTGGAGATTGGTTGGGTTTGCATGGCCAGGGTTTTTGGTAGCCGGAGGGGCTATAGAGGTGGATTCTGTGACAAGCTATCTGAAGCTTTCCCCATGTCCAGCAGAGCCAATCCCACCCAGCTTCCAGAAGAACATGTCACTGGCCAAGGCTGGGCCAGTCAGAGATGGTGGTAACATCTCTGTGACATCATATTTAAGAAGGAAAATAAAAGTTGTTGTGCATATGTAATTGTGGCCAGAAAAGAGCAGAGTGAGAATATGTGAGAGGAACAACTCTGCAGACACCAAGGTCAGTGCAGAAGGAGGGACAGGAGGTGCTCCAGCAGGTGCTGGAGCTGAGATTCCCCTGCAGCCCCACGGATGGAGGATCATGGGGATGCAGAGATCCACCCACAGCCTGTGGAGGAGCCCCAGAGCCCCAGAGCAGGTGGATGCCTGAGAGGAGGCTGTGAGCCCGTGGGAGGTCTGTGCTGGAGCAGGCTCCTGGCAGGGAGCCACAGGCCCATGGAGAGAGGAGCCCATGCTGGAACAGATTTCCTGGTAGAATGTCCTGGGAGACCCACGCTGGAGCAGCCTGTCCTTGAAGGACTGCACCCCATGGAAGAGTGACCCACGCTGGAGCAGCCTGTCCTTGAAGGACTGCACCCCATGGAAGAGTGACCCACGCTGGAGCAGCCTGTCCTTGAAGGACTGCACCCCATGGAAGAGTGACCCACGCTGGAGCAGTCTGGGGAGGACTGATACCTGTGGGATGGAGTCACACTGGAGAAGTTCATGGAGAGCTGTCTCCCATGGGAGGGACCCCATGCTGGAGAAGGGGAAGGACTCCCCTTCCTGAGCAGTGGGAGACACAACATGTGATGAACTGACCATAACTCCCATTCTCTGTCTGCATGCACAGCTGGGGGGAAAAGGTTGAGCTGGGAAGGAAGGAGGGGTGGGGATAAGGTGTTTTTAAGGTCTGTTTTTACTTCAGAATATTATCTTGTTCTGATTTTGTTAGGGAAAAATGTAATTAATATCCCAAAATTCAATATATTTTACCCATGACAGTACTTGGTGGGTGATCTCTCTCTGTCTTTATCTCAACTCATGAACCTTTCCCTGTATTTTATCTCCTCTGTCCAGCTGTGGAGTGGAGTGATAGAGAGGGTTTGGTGGATCCTGTGTTAAAGAATTCTGCACTCAACTAAAAATCTTAACTTAAATGTGGGGTTTGGGTGCCCAGTTGCACGAGTTCTGTACTAGTATCTCTTCTGGGACCTTTAAACGCCTCTTTAAAAGCCTGTTGTGGACCAAAGTTTGAGCAGCATTGTTCTCCAGCTGTAGCTCAAGTCAATAGGTTCAGCAGGACAGTGACATTTAGGAAAGCATATATTCTGTAAGAACACCTGTCTGCAAGGAACACCACAATTCTGCTTTTGCACTTGAACTGATGTCCACAACTTGCACACATGCTCTTTTATAATGGCAATGTCTTACTTCTCACTTATTTTTATGACTAAGGACCTTAAAACATCCAGAAAAAATTAAAAATACCAGAACTGCAGGATCAATTACAAAATACACAAATGGCTAAAAGCAGCAGGAGATCAGTTTGAAAGTTTGCAGTGAAGGTAAAAAATGAGCTCTTCTGAGTCCTAGCTGCAGCCCTACAGTGACCCTACTTGCTGTCAAAAAGTCACAGGTGTATAGCACACCAACATGTGTGTGGGTGAATGTGAGTGGATAGGGAGAGGGGAAAATGGTGTGAATGGTAAGTTGTGGCTCCACAGTACATTTACTCAAATGCATTTTCATTTGCATCATACACATCCAGCTAATTAATTTACATGAGATGTATTGTGAGAGATTTAGTTAGGAAAACATTACTAAATTACTATATGAAGGACTGTGAATGCGAAGAAGGGAACATGAAAGCAAAGAGCTGATCTGAAGCAGTTTTGAGAAATTTCTCTGTATTTGCTAAGAGACTAATGCAGTTAAGTGAAAAGGCATTGAATTGAGCTATACTTCTGTCATTCAAATGGCATTGCCTGTCGGCATATGTTGCAAACAGGACAGGGGCTCAGGCAGACATTCCACAGCTTTTTATTATTTCATTCAGGTATCAGCTTCATTTACACAAGAGATGGTACACAGCTCATGCCTGCATCAACAGCCCAAGATCTCTTTGTTACAGAACATTCATAAAAGTTTTTTAGCCAATGACACACTTCTAAAATTTACAGATAACTATTTTAACTAATCAGTAAAAAGCCTTCTCACCTTTTCTGTTTCACACAATTGCCCTTAAGATGAAGTTTTTGTGACCCATTAAGCAAATGTGCTAGAAACAATGATTCTCTGCAGAGGCAGATTTAGGTTGCAAAGTGGAACTTAGCATAAAACCTCAGCTACAGTGAGGTATGCATCATAAGATGCCATGAGCACAGGAGGTGCTTCAGGTACACACCTACAGTCAGCAGCTATAATTTTCCTGTCATGCAGGAAAGTCGTCCCCTTACTCCACACACACACACACACACACCCCTTCCACTCTCTTCCAACACTTCAGGCTCTGCATATGAAATACAGCCACTCTCAAAAAGCCCAAGGTTTTGTTGCACTGAATGGGTGTTTCTCATCTGCTCAGAATATTGTCATAAACAACAGGACTGTGCCAGCCAGATGAAGACTACTCTCAGAGGGTATTTTTAGATCCAGTACAATACTTTTGATCAGTCACACCCTCAGTTTCCTCCCCTCCCAAAAGGCTTTTCCTTTTGGGCCATATGTTAGGAGATGTCTCAAGTTGCATCTTTCCTCCACAATGTCAAGTGATGACAGGTGAATTGTCACCCTGAGTGCTGTGTTGTATCAAAGCAGCCATTCCAAAGCTGCACTCCAAATGGCTACAGAGGAAGCACCCTGGTGTTAAGTAAAAACAGTATTTAGGAAAAGTAAACACTATCTAACCTTTCTCTCTCTCATCTGCCAAAACATTCATTACTTGCTTCATTCATTTTGCTTGTTAGTCCTTCACTGTTGAGCTGTTACTATCATGTGGTCTAACTTTGGTTACAATATATATATGCAAGTCACTTCTTTTGCTAAGCAGACTGGATTGGTTTTGTTTGGTTGATTTCTTGGTTAGTTCTTGAGTCACACATGATGAAAGCCACTCTGTTTTGGACAATTTTTCTTTATTATCTGTGAAGACAAAGCTCTGTTAAATTCAGGTTTTAACATCTTCTAACCCTTTCTTAATCATAGGAGGTGAAATCTTAATTACTATAGCTTACCTTTCAATTTCCCAGTGTACACACATTCTAATTATTTACATCGCAACATCACTATCTCCATAGTATTTATATTCTTCTGTATTAAAAAAACCCCAATGTTAAAGAACAGACTCTCAAACAGAATAAATGAACCTAGCTTCTCTCTCTTCTGTGTATTGATATCAACTCCACCAGCAGGAATCCAGCATTCAAATGGTAAAAAATGTCACTCTTCCCTTTCCCCATTATATTCTGAAAAAGAACAAATAAATCATTCTGCAACTGTAAGAGTATCATCACAAAGACACTTACAAGACTCATGCTTACAAAATCTTTCCTTTCATTCTGCAAAATCCTCACAGTCTAGTCATTATTTATTATTATTATTTTTTAAGTAAAAAAGACAAGTTATGCAAAAGTTCATAAAAGATCACCAAAACAAAAGAGCAACAGCAACATCACTGGGGCAATAGAAATAAGCGGATTTGGGCTTTCGTTACAGCCTGGAGGAAAGTTTTGTATTGAATTCATTCTTTAAATAAAGAAAAAAAAAAAAAGGAAAAGAAAAAGAAAAAGAAGAAGAAGAGGGGGGCGAACAAGAAGAAAGGAAGACTGAACAAGTGAGAGTTTTGTTGACGGTGGTAGTTTAATGACTTCCCTTTTCGGTGCTCTTTGACTGCTTTCCAGCCGCTCCCCTCCTGGGCCCATTTCTGTGGCACGCTGGGCTTGGCTGGGTGCCAGGGTGACAATCAATGTCTAAGCAGCCTCTTCGGCCAGAGATTATTCCTTGGGTCCCTTTGTTTTATTAGTGAGGAGGTGGGGGGCCACAGGGGTGATTTCTAAACTGAAACAGGATGTCCCGCTGGTGTCCCAGGCTGTGAAAGTCTCCATTTCACTGGCTGTACTGGTGATGCAAGATGGCTTAAGTTAATCCAGTGAGACTAGGCTGCAGATTTCTCCTTTAGCTTTTTTCCTTTAAAACTCGAAAACCTCAGAGGGATGCCGCCTTAACAGACAGCTCTAGGGAGGCTGTTCTTCAGGATAATAAGCCAACTAGAAGCAATCATGTTAAAACATGTATCTGAATATACCTATTATCCACAGACAGAGCTTTCCAAATTAACTGTGATTCAGTCTCCCAGACAATTATACAAAATGCTTCAAGGAAATAAGTGATTGTGCACGTATGCAAAATCACACACAAACAGGTATTAGTCAAATAGTTCTCAAATTCAGGCTTTTAGTTTTCTAATGCCTTGTGTAGCGGGTGACATGTCAGAAGGTTAAAAAACAAGATAGTAAGTTCATCAGAATTTAGTTCAGCATCTCTTGTTTTTGAACAATAAAATCTCAAAAAATTATATGGTTGTTATGCATGAACAACATTTACTGAGTATATTTGTATTGTCCATGTTTTCTATTAAAGAAAGCAAAGAACAGAGTAGTGCATTAGAAAATATTCCAAATAGAACATTGTTAAGCTCTTACACATCTTTACAGAAAGTCTTCTCTAATAAATAAGTAAAATTTTTCTGTATATGTTGCTGGTATAAAAAATGTGATTCACATTACAGCTATTTTTGGCTGGTTTAGGCAAAATATGCCATCTCTCCTTATTATGGAAGGAGTTTCTTTACTGTTGTCATCATAAATTGTTTGTAAACATGGTGCCATATTTTACAGGTCACTTCTGTTTACTGAGCTACATTTTTGTTTGGGTAATAAAAGCTGACAAAATTTAGAAGATTCAGCCTTCGTGGTTTCCCAGCCATTTCCCAATCCCTCACCAGAAGAGAGAGCCACACCAGACAGAACTTCAACTGCTTGCACAAAATTAGTCTCTCTGGGTCCATAGAAATATTGGTGTTGAGGAATAGGCTTCCTCAGACCCAAACCAGCAGCTGGTGCCCTGACCTGAACTATTCTGGATATGTACCATGAGAGTGACATTTGGTTTCCTACACAGCCCAATGAATTTCAAACTACAGGGAAAAGAAAAACGAATTCACCATTTATATCCATACTTTGTGGATACAAAATGTAATAAGATGCAGAATTACAAGAAGAAAACAAAACAGTAAATTTAAAAAGACAGGTGAAAAATTACCCCTCTACCCTTACCCTTAAGCTATCTTTAATAGCTTAAAAAGCGAAAATTAGAATTAAGGAGAAGGTTCATCAGCCCAGAGAGGCTGAATGGGCAGACAGGCTTTAGCCAGTTCTGAAGCTTAGTACAAAATGCAGTATACAAATGTGCTTGAAACCTTGGGTGCTGCTTGCAGGCAACATAAGGGTAGGTATTTCCCATGTTGACAGGGAACAGCTGTATTTCACAGCTATATTTCACAGTCACGGCTAGATGCCTGGGCAGGAACAGTGAACTCACAGAAAAAGAGGCTTCTATCAGTCATAAATTCCTCCCATCAACAGAGTGGACTCTGAAGCTTGAAGGCACTTGTCTGTCCTTGTGGTACTAACTATTCTGGATTTTCCTGCTTCAGCATGTAACACAACTGGAAACACTTTAACAGGAATAATGTTTTACCAAATATATAGCTACAGTAGTTGTCATGGAGACCTTGTAAAAGTGGAATGGAGAGAGGATAGCAGCATTATCAGTACAAATTATGTGAGATGTGACCCAAGAGGCGGTGCCTTTATTACAGTGTAAATTGCCCTCAATCCAGTCTGTAGTCCAGGCCAGCTTCCAAGACAACTAAATATCATCACACCATGTAATAAGTGTCTCACACTGAACACCTTGGTGAAGAAAGGAAAAGCAAAACACCATCAGTATGAAAGTCTACATGTTTTAATCACTCTGACCTTTCCTTATTTCTGAACAAGGAGTGTACCTGCCAGGGAGGTGCTTCAGGAACTACCTACAGTTGTGTTTCAGACCAGGAAGGGCCCAGAATGAGGCAGCTTCCATCTTTCTTCTGAGTTCTTCTCTGTCTTATTTCCATACACTATCAGTTATGCTTTTCTGACTTTCATATTTATTTTTATTTTAAAAAGAGCAGTCAATCCATTAGATGTAATGGCTATAGTCAAGTAAAAAATTGGGAAACCTATGTATATTACCTTTTCCACTTGGGAAGTAATGAGGATTTGAAGCAGCACAGAAGACAGCCACTTCCATTTCACAGTCAGGATGAAACATCATGTGTGCACAGGCATATGCTTACACTATGCTTGCTGATCATGAAACCATTCCTGAGGAAGGAAGAATGAAAGATGTCAATATTTCTCAAAATACGGACACACAGCCGAATGTTGCAAACATCTTTCACCTTCATTGCCATGAAATACATCTGCTATTTATTTCCAGAAATCAAACAGTATAACAGATAGACAGTTTTAGAGTTTATAACCGTATAAATACGGTGATAACCACCCCACAGAGTTGTGGCTACACTCAGAGCTGAAAAGGAATCTTGTATGTGTCCATAGGTCCCTGTTCAGCATTGTTCCCTGTATCCTTCTGAGTCTGCACCATTTGAACCACTAGCAGTCCTATTGGCATTGCAAGAGGCCATTAAAATCCCTTCCATTCTTTAGAGACTACTTTCTCAGTTCAAGAGTAACACATATGCTCACATGAGCACAGATGCTTATACGAGCATGAATTTTAATGGCTGTGGGAAACTGCATGCACAAAGTACCTGAGTGAGAGCACACTGACAATTCACACTGAATGAATGCAGCACAGATCATTCCTTTCCTTATCATCAGCTTGGTTAAAGAATTATTTCAACTCCTAGATCCCAACAGCTAACAGTAGAGAACTCAAACAGAATTTCTTTTGCATTATTTTGTGATTATACACACCAGAACAAATTATGATTTTTAGGTGCACAGAAGATTGTTCTGGCTACTAAAAAGGGAATAAAAATTATTGTGCACTTTCAGTTACTAAAGAAAACTGTGTGGGACTAATTGGGCTCAAAAGCAGATTGCTTAGTTATGTGTTACGATTATTTTTTTAATAATAATTTAATAATAATAATAATTTTTAAGTCACTCTGGTTCTGACATGTCAGAAATTTTTACCATAAATTGTATGTATACTTTTGCGTATGCCTGAAGATGACTTCATGCACATTTTTGCTGTCTAGAGCAAGATTCACAAACCTACAGAAGATGTTATTATTGATCTCTGATTTCATCTCTGATAAAACCCAGCCATGCCAGAAAGTCATTTGTAAGAATTTCCCCAACTCTTGGGACACCTTTCTCTCTTGAATTTGAGAAAGACTGTGGCAATCTCCTTTTTCCGCTAGCCCATACTTTTTTTTAAGCCCATGCTCCACTGGGACAGCAGAACCAAACCACAGTAAGCATTCAGAGCTCCAAGCTCAGCTTTAGAACTGCAGCTGATTCTGCAGATGGTGCAGAACTCTAGTGAAAGCAGTGGGGATAGGTTCCCCATCTCAGGTCCTGTCGCAGTGTCCTGGCCCCTCCTCCCTGCCCCCACTTCTTGATAATGTCAGACAGCTGCAGCAATAACACCTCGCGGCCAGCACAGCCTGCATGCCACTGCTAGTTTTTCATGTCTTTGCAGGAGCTTTTATAGGCAACACACACTCTCTGGAGGAAGGGAAAAAGTAAAATCAGAATGTAAAGTGTTACCTTTTTCTTTCAGGATTAGAAAGATGAGATAAGGCAACATTCAGCATGCAAAGACATCAGTGCAAAGACCTGCACTGAAAAAGGTACTCTCACATTACAGGGTGGAAGGACTGCTGCTCAGTGTGGCTTCCCAAAGGTTGGAACCATCACTTTTACATTCTCACTTACTGTTCCCCCACCAGAGAGAAGAGAGTCCACAGCATCTCAACCAGCTGTTTTCTTCCCCTAGGTTCCCTTGAATCAAAGATAACTGCACACTGAGGGTGACAAGGCCTGCTCATGCAGGGTGGTTTTCATGTTGGCCTTCTTTTTTCTTTTTGATTCATACTCAAAGTTCCTAACATTTTCCAGCGATGGAGCAGAACTCCTGGCTACCTGTTCTGTAGGGAACCACAGCATGTCTTCTACCAAGCAGTCACTGTGCCGTGCTGTAACACAATGTTGGAAACAAAAACCCACTTTGAATATTTAATATCACTGAAGATCCAATGCAGAATACTGCTCTCCTAAAGGGGTAGAGAAGTCACAATCAAACTATCTTTTATTTTCTAGATAAAATGCAGTGAAAAATACTCAAGCACTCAAATATTCAGCAGTTCACAGTGATTCTAAGTGCATCTTTCTTCTTCTATAAAAATTAGTTTCTATTGTTAATATTTATGCTCCCTTTCTTAGTTCATAAAATCATAGAACCATAGAATATGCTGAGCTGGACAGGACTCACTAGCATCATCAAAGTCCAACTCCTGTCCCTTCATGGAACATCCCAAAGAGTCAGACCATGTACCCTAGAGCCTTTTCCTGAAAGCTTCCTGAACTCTGTCAGGCTGGTGCTGTGACCACTGCCTTGGGGAGCTGTTCCAGTGCCCAACCACCCTCTGGGTGAAGAACCTTTTCCTGATATCCAGCTGTGACCTCCCCTGACACAATATCAGGCCATTCCCTCAGGTTCTGTCACTGAGCACCACAGAGAAGAGATCAGTGCCTGCCCCTCCTCTTCCCCTCAGAGGGAAGCTGTAGACTGCAATGAGGTCTCCCCTCAGTCTCCTCCAGGCTGAAAAAACCAGGTGACCTCAGCCTTCCCCTAATGGCTCTCACCATCCTCATGGCCCTCCTTTGGACACTCTCTAATGGTTTAATATCTTTTTTATATTACAGTGCCCAAACCAGCCCCCAGCACAGGAGGTGAGGCTGCCCCAGTGCAGAGCAGAGGGGACAATCCCCTCCCTTGCCTGGCTGGCAATGCTGTGCCTGATGCCCCCCAGGACATGCTTGGCCCTCCTGGCTGCCAGGGCACTGCTGGCTCATGATCAACTTTCTGTCAAACAGGACCCCCAGGTCCCTTTCCACAGTGCTGCTTTGCAGCATCTTTTTCCCCAGTCTGTCCTCTGGGGTTGACCCATGCCACCGGGTAATACCCTAATAATTTAAAATTGAAATGTTGAGACTATAAATTTTTTTCCTGTTTAATTTTTTGTTCTGGGAAGGGGAGTTTAGGGGATTTTGTTGGTTTGTGTGAGGGTTTCATGTTTGTTTGTTTTTTTTTTTTTACTTAAGACATGGCTCTGATTTACCAGAAACAATGTCTCAGACATGCTGTTTGAGAAATCTTAGAAAGTGTCTTTTTAATGCATTATTCCTACAAGCTTCACAACGTGTTTCCATTATATTCATTAATATACAGGCTGCATTTACCTAATTCCTTGTGTCTGTACTGTATGTGAGACTGGCACAGTGTGAGGGCTCTTCTTTTGCCACATACAACTGCAGAGAGTCTGCTGTGAGGTAGAACCCTTGTGGCTGCAGATGAACAGAAAAGAACACATATATTGTCAAAAACCTGAAATCATAATCTTTCAATCATTCAGTGGCTGAATCCAAAATTGATACTTCAGGACAATACTTTGTGATACATAAAAAGGCAGAGATAGAGAAAAGGAATGTTTGCCAGAACAATGAGTTTCTCTGTTCAAAGCAATGAAAAAGAAGAGAGTTACAGGCCTCTGTAACTATTTTAAATGCAAAACACTTGGTCAGTGTTTCCAGGGTCTGTAGGTTTTGGATTCTTGCTTTGGTTTGGGTTTTATTGGGTTTTTTCTTTTATATGCTGACTCTCCTTAATTTCTTTGGTTTTAGGACGTAGTAAAGACAGCACTGAAAACATCTTGGTCATGAAATCTGCATTCTGGTTCATTTTCTGCCACTGACCTTTCACATGACCTGAAGCAAATAATTCTAAATCTGCTTTTTTATGTTCCCTAGAGAGCTGGTTGCCAGTCTATTTGCACAGATAATAACTAAGTTTAGGGAGTTCTCCAAAGGTTTGAAGATGTTTCTCTGTTATGTGGTAAAGATCAGCATAATGAAGTCACACTTAGCCTTCTATGAGGTGGCTGTCTCGGTGGATGAGGGACATCAGTACACCTTGTTTACTGCTGACTTGAGCAACAATTTTGACACAGTCTCTTAAAAGTATTGAAGTTGAAGTCAGAAAAATGGACTGTGAGATCTTATGAAAACTGGCTTAACTGCCAGGCTTAAAGAGTTGTGATCAGTAGCATAAAGTCCAGCTGCAGGTCAGTCAGCAGCAGTGTGCCCCATGGGTGGATCCTAGGGCCAGCACTATTTCATTCCTTCATGAATGCCCAGAAAGACTAGACAGAGTTTGCAGGTGACACAAAACTGGGAGGGGTGTTTGCTAGACTAGCTGGGTAGTTCAGCCATCCAGAGGTACCTGGACAAGCTGGAGAAAGGGGCTGACTGAAATCTCATGATGACTGACGGAAGGAAATGCCAAGCCCTGAACCTGGAGAGAAGTTAGCCCATGCACCAGCACATGCCTCATGGCTGACTGTTTGGAAAACAGCTTTTCAGAAGAAGTCCTCAAGAGTGCCTGTGGACAGCATCTGACAAAGAGTCAGCAGTGTGCTCTTCAACAAGGAAGGCTGACAGCCTCCTGTGCTCCCTTAGGACAGTGCCAGGAGGTGGAGGGAAGTGATCCTTACCCTCTGCTCGGCACTGCTGAGACACACCCTTGTGCTGGACAAGTTCTGCTCTCCACACCAACAGGGTCGTGTGGACATAATGGAGAAAGCACAGTAAAGGCCAGGAAAGTGGTTAAGGAACCAGAGCATAGACTTTACATTGAGAAGGTGAGAGAGAGCTGTGTCTATAAAGTCTGGGGAAGAGCAAGCTTAGAGGCATGTGTGTAAATATCTGATAGAAAAGTGTAAAGGAGACAGAGACAGACTTCTCAGTGATGCCCAGTTAAAGACCACCAGACAATGGACACAAATTGAATTTCAGGAAATACCACCCAAACACCAGAAAACCCTTTGTTGTGGTGAAGGTGGTCATACACTGGACCAGGCTGCCCAGTGACTTTTTTCCGCCCAGGCTGCCCAGTCCACCTTTGGAAATTCTCAAACCCTGACTGGACTATGACCCAAGCAATCTGCTGTGGTTAAGGCTGCTCTGACCAAGGTGTGATGGTCTAGATGATCTTCAGATACGCCTTCTATCTTCAGATGTTCTGTGATTCTGTATGTGTTGCTATTAGCCTTGCAAGCTAGTGGCAGAGATCTCTGCTGCTGGTTAGTTGGCAGTAATATTTCACAAAATTTCTAACAGAAAACTTACAGAAACAAAAATCTTTGTTGTTGTTTTTGTTGGAATAGCTATTCTGGTCTGTGGTTTGATGGTTGGCATTTTTGCCCAGGTGATTTTAAATGGACAAAAAGCTTTCTCATCAACGATGGAACAAAAAGAAATTGCTAAACTTCAATTCAATTACATCCTTTCTATCACAGATCTGCTCACATCATGCCCAGGTCTCTTTGTTCACCAGCTGTTGCTTCCTGAGCCTGACTCATCTGCCTGACCATGGCCCTGCCACCTTCAGCCTCCAGGAACATGGGATGATTCTGACCCTTGGTCAGGAAAATGCCCATGTGTTTTCTCTGCTACATAGACCTTGCATGATATGCCCTGCTTTTGAGATAACTAAGAAAGATTATGCTGAAAGGATGGTTACTATGTGCTCAGGTACATCAGCAGCACTGTAACCTCTCCCAGTGTATTTTTCAGTGTGATTTCAGAAAACAGTATCTTGTTTAATGGCTCCTCAAGACAAATCTGTCTCAGCATGCCTATTCCTGATAGGATATGGCTGAAGAGAAGTAAACCATATGAATTACAGTCATCTTCCTTTTCCAGGTGGAAAAAACCTAGAAATCCAGATAGTGAAGCAAAGGGATTTCCAGCTGTGTCTTACTTCTTAAACCACAATATGTCAATAGGATCTCATGGAAGAGATGAAAAAATTGTCGTTAGTTGAGATTCTTTCTTTCTTTCTTTCTTTCTTTCTTTCTTTCTTTCTTTCTTTCTTTCTTTCTTTCTTTCTTTCTTTCTTTTTCTTTCTTTCTTTCTTTCTTTCTTTCTTTCTTTCTTTCTTTCTTTCTTTCTTTCTTTCTTTTTTTTCTTTCTTTTTTTCTTTCTTTCTTTCTTTTCTCTGGCTTAATCAGTTAAAATTTAGAGATAGCAATGCTCCATTGAACCATGGTTAATGAAAGCATTTGAATCATGCCTGTGAGAGAAGCTCTAAATTCACCCTGAGAGATGAAATTTTATCTTGTTTCTACATGGATTTTTTTATTTATTGGTATTACATACATGCTATGGTGTTTGGCATAACCAAAAAAATAAAACATCCCACATTGCAATTGCTATATTTTCAAGGAACATATGTCTGTTTTTCCCTTCTTTACGCAGTGAAGAAAAAGATTATATAATGCATTCTCTGTCATCTTCTCATAGACCTGAAACTTGGTCTTCGACAACCAACTTAGGCTTTCCAGCCATGTTGCATTTGTAGCTCAGGGTAACTCCCGAGCTACAAATTTCCATACAGAAATAAAAGGCAGAGATAAATTTCTTTCCTTGCACTTTTGACAGTGACACAGGATAAGACTAACATGCAAAATTAAACACTTTGATGGGCCTAATTTAAAAACAAGCACAATAGATGCAATTTCATCTATGTAACATCCAAGCATACCCATCCACTGCTGAGGCACAAAGCTGTTCCTTTTACTGAAGCAATGCTTCTTGTCAGTTATTTTGAAGAGAGGGCTTAGAATATATTTTACACTTCAGTATATTCTGATCATAGCAAAGGTTTAGCCCAAAAGGCACCTCAATTTTTACAAGTTTGCACATATTTGCATATGCTTCAACATTGTTCTGGAGGAGAGAACTAGAAAGAACAACTTACTGTTCCCAAGACAAAATGAAGACCCAGGTTCTCAAGGCTGTCATAACATTTTCTACTGAGATTTACCATGGCTTTTCCATCGGTTAAGGAGATAGTATATAATATAAAGGTCAAGACATCTTTTCCCCACATCAGAATTCTGGACTGCAAAAACACTGTCAACAAAGCAAAAGAAAATTCATCAGCTAAATTAACAGATGTGATGCATAAAATCCTTTACATTTATTACTTATGATGTGAAGACGAGCATGTTATCAGGATTCCTTTTTCAAAAGCAGAACACTGCTGGATAAAAGTATCAAAATGTTTAGTGTTTAAATAAGGAGTCTGGGCATTTCGCTGTCCTTTCCATATGAGTATTCTGCCATGAGGGCTGCAGTTGTTTCAGATTTCCTACTTGCACCAAGTGGAATTGATGCCAGACAGCAGGTTTGCTTGTACAGCTGAGTTAAGTTTACAGCCCCTCTCACTTTTATGGACCCAGAGAGGTGACTGGCTAGCATGGTTCATCCACTTGAAATACAATCAGGGCACAGCATGCAGAGGAAAACTGTTTCTGAAGTCAGAAATTATTAAATTTTCATCTGTTTGCTTCCGTAAAGCAAATAGTGTTCCCTGTGTCCCCGGTGTTTTCAATGTCAGTCCTTCAAAACTTCCATTCAGTTCATCATGCTTATTATGCATAAGGTCATAAGGGTTATTGAGCATTACTGAGTGCAATGTTTATAGCTAGGTAGCTAAAGTTTGTGCAATGTCTTTAATAAACTGCTGAATTTCTGCATCTCCTATTAGTACAGTAATTACAGGAGGTAAATAATGGGAAAATAGTTATATTTAATAATCTGCCTACTTTTTAAGAAAGACTTGTAGCAGACGAAAAAGCTTATTCAATGTAAATAAGCTGTCAGAACCTTCAACATGAGTCCTGACTAGTGTTTCAGGCATCATGAGTTTAGGACTGACCTCTTTGATTTTTCTTCTTATTTTAACAAGTAAACGCCATTTGTCATTAGCTTTCCATAAAGCAACAAAGAAAATAAAGGTCATACTTTTTTTTTTTTTTAATAAGAATAATATTAATATCTTTTGAACTGGAATGTTCTTACTTTTAACAGACTACTCCTAGGTTGAAATTTTTCATGAAAAATACAAGCTTCTAAAAACAGCAATTATACCAAAAGATATTATTAAAAATTTGCTACTTATTAAATCCCAATTTGAACACAGTATGCAAACATAGTTGTTCTGTAATACAGTATTTTCTTCGCTGAACTTCCATTGAAATCCCAGAAGTTGTCCTGTGGAATCTGTAGGAAAACCATAACTTTCATATCCAGTATGAGAAGGACATATCCCAAAACAGAACTCTGGTAGCTTACAGATACAGTGGTAGCAAGAAGCCTCACAAGGCTGGATTCAGCTCATGAGCATGTTGTACTAATCCTACCCATATCCTTCCTGGATGTATACTACCACCAGATGTTAGGCAATTTAATCAGTCTGGTCTGCTACTTCCAAAATGCCTTACCAATGCCTCCCTTTTCCCACAGCTCAGGAGATGACTGAATAAATGCTAGTAAAAATTGCAATCTTTTGCCTTTGTCTGGGTGCCAGCCACATTAGTGGGGTTTGACTCCGAGGTCATTACATGCAGCATTTGAATGTCACAAAATCTGGGATACAGGATTTCAGCAGCTGAGCTGTGCATAGCTCCACAGCAAAGCACAGCATATCATTTCCCTTTTAAGTATGACAGGAAATTGTATAGGCAGAACACAGATTATCTATCTGGTGCTTGACAGAAAGATCCAAATGCAGCCTTCAATTATGAGAGATACCCATGACTAGGATCCACTGCACATCTCTGCAACAGGAAAAAATATATTTACACAGAGCATATATGATGAGAAACCAAGAAGTAAATAAAGTGGCATTTAATTTTTGTCTGTAGCTGAACTAAGATATTTGGTATGGTCCATTCTGAGGATTATTACTGCATGATAATTATGCTTTCTAATGCAAAGGAGGACATCAAATGTACTGCTAGTTTGTACTGTCAAGGTATTAGAGGTAAAGGTTTTGATTTGGAAGATGCATGAGGGCTGGATGGCCAGCAGAATATGACCAAGGGAAGACTTGCAGAACCATCTTGCGGGAAGAGATTTTATCCAACACCAGTAAGTATCAAAAATATTGCAGAGTAGAGACAGTTCATGCTGGACTTAAATACAGACCTTTAGAATATGTCTGGAGATAGTAATTTTCAACTGCCATGCGGAAAAGCATAGGTTGCAGATGATTTTTGTAGGAAAATATGTTCAGAGATAACTGAAGGTATGGTTTTTCATCTAGTCTGTCCATTTCCACATGTGGTTGGATGGTATCTGACACATTCTTTCCAAGCAGCAGCACCGTGTACTACTAGTCCTACTAAAGGTGTATGGACAGAAATTCCATACACAGAACAGTGTATTTTGCAGGCTACTGCTGTTTTGTAACTGTGCTAAAAAAAGTACTGCATGGGCATTTAAGAAAATGACATGGAGTGCACTCATTATATGTTAATATGTGTGCGTATTTTCAGCCAGCAGAGCCTGCACCTCAGCAAGGCCTAAATGTCAATGATGTTATTTCACAAGTTACTTTCATAAGAGGTAGGGTTTCAGAAAAAAAAGCTCCAAGAACTAAATTCACAAGGATTTAGAATTAATCAAAGGCATTTCTGGAAATCACTGAGTTTAGCACTTGTATTTGTTCCATCAATAAACTTGTGCAAGGGTTTAAAACTGGTTGTATTCATATAAGCTAGGAAAGCATTAATAAGGCTGTATCATTTCACCGTGCCCTATCTGTATTTTGTAAATGCATACTACTGCTTCTTATTTTCATCTTCTAAAACAGATCAACACAAAACAAGAAGTAGAAAGATAGGTCAGTGTTTTTCAAGGCAGACTAAGTTTTGTGTTCTCTGTTAGATTCAATTCAGGATTTACTGAATAAAATTTTTATCTCCATTCACCAAGGGATCAGCCTCTGTTTTAATATCTCCTCCTGGTTCTGCAAAATGGTTGGCAAATCTGCTGAAGGTGGGGCACTAATTAAAACATGGAGAATGATTTCTAAATATCATACGCTGTTGCCATGTTGAAGAACAAGAGAATTACACAAAATCAGTTAGGTTGAAAAAACCTCTGAAGCCATCGAGTCCNTTCTTCCTAATGCCCAACCTAAACTTCTGGTGCAACTTAAGACTGTGCCCTCTTGTCCTAAACAAATCTAAAATAAGAATTACTTTAAACTTGTGAAATGTGTCTATCTGTACTACAGGCACAAAGAATTATTTAGAAAGCCATGTGCAAAGTAGCTTACTAAATAGAGAACATCAAAAAAATTGTAATCTTTAAAAATTACAAAACTGTTCAGTCCAAACATAAGTAATTCTTATCCTTAAATAAAAGAAAATTATTTGTTAAACAGGTCTTTAGATGCTTTAAGGCCAGGGCATCATTATCATCTTTCCATTGCTGATCAAAGACTGAAAAAAAAAGTGGTTTAAGATACATTTTTTAAACCAGAGTTTGGGTCCAATGCCTGCAAGGTACTTAGAATAACATCACAGTAGAAGCAGTGTTCATTTCTATTTATTCCTTTTGAAAAGTAATGAAACTTTTAAAAATGGGTTTTATGCTAGTGGGAAGAAAACACAAAAAAGCTGAAAGAATACTACTTCTCAGTTCCAAACTTTGATGAACATTTTGGTAACTGCTTGATTGTAACCTCTGCTTGGCCTGTTGAATCCTTACCTTAGGCTTACCACAGTAAGTGGTAAGTTCACCTCAGCAAATAACTGTCTTAAGTGAAAAGGTAAACATTATTTCAAGACTATTTTAAAAGCATTTACAGTAACAGGCTACTGAATACTAACTTGATTTACTGCATTCTATTCCCTAGAACAAAACTGTGAACTATTCAGACTGTTCCCACATTTCAACTAACATTTATGGGTTTCCTTATTTGCAAATAGAAGAAGTCTGTCAGGGAATGGATCTATCAGAAGGCAGTTGGGTCATGAGCCAGATTTTGGAGGAACTGCATATAGCAGATAGTCTTCACATTCTGATCTGGCGGAGATACTCCACGAGGGCCAGGTCCATGACTTTGCTCCTTGTTGTTCATGTTACCTGTCTACATGATCCTTGATGTGCTGTATTTACAGATCCATTTGCTATGAAAAGCTTGATTTTCACAAAGGTGGAAAATTTACTACATCAACAAAAATCAAGTGTTATCTGAATTAATGAATAATACTGGAAGGTATTGCTCTAACACTGTATTATACTGGACTGTATCTATTTAAAACTGAGGTAATGAAACCTAACCCTTGAGTTAGATTGAGTGGGACAGTACTTTGTACCCCACCCAAAACTGAAGGAAAGCCATGAAAAAGCTCTAACTAGCTTCACTGAGCTTATGGCCAAATGCTTTGAGCCCATTATTTATAGTAGAACTACCAGAATTATTCACGGGGGGGTTTGTTTATCACATAATTCTATGTGTTGATCATTTTCTGTGGTGTTTCTAGGTGGGTTTTTCACAGGCTTTTGAAGTTTTTTTGTGGGCTGGGGGTGGTAATTGCCAAGCAATTTTCTGACTATCTTGCATGCTTCTCCGCGTGCACTGACTTCACAAGGCATAATAGGTTTGGATCACAGCCATTAACACCAGAAATATTTGTTTTCAGCTCTGAAACAAGAACAGCTTCTGAATATGCGGGATTTAAAATTCAAGATATACGATTCCCACATATTTGTCTCAATGGCTCCTTGACTCTTTTACTACCAAAAAAAAAGTGACATCTTGAAAAAGCAAATCAACTGTACATTCCTTTGGGAAAAAAACAAAACCAAACTGTGCAGATGCCTCCAATCTTCTCCTCCATTTTCATAAAATATGAGGTGGCTGAGAACGAGTCAAGAGGAATTTGGGATTTTTCTTTTTCACTGTACAGATGTCTATTTCAACCAATTTTTTTCATTATGATCCATAGCAAAAGAGATTCCTTTGCTTTAAACAGCAGCAAAAAAGTCAGATGTGAAGCTAGATGATGAAGACAGCTAACAACCCAGTCCTGGCGTAGCTAATGGGGAATATTGTCAAGATCTTGAGAACTTTGACACTTGGTTTTACAGGAGTGAGGGCCTAACCCATGCAAACTGATCATGATGGTGATCCCTTCATCAGAGATTAGGGCCCACTGGCTCCCAGACATGACACTGGCCTGTGACAGACACTTTGAATTAGCATGCTTTGTGTATTTCATTGCTCTTCAAAGAGTATTTTCAATGAAGAAAAGCAGAAAAGCACATGGGAAGTTTTCCCTGTTCATTTTACACAGTCCATCTTGTTCACTAAATACAGCAGGAAAATAAATATACTCACTTTCTCTTTATTTCCTCCTTTTAGTCTTGTTCCCTATCCCCAAATTGGCCAACAAGGTGTTCCTGTGTGTTG
Organism: Erpornis zantholeuca; assembly: GCA_013400515.1. Classification (NCBI taxonomy): domain Eukaryota; kingdom Metazoa; phylum Chordata; class Aves; order Passeriformes; family Timaliidae; genus Erpornis; species Erpornis zantholeuca. Next base: position 19,015 of record VZTN01019213.1, on the reverse strand, counting down.
TTAGTCATTGAAGAGAACAACTATCTTGTCTAAAGTAAATTGTGTCCTGAAGTCTGAGGTTGATAAGACAACAGACTTTTGGTAAAAACTAGTTGATACTAGTTGTATGTCAGCTTTTCCCTCTGCCTTCCTCTCAAGGATTTTCAGTGGCTCCTGTGAGAAGCAACGCCTTGGACTATAAACACATTGGCCTGACAAGGATTTCTGTATAAAATACAGTCAAAATGGGTGGTAGTATAATAATTATGGACTGCCCAAGGTTTCACATATTATAACCTCCTAGTTCCTTCTAAGCAAGAAAAGGGAGACCCTTTCACCACACTTTGTTTTTAAGAGGTTGCAGTGAAAATTATTAACCAAACAAAATGTATGTATTTTTAAACATAATTTTATATATATATAGACACAAAAGACCTTTGGTGCTATCTTGCCTTTAATATTGCTAGGGAGGCAACATTCAAGTCATTATTTTTCTTATTTTAGCGTTTATGCACCAGAGTCTCAGTACAGGGCTGAATCTAATTAGCATAAACACAACTATGTGAAGATCAAAACCCATGAAGATGTTTTGAAGATTGAAGAGGCTGGAAAAAAGGCTTAATTAAATACAATCACAATGTGCCATTAGTTTGAAGAGAAACATAAACAAACTGCAGGCTTCTAGGTATATAATTCCATTTTAGGAAACCTAAGATGGGGAAGTCTCATTTGCTCTAAAGGAACTAGCACAGGGACATAAGACTCTTGCTGGCATAGAATTACTCACATTATTCAAACTACCTGTAGTTTGTTTATAGATTACTGGTTTTTGTGCCATTAACTTCAAATATGCTGATTCTCCATATCTATCTTACAGTATTAATACAATATTCATAAAAAGATTGCCCAGTAAAAGAAAACTAGAGTACAAAACAAGAGATGTAATCAGCTGAGATAACTTTCTCTCCTGCTCTGCATATTTATGCATCATTTGCTTAAAATGAAATTTCACTCAACTAACCACCCACCTAGTTTTCTACTGCAATTGTTTTTTATTTCTCTCTGAAACAGTGGGGGCTTATTTATCAGCCATCAGTAAATTTCTACATCCTCAGCAAAGTCATTGGCAGAGAAAGGGAGACTTTTCTTCCACCATGAAGTTACTGCATCTCATCTAGCTTAAAACGTGGTTGTCTGTACCTTTCTTCATATTTTTATCCAGGCTTTAGTTTTGTTTAGATGTGTGGTATGGCATGGAGAAAACACAGAGCCTGCAAGGAGTGAGGGTGGGAGACTGGGAGAAGCATGGGATCACTCCTCAGGTTAGAGTGTCAGACAGAGCAAAGCAAGCTCATGCACACCTGGAGCCACAGACCTGAGAGCACCGGGCACGGGACAGGAAGGTGACACTTGTTCTCCAAACAGCTCTTTGGATGTCTGCTGCCAAGGCATGGTAATGCATGGCTGGGGCTTCTCTGGCACGGGCAAAGCCCCTCTCCACAGAGAAGAGAGCAAGCTGGAGGTCTCACTATTCAAGGACAGAGCCTTCAAAGTCTGAAGAGACAGAACTCTGCCCTTGATACTGAGCCCCTTAAGATCTGAGCCCCTCAAGACTGGAATCAAACTGCGTCATTTTTTTTGTTGTTGTTAATCTTTAGCTATAGCTAGAGAGTTATGATTAGCAATTCCACTGTAAATACTGTGTGCTTGGATAACCTCGTGTTTTAGGGAAAAGTGGAGACAAGACGAATGGGCTGTCTGGGCAAGAGCAGCCTGGAGTGAAGTCAGCAGAACTGACCAGTAGCTGGGGTTAAGGTAATTCTAACAGTGGGAGATTGCCACCATTGACTGATTGCCCACTCACTCAAAATGGACCCCAGGCTCAAATGGAGACAAGAATTGCACATGTGGACTAGTTAGCATGAGAACTGAGAAATATCACTAGCAAATACAGGTTTGAATAGTAACTAATAGAAAAGGTATGTAATTTGTAATCAATGAATGCTGATGTCTTTGTTCAAGAAAATGTATAAATAATGTAAAGTTCTGATGGTTGGTGAGTTAACTTTTTTATGGGTTACCACCTAGCTCCCTACTTTGTTCAAACTAGAATGAAAATTGAAACGCCTCCCCTCAGTGTGTGGATTGGTGTTACGCACCAGGTAACGAGCCGGTGTTCAGGACAACACACTCAAGTACCATTAGCAGTGTCAAGAGAGGGTGGTGGCATTTGTTTCATATAATCTTGCTCTCTGGGACACTGCAATGCAGTGTTTTCAGTTTTCTCTAGGCAAGCACTTCCCTTAAACAGTGATTTTAAGAAATAGTCTGTTGAAAATAAAAGCCTTACTGTTCATTTTATGTCCACAGCCCTCTGCTGCTGAAGGAACATCACAAATGCCAAGCTGACCTAGAGAGCCACACATCCTATTCCACCTCACTATTACTCGGCTCCTTGTCAGCCTCCCTCAGAGTCTTTGAACCATGAGCAAGACATAATAGTTATGACAAGAAACAAAGGAAAAGGGGAGAGAAAGGAATCAAAACTGGAAAACAAAAAATGCTAAAAAAAACCTATCTTTTTTAAAAGCCAGTATATGATTAATGTTTCAAAGAATTTTTAGCCAAAGACAAAAATCTTGAAGCTATTTAATATTCCAAATCAGTTACAGGCTCATATTTTCACATGCATCTGTATAAACAGTACACACATTTAGTTAGGAGCTCTCACAAAGACATTTAAATATGGTTTAATTGTCCCTTTTTTTCTCCTTTTTATTTCTTTTTAACTACTGAAATAATCTTCTTTAATTGCATGCCAAAGCCTGAGAGTGTTTAGTGCCACTTGAAAACATTGACCAAATAAGCAACCCAATTAGATTAATTGGCACCAGAGGTACTGTGTGCTTTTGGATAATACACAGATGGAAAAAAACCCTCAACATTTACTAGTTTTAAAACTCTGTTAGCAAAGCTTTGTTTGTTTGAAGGATTATGTCTATGTATCCTGCTACTCTTGATTTTCACAGAAGAGGAATAGGATGTACACATCCTGTCACAATATGGATCCACAAAATATCTTCCAGACTGAAAAATACAGACTCAAAAAAATTTATTACTTCCCATTTTTAGTCACAAAACAATTCAGAAAACATACTGTGCATGCCTCTGAAGAAGGGAGGGCAGAGGAGAGGGCCACAAAATAACCCCTTGAGTAACTAGCAGATTATTTATATTTATATTTCAGCAGTGCCATAAACAGATAAATGCTTAGGCTTACACACAGGTTCTAACTTTTCTACACTACTTTCAAAAAAGTTCTCTAATTTTTCAATCCTTTTTTTCTTTAGTCCTCCCCTCTCCATATCGGAATTGGAAACTGGGATTGGCACCATATAATCCTTAAAGTTACCCAACAATTTAAGCACTACCAGTCTTTTAAATTCCTATATCTCTCCTTAGAAGTTTGGATCATCTTATGCCGCTGTCACAGTAGATAGTTCCAAATTCTCTAAAGCCTTGCATATTGCAGTAGTTGACTGGGTTGAAACAGTTGTCATGGGTTGAAACAGCAAGCCCAGCAGCTATTGCAGAGTTGGTGGCATATTGGGGAAGTTATACAGCTCTTTTGAGCACACCTAGTAGCTCTGAATTGCATTTGACTGAGAAGCAATGAAAGAAAGGACTGAGTGACTGCAAATATTATTTTTCTTATTTAAATTTATTGATAATAAAAAGATCTTCAGAAGTCGCCTGTGATATAAAGGAACACTCCCATGTTACCATACTCTATCTAGAACTGAAAAATCAAGACTGGTAACAGTCAGAGGGAAGTTGATTGCAGAAGCAGCATTAAGTTCCAACAATCATTTCCCCACGGTGCTGCTGCCCATAAACCTGTGTCTCCACCAAAATTTGTAGTGAGCTGGGAATGTATTGTCAGCTCAGAAGAACTGGTAACTTGGTGCAAAGCAGTTAACAAGGACAGAGTAATTGCGGTCCTCAGGTTTTAAAATCCTTAAAAAATTGTAACCCATATTGACTGCATAAATGGTCCATGACTTCAGTTCCATATGGCACTATAAAGGACAGGGTCAAGAAATCCACTAACCTTCCCGTGGCAGCTGAAGCACAGGCTTGAGCACTGCGTTTGTAGCAACTGGAATATGAGATCACTGAGCATGGACCCCGCACACTTCAAAACCCAGTCAGATCTCCTACTTTGATGAGGATTTGCTATGAGGCATGAGAATAGTCTATGGCCCATGTACAAAGAAAGGGAATTATTTGGATCACAGGTGAGACATGCCTTCCCAGGTAGGTAACAAGAGAAGATGTCAGGAAAGATGAACTGATTTTCTCCATGATAAGATAGGTAACTATCCTCAGCTTTCAGTCTCAGACATGAAAACGTTTATCTTGCAGACCTGTTCGATAAATGCACTTTTGCATTCACACTTCTAGCCCAAGGTCTGCGATGGTATGGCACTGTCTGGAATCAGACCTGGGCAGTCTAGCCAGTGAACAATGGGCTAATGGAGACTCATTGAAAGAGTATTTTATTCTGTTTCAATCATTTGAGCTATTTGTTTTCAAGAGCACAGCACACAGATTGAATAGATTGGTGTTGCTAACTTTCCCTGGTACAATAGTCCTTTTGAAATTGGTGCGTTGCTTACAACAAATTCAGTGCAATTGCTCCTGGGCATTTCAATTTTTCTTATTTTGTTTTGGTTTTGTGTATATATATTATTTAGATGGCGAACTTCTCCATGATGTTCAGACACGGATGGAGTGCTGTGTCTACTCACGGTGCTGTGTAAGCAATAATTCAATCTCCAAAGTATTATAAAAGTGATTTACAGGGAGTGACAATAAGTGATTCAATAACTGTTTCGGTTACGGCTGTAGGGTATATAGTAACCTCCTGCCCGCAAAACCTGTTTTAGCTACTGTGGCTCTCTGAAGATCTGTAAAAATTCATGTGTTTAGTTACCTAAATTTGGAGGCAGCAAATTCACCTGAGAGTTTCAGATGCTGTAAAGAGACTACATTACTAACAATTATTTTAACCATTAATAACCATTAATTTTTATTAAAATATTTTCTTATATGCAATCAACTTTTAATACCTTCAGCAATAATAAGAAAATAAAAGCCAAAAAACCTCAAATGTTTTTAACAAAGGATAGTGAAAGAAAAGATTATAAAAAAGCCAAACACCCCAAACCTTTAGGCAAAACCAGCAGACAAAACTCTAAATATTTTCAGGTGCATTACCTTTCAGACTAGTTTTGCAAATCTCAGCTGCAGGCTGTACAGAAAATGCAGCAAATTGAATGAGTTCTCTGTATACTCCTCTTGGAATACAGAAAGAATAAATGTTGATGTACTCCAGCTGAATTCTTTACTCTTGATTTTAAAGGTTTATCAAACCTTTCTGGGGACTGTTGTGTAGTTATATCTTGATAGTATAGAGACCTACTGCTGTACCTTCATTTCTTGAGGTCAGAGCTTGTCATCTGAGATTACAGACCAGGCACCCAAAAGGAAGCATGTGGGTGTTTTTCTGTAGTCCCAACACTATGGTACACGATCTGGGCAATTGACATCCATGACAGTGACACACAAATAAAATACTTATGCATGTGGAGAACAAAATGGGATAAAAGCCTCTGTGACTGGGGGACCCTTTTGAAGAGTAATGTTAATGAAGAGTAATGTCACTGGTATACTGTGGAAAACTTTACCATGTTGTTTTGGCAAAATTTTTCAAATGGTTGTCATTCCTGTTCACTTCCAGAAATGACAGAACTGTGAGGTATAAAATCTGTAGCGCTATTCTTTCATCTCAGAAAAGAGAGTGCAAGCTCAGACTTTTAAATGCTTTTGAAGCCAATACTCAATACAAGGTATGCTAAACTGATTAGAAAGAAATGGCTTCTCTATCATGTTTCAGCATTTGGGGTTGAAGTACAAGGCAGAACAGCCTGAGTGCTATTTTTTGTTTCTGCTGCTTTGATACGGTAAAGACAAAAAGAAAAAAACCCTAAAACTACCACAGATAAACTGAAGGATTACCAATAGACATTAAGTAGGACATAATGAATCAGTAGCTCTGCTGAGAGTTTAACAAAGACACCATTGTTCTGCTACACAACAGGGGTGAAAGGTTAATCAGAGGCAAGAGCATACTAAAATTTGGGGACAGGAAAAGATATTAAACCTTCTGAAAATATAAAAAGCTCACTTTTGAACTTTTTCACCCTGCTTCTTCGGCATCTTCATGTCCCCTGGAACAAATCAAGGTATCCTGATCTCATTAAATGACTGTTTACTTTTCTCAGAAATGTATTCTAGACAGCCTTGATCCTCTAAGTGAGGAAAACCTGTCATTTTTCTATATTGACTCAATTTCCTAGGGTACAGGCTGCTTCTATGTTTCAGCTTTTGAACATCAGAACAACTTTCAGTAGTTTTACATTTAGAGCCACTGTACTGGGATTTTGAAAGACTCCATTAAACCATGACTGATATTCCTCCTCTTAAGAAATACCCTCTGAAGATTAGCCCTACAAAATATCATTGTATTGGTTTGCATTGCTCTTACTCCTTCCCTCTAGCCAATTAGCTTACCTTCATCCACATCAGTCCTTTGAATTTTTTTTCTACGTAAATTCTAACACTATTGTTAATGTCTCATGCTCTCTCACCTCAAGCTGCATATATGTCAACACCCTGCATTCCTGCCTCTCTCTAGCCCAGTCTCTACCCCCTTATAATTTCTTATGGTATTCCCATTGAAAGCAATTAGCAGCACCAAAGCTCATTCCCTCCTTCCCGTTAGCAGACACAGTACCTTTCCTCTCGGCCTGCTTGCCTGCAGGCAGGACAGTTGCAAAGACAAGTGTTCTCTGTTCTTGTCACAGGCCCTTGGCGAGGGCGCTCCATGTGCCTCCTTTCCCTCCAGGAGACAAAACCAGCAACTTCAAGAGGGCATTATTAATCAACTTTCAGCTTTGGTGCTATAACTTCCTGCCTTCAAAGAGTCTTCCACCTTTTTTTCTTGTCTGTACCCTTTACACTGCACAAACATTGCAAATGGGTACCTTACTATTTATCTATTCTCCCTGATCAGCCCATATTTGAACAGCATGCATTAAATGTTTCATCAGTTTTCTAATGCTCCCTTTTCTTGAATTCTCTTTCCAACTTAGAGGAAATTAGACATTTATAATTCCTTAACTTAGAACACATTTCACTTGAGTTTTCAGTCTCAAACAGTCCTTGGTCTGCTTCGAGATACAGTGGCAACCATAAATGGTTTCTATTTAATGGTTTTCTAAATGGTTTATATTTGTTCTGGCTTCCACTGAAGTTTAGAGGACAAATTTGGACCAATCTGTTCAGACATTCTGCGGTCCTTCTGGACCACATTGGCCTTCTTCTTCTGAAGACTAGCTATATGATACAGGGAAATAGACTTGAATCTGCACCAGATGAAGTCCAGATTGAACAATAGGGAAGAGTTCTTCACCCAGAGGGTGGTTGGGCACTGCAAAACTGGTTCCCTGTGAAAGCGGTCATCGCACCAGAGTGCGATCTTGACTCTTGAAAGAGTTCAAGAAGCATTTGGACAATAACTTAATCATATGGTGTAGTGTTAGGTGGTCCTGCGAGGAGCAGGGAGTTGCACTTGATGGTCCTTACTGGTCTCTTCCAACTCAAGATACTCTGTGATTCATGACAAAGTACTTTGGCAGGAGGAACAAATGTCACATTGGGGAAAAAAGGAGAGAGCATATCCATACTCTGAATTTCATGCATCTGTATTAAGCAGAGAATACAGTTAAATTAGGAACTTAAATTGCAGTTAAAAGAAAAAGAAAACCATGCCCTGCAGGTACTGAAAGAAAAAGGGGGTATGCTTCAGTTTGGTATGAAGGTAACCAAAAGTATATATCTTAAATAGCGCAAACTGGACACTTAGAATGAAGGGAAGATCACTGATTTTAGGGACAGGGAACAAGGGACAATTTTCTGTCATGTAGCATTCTCAGATTAAAACCAAATGTCATTCAGACATGAGCTGTAATTTAGCAATACACAGTTGGGAGCAACCACACAGAGAAATTCAGGATATGTTATGGAGATGGTTAACATAAATGATCACTAATGACAGGTTGGACATGAAAACTCATTCACCAGATATCCTGGAGCCAAAAAGATACTTCTGTTGGGTTTTGTGAATCCTACTTATCATTATCATCAGCCTGGATTTCTTCAAGTCTTTCTATAGCTTGACTCCCATTTTACATTTCACCTTTTATGGTAAAAGAAGTCACTAAAGCAAAGATTCCCCCTTTTGGGAAAATTTCCTAGCATAAAAAAAATATTGTCCAGAAGCTTTTATGTGTCATAAGTCCTTGACCTTTCAGGGAAGATTCAAAGAAGACCACAGTCCTCTTAACCCTTCATGTTACACAGAATTTGTTGCTAAACAAACCTTACATTTGATTCATCTCTTTAAGTTTGTATATCAATGTGTAACTTGTTGTTTCCTTAAGAAAAGGATATTTGTTGCCTAGCATCTGTCTTTAGAGACAATGGAGGGGGAAAAACCCCACTAAAACTGAATGAATGATTTCTCTGTTTATATACCTTCAGATAAAGAATGCATCCCCAGCTCTCCTTCAGACTATTTGTGCTGCTCTGACAATAGGAAGAGACAGAAAACTCTTGTAACTGGTTACCTGGCACCCCCATTCACGAGAAGAAATGCCCCAGACTGGATGACAGATGCTTTTCCTACTCTAAACTGCACAGCAGCCATGGGTCAGACTACATATGATCGGGTTTTATGGTCTGATAACTGTCCCACTCATAATTATCCAGGTATTATTGAGCGGCCCTGGATAAAGCTGTGGGATGCCCAGTGTCTTCTTCACCTTGGACTTTGCTGAAAGGGTGTACCAAGCATTCATGTCTAGGGACAAGGTTCAAGGAAGAAAGGAGGTGCTAGGTGTCAATGAGGAGTTCTAACATCTCTGGAGCAATCCTGTCCCCCACATGTGCATAGGACCTGAAAGCACAAAACAACAGGTGCTAAGCAAGCTGGCTGACACCCGAAGCACAGCTACACCCTAACAGCTTGGCAGGTCATGACTACAGAAATGTAAATGTAGTACCTATTCCTTACAAACAGAAAAGAAGGGTGACCTGGTGAACTGCCAGCCAGTTATCATCTCAGCTTCTGGGAAATTCATGTAGTCAATCCCCTTGGAAATTTCATCCAGGTATACGAAGGTGGTGTTGTGGCAAGTAAGAACATCACACACTTACCAAGAGTAAAAGTGAGAGCAGTGGATGTCATTTACCACAATCTTAGTAGCCAACCAATTCTGCCGTGGTATCTCCGTATTCGGGTCCAGGTGCTGAGGTCTGGGTGGGGACACAGCTACATGGGTAAAAGAAATAGTTGACTGCTTAGGTGTAAGGGCCAATGATTAGTGGTTTGTGCTCAACCTGGAAACTGGTCAGGGGTGCCATTCCCCAAGAGTCTGTTGGGATCTCTCCTGTTTTACACCTTCATCAGTGTCTCGAGGGAGAAGATGTCGTGCACCTGCCTCAGCACTGCCTCACCTACCCCACTACCAAGCTGGGGTGGCTGTAGTCAAGTACTTGATGGCAGGACTGCCAAGTGGGAGGAAAGGGATGATGGTGACCCTGTGAAATTTAACAAGGGCAAATGCTGAGCTCTGCTATGGAAGGCAGAGTGCTGCAGCACTGCAGACTGGGTGTGGGGAGCAGCTCTGGGGGAACAGCCAGGTAGCAAGCTGAATGGGTGCCAGCTGTGTAGTATGTGAGAGCCATGGATCATCCCCCTCTTGTCTCTGCTCAGACCACACAAGAAATAATGCTTTAAATACAGAAAAAACATTGACAGACTGGTGAGAGTTGAGGGAAGGCCACCAAGGTGGTGGGGCTCAAGCTCTCCCTGTAAAGAGAGCTTGTAGGACATGGGCTGGTTCGGCTGGGAGGAGGGATAACTTTGCAGGCACTGACAGGAGGGGATGGAAGAGACATAGTCAGGCTCTTCAGCTGTGCATGGTGGGAGGGTAAGAGGCAGCAGCCTAAGCTGACACATGAGAGGCTCATGCTGAAGATAAGGTGAAGCTTTTTCCTATGAGGACAGCCCTGCAGTGGAGCCAAGGCACAGGGAGGCTGGGTTGCCTGCTGGCCTAGACCCTCCAGCAGAGCTTGCTCCAGGCAGAAGTTGGAACTGGAGAGCTTTCCAGGTCCCCTCCTATTTTTAATATGCCATTATTTTGTTTTTCTGCTAATTTATACACTGTATCTTGTGCATCTACCCTCTTTTTTTCCACTTAGAACAAACAGAGCCTTGGCTACATTAGGCTACACCAAAACTAAAAGCATTCAGGAGCTTTCCAGGAAAGTTAGGAAATCTTTATTGCTACTTCAGTCCTATTAATTAAAATAGGTTCTTACTAAATTCTAGAATGTGTAATCATTTCTTCCATTTCTTAAATATCCCTCGCAGCAATCACAGATTCATTCTTTAACCAAAGCTACCATAACACAAATATCAAAACCATTAGCCGTTCAAGATAACACAGTAACCCTTGTGGTTGGATTGTCAGGTTTTATATCTGCTCTCCCTCAAAGAAGTTACAACTGGAAGGTTCCCATGGTGTTGGAGAGACTTGCTGCCCAGTCAGCCATGGTGTCACAGCAGCACTATGGGTTTTACCCTGAGGTTCTCCTATTCTATGTACACTACAAGTTTAGTAGGAATTCTGAAGGCTGCCTTGTGGTTCCACCATTAAGATCTTACTCCTGCAAACAAACACCTCCCTAACAGCAATGTAAGTCTTACAAAGAAGACAGTAAACCATATGTATTTGTTGTAACAATTCTGGGAGAAAACATAGCATGATCAACTATTTTAATAGATATTTCGAAATCAATCACCTTACCACAATAACAGAGGCATATGAATGCAGAGAACCATGCTACTGAGGTGGGACTGTTCAGCCTAGAGAAGAGAGCACTCAAGGGTGATCTCATGTGAAGAAGAGACATCAATACATATGGAAGGGCAGGAGGTGGTTAGAGACAGGCAACAGGATTTTAGGAAGGGCACATCATGACTAAGTTAATGACCTCCTACACTGGAGAAGGGAAGAGCTAAGGATGCCATTTACCTGCACTTCTGTAAGACTTTTGATAAGAAGTCCTCCATAGCATTCTTTCTATTAATTTGAGAAGATGTGGGTTTGATGAATGGACTGCTAGTGGCCAAAGAATTTAGATGTGGCTGCAGGGTCACATCTAAAGAGCTGTAACCCTCACTGCGCCAGTAACAAATTGATATTGCCACAATGGCAATAGTATTCAATACTGGACCACAATGAATAGTATTTAATATCAACATCAAGTAGTGCACCCTCAGCAATTTCCAGGCAACATCAGTATCAACAGTGCAGTAGATGCATTGGGGACAACCAGAGGGACTGTGAGAGGCTTGAGAGGTGGGCCCAGGCAAACCTCAGGAAGTCCAACAAGGCCAAGTATGAGGTTCTACACTTGGGTCAGGGCAATGCCAAGTACAAGTACAGGCTGGGCAGAGAAGGGAGAGAAGACCTGAGGAGAAAGGCTCGGAGATACTGAAGGACAAAGAGCCAGCTGTGACCTGGCAACGTGCGGTTGGAGCCAGAAACCCAACCACATCCTGGGCTGCATCCAAAGCAGTGTGGGCAGCAGTGCAAGGGAGGGGATTCTCTTCCTGGGCTCTGCTCTGGCAAGACCCCACCTGGAGCACTGCATCCAGCTCTGGGGTCCCAGCACAGGACAGATCCAGAGAGGGCCATGAAAATTGTCAGAGGTCTGAAGCACATCTCCTATGAGGACAGGCTGAGGCAGTTGAGGTTGTTCAGCCTGGAGAAGAGAAGGCTGCCTCATTGCAGCCTTTCCATAACTATAAGGGGCTTATTTGAAAGACAGAGAAAGATATCTTACCAGGTCCTATAGTAAGAGCACAAGGGGAAATGGTTTTGAACTGAAAAAGGGTAGGATTAGATTTTAGTAGAGTATAAGAGTAGTGAAGCAGTGGAAGACGCTGCCCAGAGAAGTTGTGGATGTCCCATTCCTGGAGACGTTCAAGGCCAGTTTGGATGGAGCTCTGAGAAATCTGGTGTAGTGGAAGGTGTCCCTGGCCATGGCAGGGAGGTTGGAACTAGGCAATATTTAGCAGTCTCTTCCAACTGAAGAGAAACCAGTCTGCGATTTTATGATATAGTAAGTGCATTATTAAATATATTTAAAAAAAATTATCATCAGGATAAAATCCAGAGCCAACCAAGTGCACTTGGACTACAAGGCAGTATATCAAAATTGTTGAAAAGGCTCCTTTAAAATGACCTCCATTGCCTGTGAATAGATGGAGATCTGTACCAGCTTTGGTCCTTGGCTAGAAACTACTTATCCAGGAAGAAAAAAAGCCTGTTCTTAAAGGAACAGTGACATAAGGCTTGTAAGAGTGTGTCTGGATGCTCACAGGTACATTTAATTTACTTGAACACTCAGTACCTGAAAAAGGGCCAACACAAAGAGCTTCCCAAAGAATCTGACAAAAGCCCAATGGTATTTTCAAGGAGAAACCATGGACCTGGACCAGATGCTCTCTCAAAAATTTTGTGAAGTATTGCTTTCCTTAAATCCTTTTGAAGAAGAAACTGTAAATCCAGTGTTGATTTAGGCCACTGAAGGTTTGGCAGATGTTTAATGCATCACATTTTCATGGGAAGAGCTTGAGCCTTGATGTTTTATTTTATTTTATTTTATTTAGAGCCACTATCTTTAGAATGTAAATCAGGAATGAAAGAAGACATTGCATTGATGGAGGGAGGACAATTCTCTCTTGCCCCTTCCTCCCCCACCTTCTTCTCTGCAAATATTAATCTGTAACCACAAAAGAGTAGAGAATAAAGAAAATTCATCTGAGCAACCAGCATCATGGTTAATTGCAAACATAACTCAACTTAAACCAAGGCACGGCAGAATTCTATTCCACAGTTGCAAGACAGTAGCACGTGCCTATTGCAGGAACCTATCCTGTACCTGTGACAATGCAAAGAGAAAGGGGTGTTTAGCACAGAAAAATCCCAGCCAACACTCAATTAAGTTTTTACACAGGTGGCGAGCAGATGTCTAAGGGAGCTTAAGCAAGAGATAGTCAAAAACTAATTGAGTACCTCAATCACTTCACTTTATACACAGACTGAGATTCACATGTCTACAATAACAATAAAAATAGCATTTCTAGGCTTGCAGTGGTCCAAAAGACCATCAAGCCACATCTTGGTCTTAGACATGTGCACTTTCACAGAAGCTTATTCTTAATTCATCCATTTAATTACTATACACTGTGCTGACAAAACCTGACACTGATGAAAGCAGTGTTAACTTCTTATGTGCAAGACAATTTTTGAGAGAAAACATTTCAGAGGCTCTTAGTTGTTGGACAGAAGTAGAAAAAAATAATAGTAAAGGAGTCACTCTCACATTTCACTTTTGTCTTATGCCCTTCCCAAAAAAACAACCGTATCACAACAACCCCACCCCAACTCTAACCAGGTGCCTAGCGAGCATGAAACTTAGAGGTGGGGACTAACAGAGTTGCAAAAAAAGATTTAAAATGTTTCACTGAACTGGCAAAGTGAAAACGTAGCTGCTCTCGAAAGTTGAAAGAAAACTGCTTCATGTTGGATAGCCTGGGTGGTACTGGCTGAGCCTATCATGAATGTTTCCCCTGCACCACTCAAAAACTAAGCCCTCCTGCGGCATTCTGCACCATTTTCTAGACCACCCACTCAGATGAGGATACACAAACCACATGTGCTAGGAATGTCTGCCCTGCACTGAAAGCAGTATCAGCATTATGACCTTATTCCTTGCACAGCCAGGATTTTAATACAAACTTGCCTGTATTTTCAATTCCTTTGATTCTTTAATGGTTTGTATGTAGTCACTGGCTATTAGATGCTTAACGATTTGAAAGAGGAATGTAATTGTAGCATTATCAGAGTAGAAATATTTTTAGCAAATATTTCCTGTCCTTTTCCTCCCTGAAAGAGATAGGCCTTATTTCTAGGTCTTACTAAAAAGCTGTATCTGACATCTTTACACACCCACTCTTTTCTAAACAAGACTCATGCATTCTGTCTCTCTGACCAATGACAAAAGGCAATAATTTATTCCTTGCTGTGATGAGAAGGGTGAAGTTTACTAAGAGAAAACCCAGCTTTATAGCCCATTTGGTGGGAGATCCAGGAAATTGTTTCTTCCAGTCAGAATTTTACTGAATGATAATAAAAATACATCTGGTGCATTCACAGGCCTACATTTGACTTCACTCAAATTTCCAGGCTGGAAAAATTAAAAGTAAATGAAAAATGCAAGATTATCACTTTGCAGTACAATCAGTCTGGCTGAGGTAGAACACAGAATGTAAGTCAGATGCAATAGTGAAACAAATGTGAAACAGACATTAACATCCCAAACAGTAAAACATCTTAATTTTTTTTATGTTGCTGCAATCTCAGTCTCCCTCTGTCTCTATTCAGCAACAACTGCAGCAGATTTTACAGTAGCAAACCAAGGCAGTTGTATTACAACATCTCTTCTTTACACCTTTTTTCCTTCCCCCCACCTCCACCCCACACCCTAGGGCCTTGTTCTCACTGTGGTAATACCTCTCTTTCCTGTCTAGTCACAGTGGCATTTCTTGCTGCTCAATCAAATGCAAGGCCCTTACAGTGACTGTGCTTTGATGTTAATTTATCAGTCCAGACACAGAGCCAGCCTTGTAAATGTCATTGGTTTACCAGCATTAGTGCACTGATTAACTCCCAAGCAGGCACAAAAGCACTGCAGATATATGTGTTTTAGGATATATGTGTTTTAGTCCCTGTCATCTGTTAGTAATGCTTTTATGCCCAGCACTAAAGCTTTGAACAGTGTGCAGAGCAGCTTCCTGGTGTACACTACATTCTGCTGTACACTGCTTGACAATTAAGAAAACTATCAAGGCTCATAAAAACACATGCCTCACGCTTGCTGAACTTTTCTTATTTCTTATTTCACTGTTTATTTTTGTAGTTCCTGCTATCTCCTGCTGTGGCTGAAAACCCGACAAAACCTTCATCACGATGTTTAATTTCTGCAAACCACAGACCAATGAGCAAACACTAAACAGATTCTGTAGACTGAAATAAGAGTTTACTAAAAGATAGTTTGTCACTAAACTGCAAGTAGTAGAAAATGGAATATCGTGTATGTGAACAAATCAAACCATCCTACCATCAGAGTAGGATAATGCATACAAAAAACCCAAAGGAATGAGGCAGCTTTCACTTCAGACAATTCTACAGCTTTCCCATCAATTTTGCAAACTAAGTGGCAGCTCTTGAAATCAATGGGTCTTTCAAGAGACCCCAAAACACTGGTATAGCTTCTAGGAAAGGAAGATTGTACCAAGTAAGGACCAGGGACTCAAACTAGATTGTGAAAGTACTTTATTTCACTGTGAGAATGGGAAAGAAGAACAATGGGTCAGGCAAAACCCAAGAACCTGTAATTTCCTTCCCAGAGACTAAAAGAAATTTTAATAGAAATATACTGGGCTCTCCAAATGCATTGTATTGTGTGCATCTTGTTTCTGAAATTGAAAGCACAGACTTTTCCTAAAAACACCAAACCAATGAAGAGAGAGAGAAATGATCAACCATTTCTTACAGTCCAAAGGCTGAAGACTGAGCACAGGTTTAGCTTTACCTTGGAAGACTCTCTTCACTTCAGTATACAAGAGGAGGAAAGGAGGGTACTTCCTCCTTTCTAGCTCTTTTTCTTTAGCATGGCCTAAGATGGCCTTCAAATTTGGATGATACTGAAATATTTGTAAAGCCTCCCAGCTGATCAGAATTTGTAAAAAAAATTTAAAACAAAAAAATTAAAACTTGTGTACCCAACTGGACATCCACTTTCTGAGGAGGAAAGTTACTCGTGAGAAAACTGTGTTTGCTACTGGATACAACTACTGCTCTAGTAACAGTGACTCACGCTGAGGATTACTTTAGATATTGGAATTTACTGCTAATCTCTGTCTGTCTGGTCCAAATTCTCTCATATAACTGTTTTAAACAGCTTTATGTTAAGTAAAACTCCAAAACATTCGTGGCCAAAACACTTTAACTCATTCCAAAGATCAATGCTCACAGACGTTGAAGACTTCTTCTTAACAGGTCTACCCCTTCTAAAGGGTATCTTCTTGTTTTTCCTTTAAGAGAAACATGAATGTCTGAACTTAGGTGAACATAAATTTATTTTGTTTCCGTATACAAAATTAGATGAAAATAGCTAACTTTAAAATTTAGATAAAAACTTTGTCACTCTATTTCTATCAGAGTGTTGTGAAAAAGTCAACACACACATTGACACTATTTTCTTCTCTCTCTCTTCGAATTAGAAAATTTAAGAGTTTAAGGATGATCCACAGTTTGCATGAAATTCAGCACTGATTTGATACTGTAATTGCTGTCATCTCCCTTTTATGCCTATTCACCTAGTTTCTCTTTTCCTCCACCCCTGTTCTCAGTGTATAATAAAGCTTATCTGGTATTTTAAGGGTAAAATGATTCATTTCACCATATCTTAAAAAACAGTGCAATAGTCGTACTAGAAGTATCCCCTTCAGAAACTCAATGAGTCTTTACCACAAGACTTAGTTAGAAAAGTCTAAATGGACAAATTTCCATATACATCTGCTATAACTAAAAGACAGGAAAGTTGAACACACATTTGTAGACCAAAGGTTTTTAAGGTTGCTTTTAGATTACCNGCCTAAGGAGGACTTCCTGTGGAGTCTGATCAAACAACATTTTAAATAAGAAAAAAGCTCCCCAACCCAATAAGTATCGTGCCCTTTCAAAAAGAGTAAAGTGTAAAATTTTCTTTGGACTTAAAGAAACAGTATTAAGATTTATCATCTGAATAAGAAATAACCCCAATAGTTTTTCAGTGCTGCACGAACTGTGCACATGAAACAGTAAGTCA
>VZTN01019209.1:1149821-1543325 GCA_013400515.1 Erpornis zantholeuca | reverse complement strand
TGTGTGTGTGTGTGTGTGAGATGGTGCTGGGGTCAGGAGAGCACTGGAAAGAGATGAATTCCCTGACCCTCTTCTGTGGAATCTTAATAACGTGTTAAGTTATTGTGCAGCAGAGGAATGCAATTAGCACAGCAGCCAAATCCTCCTCCAGCAGGTCATTACTGCATTAGTAAATGGAGGCTGTTAAGGCACACAGCATCCCTAAACATACCAGAGGGGCTGCTGGCCCAACAGGACCCAGGATTGATGAGAAAACTCCCACTGCTCTCTCCCCTTCTCCATCCACTTTTCATTATTGCTTTTCTGATCAAGCATGCGACCACATCCTTCCCCATCCTCCCCCACACCCTGTTCCTGAGACACATTCCCAGGAGGCCTCTGTGGAAAATCAAATCACAGCCCACCAAGAGGTGTCTGTGATATATGCAAAAGCAGCCTCCAGCTGTGAAGAACTTAGCACTGCCCTCGGAAAACTTCCCCAGCCAAGGGGAGTGGGCAGAGCTGTGCTCCCTGGTGAGGGGCAGGAGCAGAGCAAGGCTGCTCCATACCAGCTTCACACAAGGGGAGGGAGGATGCCATCCCAGCCTTGGATGCTCACCCATTGCCTGCTTTGTCCTCCAGTGTTGCAGGGAAATCTCTATCACACCTTGAAGTGCAGGTTGCCAAGGAAGAGGATTCTCCACGGAAATCTCTAGACATGAATTAACCCTGTGGTTTCCTAGGGTTAGACCTCTAGGTTTTCACTGCTCCTGCAGTCCCCTGAGTGAGCCTAAACAAATCCAGAGCAGCCTGGCAAACCCTGTGGGTTACACAACAAATGGCATTTGTTTCCACATGTTTAAATTAATTCTGAATGTTTTGGAACACCTCTGGTTAAAATAAAGGCAAACTGGCACCTTTTTCCCATGATAAAATGTAACAGCCCGAGGTTAATCATAAGGGTAATGAGGGAACCACTTCCTTGCTCATGGTCTGGAGCTCCATCCCAGCCAGGTCAGGACACTGCCAGCATCCTGAGCCCCCTGGGACTTTACACCAAGGGGACTCCACGTACAGTGAATGAATTTTTTATTCCCACCAAAATGTTGAAGATCAGAGTAATTCCAGCAAGCTTCAGGGTGACAAGCAACAGGAGCCAAACACACGAGCTCTTCAGGGATGGGGTAGGTGAAGTCACTGCTACCATTTCCTTATGCCAGTTGAGAAGCTGACAGAGATCTGGCTGCTTTGATAAGGCAAAACCCAATGCAGTGACTTCCCATAAGGCAAATTAAAACACAGGGATAGAGTAAATTAACTGACATTCTTGACCTTTTTCTTCAAACATACACAGGTATCCCCAGTAACCACTGTCCCTCTGAGACCATTGCAAAGGAAATGCTCCAGGTTTGTTATTGTGTGTGTCCAACAAACAGGAATGTCAACCAGCCAAGTGGTTGTGTTCCACACAGGCAGGAATCTGAGAATTAGACACCATAGTACCTGCTTATAAATAAATAAATAGAACTATAGCTTTAAACATATAAAATAATGATTTTTTTTAAACCAGAGTGCTGTTTCCAGCTCTTCAGCATTAGAGATCATGTTTATATTGCTATGCAAATTATTCCTCATAGTGCATTTACAAATTTTATGTTCATTATTAATAGCTTTATGAGTTTTTCCCCTTCCTGTTGGGTGCTATCTATAGTGCTTGAGTAATACATAATTAATGTTAACTGCTTGTGCTCTGGCCCCCGTGCCAGTTTACATTAGGATATTTTTTCATGTCTTTTGTGTCTGGCTGTTGGAAATCGGTGTTCAGTGGGAATGAAATAGCCAGATTACTTTGTGCTGCTCTTTGCAGGCCTTTCATCTGTCTGACTGATGTCATGCTGGTGGATTAAATCACTAATTTCTCTCCTTTTTTCAGACTTGGGTTCACAAATATGTTTAAACCTTGGCAAGCCTGGTACTTTCCCTTTGGGCCAGATTTTGTCTACAAAAAGTCTATTGATAATACAGCCAGGGTGGTTAGAAGTGTAATCCTTCAGTGGTGTTTTCATACCACAACAGCCCAAGATAAATGCAAGTATGTCATCAGAAACTCCCCAAAAGTGCCTTCCAAACAAAATTTCTTTCTTCAGGGAAACTGCCACGAACCAGTGTGACAAAAACTGCAATGGAAGTCACGCCTGCATGTCTGAACAAACAATTTCCTTTAAAATAGACTTAAGGTTCCAGGTAGAATGGATTATCTTGCAACAGTCATGGCTGAGATTAACTGACAGCCTCGTGAAGCTTCTGGAGTGACAGGGCAGGGGTGCACTGTGGCTGCAGGGATGGTGATGGAGGGAGGTTTCAGGTGAGGACAGGAATGCTTTGATGGAGCCGTCTGTAGCAGCCAGCCTGCTCCCTGCTTGTCGGGCCAAGCTCTGCCTGGTTGCACAACGTGGGATTGCAGCCTCTATCTGCTGAGTGCATCTCCCAGAGGGGGAAACACCCAGTGCTCCTGAGCAGAGAGAAGGGCTGCTGCTCAGTGGAAAATGCCAGCACGAGTGGAAGGCGGAGAAGGAAAGCTCAGCACTGGAATGGAGCTTTCCCATCCTCACCCTTAAATTGCTCCCCTCCGTGCTGAAGTGAGATGGTCACAGGAATGTTCAGCTCTGGAACTGGTTTTCACTGAGACATTTCCAAGGCAGCAGCTTCTCTCCCCTGTCATACCACCAGAGTTAATAACAAAACTTTGGGCTGCTCGTGCCTTGATGTCTCCAGTGGCACAGAGCAGCCACAGGCTGACAGGCAGAGCTGGCAGCATCATGCCTTTGTGTCAAACCTGTTATCAAACAGCACCAGCTCGAGATGGAGCAAATGGGTGGTAATGGGAGATCTGAATACAGCAGCTTCAAATCAGTCCAACCTGCTGCTCCTTGGTGAGGCACTGAGATGAAAGAACACCTGTTTTGGAGACGTGATATATCAGGACAAAGTTCTACATGCTCTGTAGGCCTAAGGGTAGAGAGGACAGAGAAGGTTTTCTCCAGAATGTGTCCAGATCCCTTTGTGCAAACTGAAGGGCTCTGCATGATGCTTTGAAATGTGAATTCATGAGCAGAGACTTCTGCCTTACATGCAACTGCAAGCATCAGAGTAGAATGAAATAGCATAACCTAACATCACATTTGTAAAATAGGATATTGAGTTTGGTTATATTATATCTCAAAGGATTTTGTAAATTGTAATATCTGTCATTCATGCCAATGATATGTTTTTGGTTTGGTGCAATAATTGCAGCCCTGTGCTATTTTTTGTGCCCTGGCAAGCATTGCAAACATATTTTAAGGGTTCTCTTGGACTAGGAAAATGGGGTTTTGGGGATCTTGCAAGTATATTCACCTGGAAAATTACAACAAAAGCAGGTTCCTCTTCTGAACTTTGAGGCTGAAAAAAACAAAATCGTGAAGCATTCTCAAATACTATGCAGAGGAGTAAAATCCTGGGGTTTTTTTAACAGTCGAATGTTGGGAAACCAGCTGCATAGGAGGGTGTTTTATTTTAGACTATTGGCTGCCTTTGTTCAGCTCTCTGGGTTGACTTTGCAGGTATAAGCTCTGCTCTGGGTGCTTCAAGAGAGGCCCTTTCCCTTTGATGAGGCCATCCCAGCCCCCTCCTTCATGTGAATAAGCTGAACCCTCACGGTTATTTCTGCCTTCTCCCCTTGTCTCTCTCTTTTACCGTCCATGTCATGTTTGCTCAATTTACTACACAACAAGTATTTCCACTTCTCACCCTGAAGGGTCAAGCGAGCCCATGAAAAAAAATCTCTCTGTCTCCACGCATCATCTCCAAGAGCGCCCGTCAGGCCCAGACCAGGCTGCTCCGAGCTGCTGAGCGATAGGTGACGGTGTGGAAAGGAGACAGGGGTTAATCCACGGGGCTGAGAGAGCACCTCAGCGTGTTTGAACTAGCAGAGGAGCCCCGATTGCTGGGAAGGCAGTGAGTCACAGGCCCGTGTCGGTGTTTGTGTAGGTGCGCGCGAGAGAACCACAGAGGCACACACGGCCCCTGCGCGCTGCCTTACCCAGGGATGGATGTGTCGGGCTGCAAGTGGATGCAGCTCCCACTGAAATCAAGGGAAAATTATTCTGTCCTCCTGCTCGAGTGTGCTGCTGCTGAACGCTGCCTTGCCTTGTGCTGAGGGTGCTTCTGGGCTCTGTCAGGGTGCATCATGGCAAAGCCGTGCGGAGAACGGGATGTTTCTGTTTTCCAGAGGATTCTGGTTTGTATGTGTAGCATCTGATTCTATCAGTTACAGCTGATCTTTGCCTTCTGGCCTCCCTGTGAGAACTGAAATACTTCCCCAAACCTCTAAAATCTAGATTGGCAAAACTCCAGGCATTACATTTCATGACTATTTTTGTTGCCGTTTCTTGGCGGAATGAAATTGAGACCTTTTCAACATATCTCTGGAAAAAAGACACACACCCTGATCAGTTTATAACCCAGGAGGTGCAACTCCTGCATCTCCTGGGTACAGGTGCCTTTAATGAATTTCTTCTCTTCGCCTCCCATAATACAACTAACCCAGGTGGAGCTTCTGGGAGCAGAATTGTGTTTGATGACACCAGCACACACACCACTATCACTCATATCATAGCTTGGCGTTACCCAAACTTGTTCCACTTGCTTTTTTGCCCTGTCCATCAGGAGACACAAAGTATTGTGAGACAGACGATTAAGGGATTTACTTGCCAGCTCAGTCATTTTAGGAAAGAATCTGGTTCCTTTGGTGTACCCACTGAATTTTTAATTTTTGGGGTCAGTAGATGAAGAATGGCACAAAGGATGGCTCGTACTTGTAACTGCAAAGGAAACGTAAATCTCCCATCACGTGTGGCTCTGTGCTCCCCTTCCTTCCCATCTGTGGCATTCAAACACTGCATAACTGTTCCTTGGTGTCCTTCCAGCACAGCTCTCAGTCAAGGCAGCTCCAATTCTCATTTCAGAGGTAGGAAATTGAGGTACACAGTTACTGTGTCACTTCAGGGTCACCCGAGAAGACTTTCTCAGAACGACAAACCAAACCTTGGCTTCCTCAGCTCCTACACTATTGTCCTTCCCCTCTGGAAATACAGGTAAATGCACATTTTTGAAGATGAGACACTGACAAATCACACAGGGAACACCTTTCCCAGCACGGATAAGCCATTGGACAGGCATCACCCTGCCACGTAGACCACGCAGGGAGCCTGAGTGGCAGATCAGGCACGGCCTCTCCCTGGGCTGGCGATCACCTGGGTGGCACCAGTGGGTGCTGGAAGAGGCTGAGGCCGTGGGTGGGTGCGGAGTTCCTAGAACGTGCTGCCCGAGTCGGGGAACCCAGCCATGCCCCGCAGGCACCTCTCGGAGCACCACGTTTCAGGGAGGTGTCAGAGACAGACGAGCAGCCTGCTCCTCCCAGAACGTGTCTGGGTCTGTCTCCTCCCGGGGAAGGGATATAAAGGGGCAGCTGCAAAAAGTGGCTGGTTTTTATCAGGGCGCGTCGTGCAAATCAGAGTTAAAAAGGGTGAATTTGCTGACCAGAACGGGGGTTTTCTTTGCATGGGAGCCTCCATATCACAGCCCCCTCAGCTTGAGGATGTATTTATTTTATGTATATATTTACCTGCAGTTTGGGCTTAAC
This sequence comes from Erpornis zantholeuca, assembly GCA_013400515.1. Taxonomy (NCBI): domain Eukaryota; kingdom Metazoa; phylum Chordata; class Aves; order Passeriformes; family Timaliidae; genus Erpornis; species Erpornis zantholeuca. The sequence continues at coordinate 1,537,663 of VZTN01019209.1, read as the reverse complement.
CCTGTCTCCCAGAGATACAGTTAATTAACTACAAAAAGGCTTCATCTTTCCTGTAAAAAGAAAATCCTCCCCCTCAATTTTCCAGCCCTACCATTGAGTCCCAAATGTCACTTTGGCCTCAAAGCTTTGAAAGAAGAGAATAAAACAATTCATATTGTTCTTGTTTTTATTAGCAATAATACATCTCTTGATTTTCTGACTCATGCTGGTTGAATTTATGGGGGAAATTGTGCTGGGGTCTTTTCGCATCACAGTGGGGCAGAAAAATTGCTTGTTGGGACTTGAAAAGCAATTGCATCACCAAGTGTGTGAGACTTCCTTTGAGTACTGCTGAGGGGGGTTCGAGAGGAAGAGAGTTTTTCTTCTCCGCGTTTGTTTTGGTTTGTGAGCCTCTCTTATCACCCTGCATCAGACCTGTGTTTATTGAATTTCCACCAGTGGCTGAGATCTATGGCATGATTAACAAGGAGATACACACAGGGAGTGGAGAGGGTGCCTTAGGAAAGGGGAGGTGCTTGTGGCAAGGCTGTAATGATTTTCTTGTCCTTTGCATGGGAGGAACGCACACATCGAGTGTTTGTACAGCATCCAACCCCGTGAAGCCCTGATGTGGTAAGAGCCTCCTGAGTAATATATTCGGAGTGATAAAAGTGGCTGCTATCTGCTAATGAGAGCGGTGGGAATGAAAAATGAATCCTTGGTTTCATCATTTTCCAGGAATGCAGTTCCTCCTGGCTTCCCAGAGCTTCATCTACCATCCAGCTGCCGTGTGGGCTGCAACTGAGCGTGCAGTGGGGAGAGGAGGGTAGGAACACAGTCCTTCGACACCCTGAGAATGCCAAAATTGGGCATTTGGGCACGTGATACAGATGTCTTCAGTCACACTGACCTTGTGGTGGAACTTTGTGAAAAAAGTAACAATAGGGTTTTCTGTGAATGTAAAATAGGGCAGGGAAATCAGAGCTTTCAAAGACCTGCAGAGACCAACAATTATTATTTAATAAAACAGTCAAAGCTTTGACTGGAGGGAGATTCTTGCACCAGAGCTGGGAAAATAGGTCTTGCTAATGCTCTGTCACGATAGCAGCCTTTTGGGAGTCTTCTTCTGGCTCATATCTCAGTCCTCTTTTGATTCTTTTTTTTTTGTGGCAAAATATGGCCTTGCAGTTGCCAATATTTGGGGATATAAAATTTAATAAAAAAATGATTTTTTAGAAGACTTCTTTTATGGAGGAGAACAAAGGAAAGTTAAACTATAAAAGCTACTTTGCCTCTAAAATTGAGAGGAGAACCAAAGCCTTGGCATAAAACAAAAGGATCCACCTTAAAAAAAAAAATTAGAGAAAAGTAATGAAGGGATTGAGTGTATCAACAATCAGCTGATGCCACCCAAGTGCAGAGTGATGTACTTAGGCAGCAGTAAGGAATCAGTCATTATGTGTCAGAACATTACGTAATAATTTTGATGTACAAAAATATCTCCGTGGTCTTGTAATGTGCAGGAATTAATTACAACACCCTTTGTGTTTGTAAAACTAGGTGACAGAGCAATTTTCTGGTCTGTTTTAAATTTAAAGCAAAGAGGAGGAAACTGGAGAGATGATGAATGATGCCATTATCAAATTGTGTGTATACAGGTGTTCTGATTATGTTTTCCCCTGTAAGAAGCTCCCACTGATCCTGATGAAGAGGAAGGTGTTGGGCCACAAATTTTCCAAGAAAGAAGCCCAAAAATGGATGTATTTTCCCTGGAGCAGATTGGTCTTTGATATTTCCTCCTTCTTCTGTTTTCTTGGAAATTAAGGTCTACCAAAATGTCCGGAATTGTTTTTCTTCAACGCAGTGAAACAGTCTGAGCAATGCTGGATGGAAAGGGGAGCTCTGCTAACACTTATAAACAAGACCATGGAAACTGTGAAAGAATTGGTGTTTTCTGACAAATGAGTTGGTCAGCAAGCACAGATGTCATTACTGAGTGCTTTATCAAAGGGAAAGGAAGTTTCATTTATGTTGTTTAGATACGAAATCTTTCAGTGAAGACACCTATCAGATTTGAATAACAATGGCCTTTTTTTCATCCTTTTTTTTTTTTTTCTTTTTTTAACTGAAGTCAGTTTTTAAATCTAAAATCTCTGGAAAATAAGAAGAGAACAAATACCACAGAATTCTGTGGACAAGAAGGACTAACCATTTTGGAAATCCTCGGTGCTTTTGGATTTCTTTATTTCCTCTAACTACAGAAATATCATATTTGTATTTAAATAACTAAAGATTAACACAAACCCAGAAATCTTGCAATAAGGAGATGCAAAGTGACAGTGTCACAGGACAGCAACTATTTCTTGTATCAAGAAACTCCTTTGAATGAGAAAGCCAGGGGCAGACAGGTTCGTCAGTGCATTTTCACCAGTGACCTGTGCCTCACCTCTAGCATGGAACTATTATTTCCCACATGTTATTACACTTTCTCAGCTCAATGAGCCACTACATAATAATCATATTTAGGCATTAGACAATATTTTTCTTCCCATGTGAACACCTAGAAAAGCTAAAACAGAGTTTGAGGCTAACATTTTCCAAACAGACTTCTCATTCTGGAAACATCAGGTTTCTAACTTGAGGGAACCTTGGATGGATTTTCTGAAGACGTGAGCACCTACAGCTCTGTGCTGACCACATTTTCCAGCCATTAATTGTCAGATGTGTTTTCTCAATTTGGAAAGCTCTTGGCTTGATTTTCAGAAACTGCTGAATCCCCAAACTCAGTGAAAATCGGGCTCTGCTCAAGCCTCTGAACAACTTTCCCCATCAGTTGTTTTTGAAAGTCTTGGCAATGGACTTCAACTCAAGTTGTTGAAATCTCCAACAGAAACAACATGACTTCAGATGTCTGATGAGAGACTGCATTTGTCTGGAGTTGGTCTATGATCCATTACTTTTGCTATTTTCATCACTTGCATCCAAGACATTTCAATACTAATTTATTTATTTTTTACAGAAAGATAGATTTCCCAGAACCCAACTGACCAATATTTCCCAGCTCCTGCTTTGTCTTGGTTCTTGGTGAAATGTCCACCAGGCCTACAACCAGCTCCACAACTGGAATTTCTCTACTCTTTTGGTTTTGTGCTGGACAATGTGGGCAACATTTGTCAAACATACAGAAATTATCTCCCAAATATTTCCCAGGAAATCTGAAAATACTTGAATGGAGAGATGCAAAAATGCTTATTGTGATTCTTGTAGAAAAGGCAAATTAAGTCATTGTGCTTCTCTTAAGGGACTGGGATATCATATGCTCATTTATTGCAAAATTAAAATGGTTCTTCCTAGAGATATGGAAAGCATTTGTGAGAGTAACAGGTTTTCATGGAAGTTCTATTTTTTTTCTTTCATTTAAAAGCAGTTCTTAAAGAAAAAGAAACTGCAAAGAATTCTATTTGTCCTTCTTATCAACTCCAGCTCAACATTTTCTACTTTTACTGGACAACTGATGGCAAACTCAAAGAGAAGTTCTGCAAACTCCTCCTGCAACATGGAAATCAAAATTCATCACTATAAAAGTTAAGCAACTAGAACTCAGATGCTGATTCTGAGAGTCCCAATCTCTGAGAGTTGCATACCAAAACCAGAAGTTTTATGAGGCCATTGGAACCCCATTTCCCTGTAAAAAAATTAAACTAAAGCATTTTCATTCAAGAACAATGAACCCAAGGACACATGCTGGATTGGTGACATCAGCCACCTCATAGACTTTTTTGATTAAAGTTTGCAATCTTTGTAACCTAAAATAAAGAGATTGTCTGGGCAGAGCCCAAATCTTTCTTTATAGAAATGGATATTTTAAATTTCTTCCCCCTTCCTCTTATAGCTCCTCATTTCAGATATGTATACACAGGTATCTGTTTTTACACACACTTCTAGATGACCTTTTGGACTTTGCCTCAATTAAGTTCAACTCCTCAAACTAGAGGAAACCATTACACTCTTTCCACTTTGTCTCAGCACCTGCAAAGCTGGCTGATATAACCCAGTGTAAGTGGGCCACTGCAGGAGAATCTGGTGCTCAAGGAGAATGTGTTTCCTGTTCACTGAAGAGGTAAAAATGGAATCACCATTCTGACTCATTCAAGTAGCAAACTCCTCTGAAGATCACATGCCTGCCGAGCCAATGTTATTTTTGGCAGCTTTTCATGGAAAGCTATGGGTTTTGTTTTGCCACATCTGTTCTCTCAAGTATATTTTGCTTTAGATGAGGTTGTTCCACCTTGTGTTTTGTTTTTTTTCTTGGGGGGCACAGCCAGGAGAGAAGGGGGTTGAGTTTGAATACTGCCTTGCATTGCAAAAGCACGTTTTCACAGGAGAAAAAAGTTCTCCCCTCTGGGCCTTAAACAGTATTTCCAGCTATTGTGTCTATTCCCCGACCCTTACGCTGTTTCTAAGAGAAATGATTTCTTTTGCAGATGTTGAAAGGAATACACGCACAAAGGACTCTGAGGACTTTTACAAAAACCAGGGAGAGGGGGCATACAGATGTGCCACAGACAAATGGGGCAGAGAGGGAAGAGAATATTGTGCAGAATATGTGTAGCTTTTGAAAATCAGATAGACAGTGAGGGTGCTGTTTCAAAGATCCAAGGCTTGTAAGGCTGAGTTCAGAGGCCAGGCTGCGTTAAGCCAGCCCATTGTGTCCCCCAGCAGGAATCAGAGAGACACAGTTTAGTGAGAGCCACGGGCTAAGCTACGGTGCTGCTTTGAAATATGATTTTTGTTTTTTACCAGCAGTTGGTTTCCATTGTGCTGCAGTTGTCCTTACTGGAATGGGGCACATTTTGGTTATGAGAAGGTGATTATTTGGGAGGTGCACATTGGTGCTTTAGTGGTGCATATCTGTGTGCAAGACAAAGTGTGCAGAGGTGTGTGCTGGTGAATGCACAAACTTTTAAAAACCATGCCCGGAATTCACTTGATTTGCAGATTGATGCATTCCTCTGGTTCACTTTGTATATATTTGTTTTTTTATTGCCTATCAATTCTCTGATTTGTATTAGGGAAGGATAACTTGGTTGTTTTTATGCTCCTTTTCTTTCTTTTCAGAAGTACTAACCCCGTACCCCCTTGCTTGGTGGCTCATTCCCTTCTCCTTCACATAAAACACCCTTTCAACAGTTTAGCAGTGAAAACATTAGGCCTGTCTCTTGGTCACAAGGTTATTGTTTTCATATCTCTTGGAGCAAGACCCTGGGATAGCTCCACTGACAAATTAGCAGTCGTGTTGAATGAACAATTATGTCAAGGCAATATTAATCTGGGGGCCTAGCTGGAGCAGAGAAGGTGCCTGATTTCATAGAGGAGGAGGTGCTGAGAGGAGAGCCTATGTGATCTCATTAGATAAATGCACAACACATACTGGTGGGATCTCATTAAATCTTTAACAGCTATATGTGTTTACATCAGCTTTTATAAAGGAATGCCTGGTACTCATAGATAGCTGAAGTTTTGCTCACTAAATATGGGCTTCCTTATATTAAAAAAAAACCCTGTAAAGTAGACACTCTTCTCCTCTTTTTGCCTCAGTGTAGATATCTACATAGGAAGTGGGTTTACCTCCAAAACAATCTTTTAAAGGAGTGAATGTGTTATTGCAAGCCTCCTACCACCTCCGAGCTGAGGGGCCTCGGGAGCCTTCCCATGACATTCTCCTGGTTTCAGGGTATTTTTTTTTGAAGCAACAACTGCTCCGGAACAGGAAAGTTAGTGCTTGCCTTCAGTTTTCACAAGCTGGGATTGTCCAGGAAAACTGACACCAAAAATATTTTCATAGGTCCCCTCGCAAACCAAAACTGCTGAGTTTCACAGGCTGCTCTGCTGAGGAGCTCAGCTCCCTGCGTGGGTGTTGGACTTGCTGATTTACACGCTAGGGAAAGCTGAGCTCACTCCCAGCCAGTGGATCCCCATCCCAAATGCAGCCAAAACCCTTGGAGGCACCTGAGTGAAGCCTCCGGGAGCTGTGGGTGATGGCAGACACTGTGACCCCTGCCAGATCTCTGCTATTGCTGATCATCCACCAGCCAGAAGGGACAACCCCTGTGAGGAAAGTGAGCTATTGGAACAGGTTGCCCAGAAAAATCATGGCTGGCTCATCCCTGGAAGTGTCCAAGGCCAGGTTGGACATGGCTTTGAGCAATCTGGTTTAGAGGAAGGTGTCCCTGCCCATGGCAGAGTGGATTTTTAAGGTTTCTTCCAACCCAAATAGTTATATCATTCCATGATTCTCTCAGGTTAGGGCGGCAAACGAGGAAGGGAGAGACCCAGAAGGGAGGGGAAGATGAAGGAAGACAAAGACGTCTGCTGTTTCACCAGGAACATCTTTTACATAGCCGAAAGTCAACTTGCATTAATTCCCTGGCTCTCTCCTGACAGGGAATTAGCACAGCTCCATGCAGAGTGGTTACGAGGTGCCACATCCATATCCGTCACATAATCCCTCACGTGGAAGAGAAGGGCCTCGTGCAATGGATCTGAACCTTTGGGCCACACACTGGCCTTTCTCACTTGCTTTTCTTACATCTCCTCTTGTCCTGGGGATGCAGTTTGCTAAGCAGACCCCAAACTGAAGGCTCACAGCAAACTGCAGAGTTATCCAGGGGTCAGAGGTGGAAAACCTGGGAGTCAGGTTATTGTGAGCAATGTGGCTAATATAGTCTTGAAGTAAGGGTACCTCCTTACGGTCTCTGTTTTTGGAGTGACAAGATATGTTTTGCCAGTGAAATGAGTACAGATTTTTATTTTAGCGTGTGTTTCTGGGATTTTTTCCTTTGTTTGTTTTATTTTTAATTAAAACTCTTTTTTGTTGTAGTTTTGCACTTGGAAAAAAACATGCCTGCCTCCAAATCTGTGTGTCTGAACCTCTGATTCCCCAGCTGTGTCCCTGGTGCCCAGCACCATACACTGTCGAGATGTGCATCTATGATGTTTGTTCCGAGTCTGGCCCCATTTTGGGGTACAAACCATGCCCTTTGAAAGGAAAATCACTCTTCTGCAAATGCAGACCTCATTGATGCCCTCTCTGGTGCACAGGAACTTGGTCTGTTCACCATCCATGCACCTTGTGATGCCACAGATAGGTGTGGGCTATAGACAGGAGCATGCCATTATCTATTGCAATATTTTGGCACTCTGGACTGTTTCAGTTCTACTTTCCTTAACCTCAAAATGAGATTAGAGCCAGACTCATGTCAAGTGTCCCACAGCTAACCTCTAAACTAATTTTTTATTGCCTCGAAGAGAAGGATTGAGAAAAATATTTATAGGCCCTGGAAGAATAGTAAAAGTTTGCAAGCATTTAGGGCTTTTGCTCAATAAACCTTTATGTGCCCTTCATGCACCCATTCAGCTCTGGGAAAAACTAAAAAATAAAAAATAAAAAAAAAAATATAAAAAGCACAGGGAAGTTGTGCTCTGACAGTAAGTCAAAAATCTCATAAATTCCAGATAAAACCAATACTCACACATGGAAGGAACCCATCTGTAGTCAGCCTACTGTACAAGCCCAAAAGAAGGGAGAAGAATTTGGATGGTTCATGTTTGTCTTCAGACTTCTCACTTATTTTTTTCCATTTAGGTCAAAATGTCCTCAAAACTTCTAACACTATTTTTTTTTTTAAACTGTGCCCACTTTCTCCGTGATTCTTTCCATGTTTTCTTTTGGTGTTTTGGACCAATCAAAGTTTTGGTCCTTTTATCTGCAGTCCCTGAGTGACTGTATCTCCTCCATTCCCACCTCCTGAATACCTTCACCTTCCCTAATGTTCACTTTTGTCTCTCAGTGACTATGACTCTAAAAACCTCTTTTTTTCTGGGGAATGCCTCCATGAGTGTAACCTCCTGGCTCAGCCCCTCTTCTGGGGGTTTGCTGTCCACCATGCATGTAGGGAGCTCCTCATTTTTTTATTTGCACTCTGCTAGTCCCACATGGCTGGCAAATAAATACTCAAATAAATGCTGGCATAAGTCTTGGTGCAAAGAATGAACAACAATTTTTGTCCCTGTCTCAGCATCACTGCTTTGTTTTCTGCTTTTCAGATTTCTCCATAGCCCAGCTCACAGGGTTCTTCAACCCATGGCCCCAGGACCTCATCCTCTAATCCCATGAGCACTGATGACCACTGCTCATATAAATAGCATAGTTTTTATTAGTTACAGCAACAGTAAAGGTGAAAATCTTTGTAGCTTCCATATGAAGAATAATGAGGAACACCAGCAAAAAGCAAAAAAAACCCAACTCCCCAAGATGGCAAAAATTACTCCTGATTATTATTGGGATTTAGTTGTGCTTTTTTTTCTTGAGGTTGAAACTAGACTTGGGACAACACTTTGCTGATATTCATATGAAACACTGCAAAAGTCCACACCAATCTGATCAGGTAAGACAAAGTACAGAGGAAAGGAAAAATCAATGCCTTGCCTTGGGAAAAATGGAGCTGAGAAGCTGAGAGATGAAAAGTCTCACAGAACAGATCTCAAGGCAGAGCTGAGAACCTAACACGGAGTAGTTTGGGCTGATCCTTTGGGTACAATTCATGCAAAACCTAGTTCATCAAGTGGGTATGAAATATTCAATACCCTGAGAATCCTCTGCTCTGCAGTGCTGGCTGTACAGATGTTGACCTGTCAATAAATCGTTGGTCAGGCTGCCCAGGCCTTGCACACACCTTGAAAATACACTTTGAGAAGAACTTGCCATTTCCAGCACTCAGTTTCCACTGCAGCCTTTGGGACAAGCATACTCACGGTGCCTTCTCTTTAAAACCAGTCCAGATCCAAGGAGAGCACAAGGCACATTTCCAAGGCCAAGGAGAGCAGGCAGGAGAGGCTGGGCAGAACCACCTCAGGTCTGTGTTTGCAGCTCTTCAGTGCCCAATAAATTTCTGTAGTTTCGCTGGCTGTGGCTTGTCTGATCCAGTTACAGTCTCAAATATGATCTGATTCCTGAGGGGATACTTTTTTTTCCCAGGCAATTTCTCTGTTCAGCTTTATACTCTTGTTTGTCATTTGCAGTAAATATACTGAATTTCAATTTTTATCTCTTTACAAAAGTATGTCCAGAAGGCTGCACTGGCTGCTGCTGCCCAAACATGAATCTGGCTGGAGCTGGGTGACAATTCCATCTCATCTGGGCAGGGAGCTAGGGTCAGGCTGTGACACAGGACTCTGCTGTGAAGAAGGTGTGTCAGAAAGTGGAGATTCCTTTCCTGGTGTGCTGGCAGAAGTAAGTCCAAGGGGGTTTATAGACAACTGAGGCTGTTCAATCTGTATTGTTTTCTCGTGCAGAAAAGGAAAAGGGGGTTAAAGCAAAGCTGAGGAAAGGGCAGAACTGGAATGGAGACTCCTCTCTCTGCTCTGCTGAGATGTGTGGTAAGTGGCTAAGAGGAAAAACTTGGAAGAGTCCTCAAATATTTAAATTAGTTGTGAGGAAAGTGTTCCTATAAAGGCGAATTAAAATTAAAAATTGTGACTATGGCTTGGCCTACTCCAGCTGGAAAAGAGGAGCCCATTTCTAATAGGAATGGATCACAGGGCCCAAGGAATTGGGAGACCCTTCATCCCAATTATTGGATTCTTGAGGATATTACAAGGCACCTTAAACCTACAATTTCCAGCTCTAGGGAGAAATGTACAGACCATCACAAGAGCACAAGTTTGTGGATACGTATGGAAGATGCCCAGGAAAGTCAAGCTAGCTAGCTAGTCAAGGACCTGGCCTCCTCCCCAGCACTCTGTGAGGTCATTTTCCACCCAGGTAACACAAAACATTGAAAGAAGAGTGAGAAAAGAAACACCCCTGAAGAGATGGAGCGAAATCACTGAGAAAGACTGGCAGAAGAAGTGCAAACAGAGATGAGGAAATTCAGGGAAAGTTCTGTCTCTCCTGCTTGCTTCTTCCAGACACAGCGAAGTGATGTCTGAAAAGTGATGAATCAGGGACCACAGGCAAGGACAGGAGCAACAAGGCTCAATTGTGTGACCTGAGGCATGGATGGGAAAATAGAGCAGAGAGAGGGAAAGCAGAGAGAACTGTCAGATTTCTGTGGGCATTACCATGCTGTGTGTGCTCTTCATAAAACATTTATCATGGAGGATGCCTTGCTCCTTTGATTTGGGATGCAGAACCCTGACCAGATTTAGACCAGGCATTTTCTTTCTCTCTTTTTCTTTGTCTTCCATCTAATTTTAATGTAAATTGGGTAGAAATGTACCCCACTCATATAAGGCTACAGAGAGCAGGTAAGTACTGTATCATATATATGCCAGATCCCTAGAATTTGGACTTCTCCCTGATTCTAACAGTTTAATTTGAACAATGGTTAAAAGGTAAATGAACCCTTTGCTCATCACAACAGCACTAACATGTGAGCATGAAGAAGCACTTAGTTGTCTTGGCAAGACCCAGAGCTGGGATAAATGATTCCAGACAAGGATAGAGTTATGTCTCTCAACTCCCAGCTATATTCTGGGGCCAAATATGTACTCTCTTTACTACAGTAAATGTCACTTTCCTGATCCTAATGCATCAGTTCCAGCATATATTGATGCAATCCACTGGAAGAGCAAAATCACTCCCACTGTAATATCGCTCCTGTAAAGCCTGGATAGAGGCCTGATCGACTGCATCGGACAACAATTACCTCAAATCAAATTCTCTCCTTCTGGACAGGGGTATAAACGGGGAGCATCTTCACCACAGATCAACGGAGCCACAGCAGAGGCAGTCATGGAGGAGGAGGATGAACAGGCAAGAGATGGGCGAGATCCTACCCATTTCCATTTCCATTTTTGCCCAGGGAAGCATGAAACCCTTCTGCTGCTCCCCAGTAGCTGTGCTCAAGGAAAAGCATGGATGCACCCAGCAATTGTAAGCCTAAAACGATAACGAGTGGCCAGGCAGCCCTAATCAAATATCTGTGGCTGCCATCCCCACGCGCTGTGTGCCTTGCCTGGAGCACGGAGCCAGGTCCCAGGGGCAGCCAAGTGAGAGGGTCTCACCTGCTACCTGCAATCAATCCTCGCCTCTGCTGTCAGAACGACCTCGGCAGGGGTGACCGGGAGAGGCTGAGCCATGGCTCCGTGTTTGTCAGGGGGGATCGGTTCAGTGCTTCCTGCAAGGGTCAGTGCCAAAGGCTGGCAGTAATTTTCAGCTAGGTATGTGGAAAGGGTGGTGGGGGGGGGATGGAGCCTCAGGCACTGCTGGCTCCAATAAATACTGAAGGAATTTACCAGCGTGGTGCAGCCCCTGTGTCGGCGGATGGAGGTGAGGATGTGCCGGAGCTCACGCTGGGTGCTCAGGGCTCTGGCACCGAGCGTTCCTGCGGCAGGGAGTGGCAGTGCCACGCGGGCAATCCCACGCACGAACGCCGTGCCTCATCCGTCAGGTTTCTCCAGATCGCTGGGATCAGCACCCACTGACACCATCGGTGCTCTGGGTGTACAGCACCGGGGTGACTCATGGCAATGGAAAAAGAAGGCCAGTGGGAAAGTTATAGCCAAAATTTGAGTGACATCACAACGCAGGCATTACTCATGCTGGGTCATTTCTTATATATAGAATAACCATGCAGCATCCCAGGCCTACAGGGCAAGTAAGGGCTCCTTTCTATTTTTTCCAAACCTGGGAATGAGGTGATTTTTTTTTGTAGACTTAAAGGGCTAGAGATTTCAATAGAGGCTTCCATTTTGCAGAAGGAAGGCGCAATAACTGCAGGAAGAAAAGGAGATTTTCTGGGCATAGAGCCAAACCAAGGCACAGGTCACCTGGCTCCTATAATCTTCTGTGCCATAGACTCCCCATCTGCCTTCTGGCAAGTCATTTATTCTCCCCTCATCCTTTGTGCTGCAGCTGTAAGTGGGGATAATAACAGATCTCTACATCACGGGGCAAATGTGAGCGTGATGGTATCAGCACAACTATTGCATAATGTGTTGGTGGGCTGGAGGGATTATTGTCCCTAAATACTCCCTGGGAGCTGCCCAGCCCTCTGAACCATCATCTCTTGGTTATTTGTACCTTGCAAAGACGAAGCTGAATCTTCAGGGTTATCTGGCATGGGTTTCACACCCACTGAGGCATCCTGCACGGTGATTGGGTTGCAGCAAGTTCCAGTTCTCCACTCAAAAGTAGTAGATCAGCCCTGCAGGAGATGATGGGGTTCAGCAAAATGAAATGATGTGTTTCTCAAGCAGATGAATAAAAGGAACAGGTTAAACTGAGAAGAGAAGCTTTGTGTACCAGCACCCACCCCTTCTGATCTGAGGTTTCTGCCACCTCAGACCTGAGAGCAGAGATGGCTCTGGGAAGGTGTTTGGAGTTCTTTCCTCTCCAATGGGTCAGAGTGGCAGAAATCTCTACTCTCAGTAGCACAAACAAGTGCAATTTAGACTGAAATGGGCCTGGGAGTAAACCAGGAGCAGGTCAGTGAGCAGACTGGACTATTGCTGGTGACAACTGCTGGTCTGAGCTGGGACCTTCTAGGAAAAATGTGGAAGCTCTCCTGAGGACTTTCACAAAGGTTTCCAAGGTGCTGCCTTTAGACACAGCACCACTTCTGAACAAGCTTTCTCTCTGGGACAAGCCAAATGTACAGCTCATGAATCTCTTGTAGGCCAAGGCAGAAAGGGAGAATAAGAATCTAAACTGCACATTGATAAGTGTGTCCTGAAGAGGATATGAGCCAGTGTGACACACAAGCTGATGAGACCAGAAGCAATGGCAAACTACAAAGAATTTTTGGCTTGCCTATAGTAATTTACTAAATGAAGCTAAACCTATTTAAACAATGCTTAAACCACTTTAAGTGTGTTGAGTTGGCACCAAAGTAACTTGATCTGCTTTACATTGATTTAATTACACCACTGCTATTTATAGAATGTGCTGTTGTTTGGTATAACCTTCTTTAGCTTCACCTTTCGATTGGATCCTCAAAGGAAGAGGTTTCCAAAATATTAGTTTTTAATGTAAATTTGAAATGCATTTAATTATGGCTGCTGTGGGAGTGGGCAGCCAGCATCCCCCCAGGCATCCCACACTATGGAGATTAGATCTTTAATGCTACATAGAGAATCTTTTCATCTGCTCTTCACAGCGCTGATAGCATCACCTCAAAAATACCCAATCTGAACCCAAAAGGGAAGAAGAAATGAAATTTGCACACGGCTCAGGAGATTCAATAATTTGCGATATTTCATTAGACAACATCTCCATTAGGAGCCTGACATTTATATTCATGGTTGAGCAGAGGGATAACTTATGAGTTATCTCTTCTGTCTTTGTGAGTGAAGATTAATGTCATAAATGCTCAGCAATCGTGTATCATATATATATATACACACTTCCACACACTCAACATGCATTATTTTTATCTTCTATGATGCTCAGGAGGGAAAACACTTGTGACAAGAGTTTAGGGGAAAAAGCAGTTTGTGAATGTTGTCAGACTGTGACAAAAAGCAGGGGGAAATTGTATCATCAGTTAAACAATCTAAACAATAGGCATTATTGAGCCAGGGGAGGGGGCTGTGTTGGAGCTCTTGCACACTTGCACTATTTAATAGGCTGTGTATAACTCTGGGGGGTCTGTCCTAAATGGTGAGCCTATTCTTAAGGCAAAATGGGAAGAACAGGAAGGAGAGGCAATTCCCTGCCACCTTCCTGCTCTCAGAAGGTCTGACCCAGCAGCATCCAAAGTCCATTCTTGCATAACACAGAGAAGTGTGGCTGGGTTACCTAGAGAAAGTGATTGCAGCTAGTGGTGGCCACGCCTGAATCTCTGTGCCCTAGGCTTCACCCCCTGGCTGCCTCCCATGCCAAAAGCATGTGTGTCAAAGAGCAGGGAATGCCAATTTCGTGCCATCTGGGATTTCCTTCAGACAGCTTTCTGGCTGCTTCAGATGGAGCAGCTGAGCTCACACAGAGTTTACACAGTCCAGGAGTCACTTCTAGTGAAACTCTATTATGACCACTGTATAAAGTGCATAATAAACAGAGTTTATCACACAGCCCTCAAATTCACTACTGAGCTCTCACCTGTGAACCTACAGATTTATAGAGGCTGGGATCCATGGCCAGAAGGTGCTATGTAAGTCCAGCTAGTTATGGTTGTTGGAAAGGTGCTCTGGGATTGTCCAGTGCAGCCACATGCATTCCCGCAAATGCATGAGCAGGTTCAGCGATTGGCTACAGAAGATCACTGCCTCATGTTGTCTAAGATGACTGATGTCTCTTGAATTATCTTCTTGACTGTACTTTTCATCTTAATTAAATAGGCTGGCTGGACCCTGCCAGGAGATGAAATAGGCCAAGTTTTTATTTTTCTGGCTAGGAACATCTATTCCAACACAAGTGGGTCTAGTGCAACCCTCTCCTGTAACCAAAAACCAGCTGGCTACAGGATCTGACTGTATTTCCACTGATCCAAGTGCTCTCAACTCCCTTTTCATCTGCTCCCTGTCATCCCCACACCCAGTTTGCATGAGACAGTTAATTTTAGGTAGTTTAGGCAATTTATACTTTCACTTGCTGAACTGCACAGACATTCCTTTGAAGTATTGGAGATGACAAAGACCAGAAAACATACATAAAAATATTCAGATTAAAGCTCTATTTTTGCCTTAATTTGTGCGTTATTTAGGCAAAAGAATACAAAAATCCAGAGGTTATGCCAGTAGCTGAGAAAGACCAAGAGTTCAAGTCCAGGCAGTTCATCTTCAGCCAGGAAAGGTCCGACCCCAAAATGTGTTCTGGGTTGGCCTGACTCAGTGCAGTGTGATGCAGAAAACCCCCAGCTGTGCCTGTGGGAAGCAGGATGGACACTTTGCTTCAGTGTTTTGCCCACGTTTGTTATTTCCACTATCGATCATTGATGTTGTCTCCATCCCCTGTCCCAGAGTTGTGCCTGGCAGAGCTGGCAGGGCAGCATTCTCTGGAACAGAGATGCTGCAGCAGGCTGTCAAATCAGCCCCATTTGATGTACACTTCTCTCTTAGATAGAGATGAGTGTCTTTTAAAGAATTTTAAGGGATGCAAAATTAACCCACAAGCCTAAATTTGCCTTTCTGCATATTTAACTTATTATTCTAAGGAGTAGGTATTTACTCTGCAACCAAAGACAGAAATATCTCATTTTACCACCCTGCTTTAAAAACAATGCCCTGTCACTGTTCTCTGTTCTCTCTGGTGACATTTCTAAGCCCATTTGTCCACATTGGCTTGTGTGGAGACACCACTGTGCAAATCCCTCCTGCAGCAAGGTCCAGAGGCTGTGAGCACTTCTCCTGCGTGAAATTAATTGAGCTCCAAGGGTCAGCAGGTTATGAGTAGGCTCATTATGACAAATGATTTCTGTCTGAGTAGGAAGACCTTTGGGGTCAGTTCAGGATCCTGCCTAAATTTTGTAATTATGCCTGCCTCAGGCCTTAAACAAACTAAGTGTTCCTTAACATGCAGAGGGAGGAAGCCTGGAGATTAGGGAACAAGCAGAAACAGCCTGGCTTAGTCTAGCAGGACAGACTTTTAGCTGAATCTTGTAAATAAACCCCCTGACAAGCTCAAAAGCGCTGGAGACAGGCTTAGAGCCTGACAGGAACAGATCCGGACTCTCGAGAAACTATTTATCCCTGCGACGATTACAAGAAGCCCAGCTGGGAAAAGCTCTTCATAATTCCTACTCTGCCCACAACGGACATGCTTCACTTTGCCAAGCCCAGACAGGATAAAGTGCCACAGAATTTGCACCTTGATTGTATGTGTTAGTGCTTTTGGGGCTCAGCTTGGGACTCGGAGCTCCGACTGGACAGAGAAAGCCAGGCCAGGCTCTGGCATGGACGTGGTCCTTGGCTGGTTTCTGCTGGGGAGCCTGGCCCCTGCACAGCTCCCTCCAGAGAGGAGCAGGTTTGGCCCTGGCACTCACCTGCCCTGACTTCACAGCCTACAGGGTATTTGAATTTCCCCACAGTTATCCCCCTGTGCAAACGTGAAAGAGGAAGGGTGGACACTTCCAAAGCACAACTATTCCCGTCCTGAAATAGGTGGGGAAAAGCCTCTTTGGACAGCACTTCTCCAGAGAACGTGTAGGCTTCCTGAACCTTGGAGCAGGGCCTGAAAATGAGGAGAGATAGAGGTGCCCAGGCTGGCACACCCCAAATTCTGAGGAGATGGAGCCCAAGCTGTCCAACCTTAGGCAGCACTGGAGGGATTCCTGCAAGTGCTCAAGTGCCCCAGGAACATCTCCCACAGAAGATCTTCTTGCTGGTCATCTCACACCATGGCCCTCTGCAAAAGCTCTCTGTAGGCTATTCCTCCAACCCAGAAGGGGATGTTCCCAATGCTGCTGGGCAGACAGACATGGGCAGATAGAGAAACAACCCATATGAGGAAAACACTTTGCTGAAAGTCTCCTATTAGATAATACCTGATCGCTCATGGCTACATGAAATATCATTTTATTAGTCTAATTAAATCCTATACACATGCATATAACACATATTGCTACACTTTTAGCTATCTGTGCATGATATTTTATGAAGTGCACAGCGAATGTCTAATCTTGCTTAAAAACTTTCACTTTGAAACTATAATTGGCTTTGAAAGCTGAGCTCAACTATTAGGATTTAAATCTGAATTTATAGGACATTTATCCCTCCTGTTCTTTCTCATGACTGTAGATTTAAATTAGATATTTGTATAATTTGAAATTTGGGAAGTAAAATCAGTTGATGTGAAGATATTTCCTTCAATATTTGTTTGAAAATCTGAACAGTCATTTACCCTTAATCAGGCTCCCTGTTATGTTTTGCTGCAATTCATTCATTAGTCTTATAGTACATTTTCTTCTAAACCTGACAAACCATAGGAGCATAGGATTGCTTGAATCTCTTTTAATTATTCATGTAAATTAAAGAGACAGAATAAAAATTATATATTCAGAGAAATAGCCTGTCTCATAACAGTCTACTTATAAAAGCAGAGTGGTTTTTATTTCATCATTTTTCACTAGTCTTTTATTATGCTTTATTGCACTCTGATCACCATGGACACTTAAACTACAGACAAACAGACTCATGGTTGTTTTCAAATAAATGAGTAATTCTGAGTGTGTGTGTGATTGTGTGAATTTTTTTGCAATGATTGCATGATTACACTCTGAACTGAAGTAGCAACACAAAATAGGATGGATTTTTAAATTACACTTAATGCAATTTTTATAAACTTGTGTGTTAATGATAGAATAAAAGAAATAATGTCAATTTTATTTTTAACAATGGAATTGTGAGTATATTTCACAAAATGTTGTCTTTAAAAATCTTATATTTGACTTCTATTAAGCTTCTAATTTGTTTTTTTTTTCTATTTTGAGATAATCTTGGATACATCTTAAATTATAGAATTAGATTTACAAGCTCATTTTGGAAGCTGACAGATAAAAAGTCAACTCTTGTACACAAAGAGAAATGGCAGCTGTTAAATGATGCTGGACAGAGTAACCTAGAGAAATGCTCTGCAAATAGGCCTAGGAGTTTTTCCTGCAAAAAAAGATGATCTGGTTTGGCTTTGGGTTTCTCGAGGAACGCAGCTGATATTGTGTGATGATGCTGTTTACAGTGTGTTCCCCAACGATATCCAAGGGAGGCTGGCCTCCTTTTTGTCTGGGATTTCACAAGGCAATTCAGAAACTCAGGCTGGGTGTGCAAAGCCCAAGAGGAGGTGCTCAGGATGGGATCCAGCCTCCTTTCCTCCAGGAGAGACAAGGAGGAGATGGGAAAGACGAGGCACCAGGCAGGAGGTGAGCACGTCCTCCAGCCCAGCCTGGGGGTGATGCTGCATCTCCTCCTCCTTTGGCAATTACCTGTGCCCGGATTTCCAGAACTGGGAACATGCAATTGCACATTTATTTGCCCATGTAATTGCTGTAATTGTGACCACAGCTGTGGTAATGGTAGAGGCAAGCAATCAATTACACATCCAGACTGGGAGACGGCACTTCCTCCACAGAGCTCCAAACAGCCTTTACAGCTACACCTCGCTGGCTGAGCACCTCCAGCCACATCTCCTCAGTCAATGCAGCCCTGTGCAGTACCACTCTATCCTTGTCTGGCAGAGAAACAAACTGGACAACCTGATCAGGCATTTCCCTTCAGTCCCCCCAAAACAGTGCCTTTTGGAGACAGCGACGCAGATAGCAATTGGCAAAAACATCCAGTTTGTGATGTGCCAACACTCGGAGCAAGAAAACAAACAAAAATTACCAATGAAGCTGTAAAGGCAGGAAAATTTATTAAGAACCCAAGGGAGAAATTGCTTCCCTGATTACATACAATATGCACGATGTACTCTTAGTGTGCTCAGGAATGGTAGGGAAGCTCCCTGGAGGATCTTGTCATCTGCTGGCCTGCAGCCAGATCTGTCACACTGAAAGGGCTCCTCTGCTCTGAGAAGTGTCTCAGTAAAAAACAGCATCACTGGGTTTCATGTTTATGGTCTCTTAATGTTCCAGTATCAGATATGTTCAGCTTACAAGTTAAAACAGTGCTGGGACAGAGGTTTAGGTTGTGGTGTACCTTCCCCCTTCCCTGAGTGTGGGAACAGCAATGGAAGGATCACACAAAGCTTGCTCTTTTGGTTTTTGTAGGCCAGATCATATCCTAAGGTTAGGTCCTGCAGTCCTTAATCTTTTTTTTTTCTCCTTCAGTTTCCTGTTTATCAGAAGGATTTGAACAAGCCTATATGATGGGACTTCAGTGTCCAGTGGTGATGCTGGAGAGGGAGGCTGTGTGTCTGCCTTAGCCAGACTGCCTCAACAGGGTGATAAACAAGGGATAAAAATACTAAGTATTCATTTTCAGTCATGAAAATGTAATAGAATAACCTTCTACTGAATTCCACAGGATGATTAAAACACCTCATAGGATGGCACACTTAAATTCTATATATAGGCTATTAGATTAATAATAGCACCCTATTGATCCAGAGCTTTCCCCAAACCTAAAGTCAATACATGGAAGAGCTCTCATTGACTTCCTCCAGCTTTGGATCATTTCTTTTTTGTGGGCTGAGAAGTTTTTCAGAGGGGGGAAAAGAAGAGTAGGAAATACCTTGTACCTTGAGGAACAGGGGACTTGAACGTGATTTGTCCTGTGCACCAGTGACAGACTTTGAACAGAGCAGGGCAGAGGTTTATTTTTGTCAGTGTTATTTTTTCTTTAAAAATTATATTTCAATTAAAAAGGGCTTTTTGGAGGAGAAGAAAGAAGGAATGTCCACTATGAAAAACAGGAAAATAATGTGACATTTGTTAGAGCACAGTGACTTTGTTTTTTTTACTTAATTTCATTCAAATTCATGTTTTCAAATGAAATTTAGGTGAAACAGTAAAATATAAAAAGCCCCCCAAAAATCTCAAGCACATGAACTCAAGTGTATCATAATGAAATATTTCAACTAACCCTGAAGTTTCCCTTGTGAAATGCAATTTTGAAAAGCTATGGCAGAAATTAACAAAATGTTTTGGAAATTATTGAGGTAAATATGGAAAAAATACATTTCTAGCATGTTTATTGAGGAGTGTGCAATTTGCTGTTCGTGCTGCACGTTACTTCAAGAAGCATTTTGCTAACTTTGAAAATGTCATGTTTTAAGATACTGACTGAAATATGAACTCTCATTTATTGTATTTGAAACATTTATACTGAAAAGAGAGTTCTTGCCCCTTAATGCTGAAAATTACTCTGATGAACAAAGTCAAATAATATTGCCAGAATAGAGAGAAGGAGAGCCAATATGGTAGAGAAAAATACAAATATCTAGAGGAAGATCAACTAAAACCTTGAAATTATTGTAATAAGAACAATAAACAGTGATGTCAGCTCACTCTTGTGCTACAATTAAGAGGTTCTTGGGAAAAGTGACAAGAAAAGGAGCAGAGATTAATTACACAACCCCAAACCCAGTGGGATTGGGGGGCACCTTTCTGCTCTGTGGTCAGTATAAGGGACAAGAGGTTTCTGGGCAGTGACAGAAAGGGAGAAGCTACTTCTGGATCCTCAATTTCCCAGAGAAATGCACAAATTGAGGGAAACTGCAACCCCAGCCTCTAGGAACCTTCCCCTTAGCACCAGTGTCAGCTTTAGCAGTCACCTCTGCCTTGTCCCACTGATCACTCTTGCTGCTTGTGCTGCTTTAAAGAGTCAGACAAAGGAAGGGTAGTTAAAAAAATCTCCTGTATTGGCTTTCAGCCACTTGCTATCAGAGAAAAACAAAAGCAGAACTTGATCTTTTGTTGTTGTTTTGGGTTTTTTTTACCTACCTCCTTTTGAAAAAGGGACTCCTCATCTTTACTGCTCCTTTATATTCTAACTGCCCCAGCTGGAAACCTTCTAGGCCTTTTTAAAACAGGATTAAAAACACAGTTTTCTGCATTAGCACAGCTCAAAAGGATAACCTCAGCTCTTTTCTCTGCCAGCCAGCTTTTTAATCCTGAATCACATGTCACTTCAAATTATGAATATGATTTTCATGTTCCCCTCGGGCCTAAATTTCACCCAAGTAAATCCTCTCATTCAGCAGCCGGAGAAACGTGTCAAAAACAGTGATCTTCAAGCACTGAGAGTGCTCTGGGAGAGATCAAACTGTCCCAGACTGAACTCTCCCAGTGCCGGGCGTCTTTTCCCCTCCTGCTTATTGTTGTTGACACCCTGCATCCCTCCCTTTCCCCCCGGTCTGAAAGCCTGGGCTGGCAAGAGAGAAAAAAATAAGTGCCCTCTTAATTCTAAATATTTCTGGGATTAATCCTTCCTGCACTTGTAGGGGCAGAGGAGAACAAAGGCGTGCACATGAGCTGGTTGTGGGGAATGAGGAATTAAACCACCCAGTAAAGCGCTGAGGTCTTTCATCTCCTGGCAGGGCTCTGCTGATAAGATCAGCTGCCAGATGGGAACTGGCCCTGATTTCCCAGCCAGCCAGGTCGGTGTCACACTCCATTGGATGAAGGAAGCCCTTCCTCACTGAGGATTCTGTGTGCTGCCCTGATCCACCTCTCCCAGGTGTCCTGAGAACACGGGCTGGCCTAGAGCACCCTCGTCAGAGGAAATGTGTGTTCCCAGCCCTGGTCTGCAAATAAACTGATCAGAATTGTGTCTTTTGCAAATGGCTCAAAACCTGAGGATCAAGGCCCGAATCAGAGCTCTGGATATCTGAACACTGGGTTCTGGAGCGTTTTGACATTAGGTCAAAGGTCTCCTCAAGAAGAGGAGATCTTCCTGGATCAGAGGGGAGAGCCTTGTCTCTTCAGATTCTTCAGGGAGATTAGAGACCCCAAAGAACTGTGTTGATTTTTCCTTTCCTGCTCTGCCCCAATAATTTCTTCCTCTCTGAAAAGAACTATGTTATTGCTTTTGTTATGATTAGATATTGTTCCTTTCCCAAGATGACTGAGGCCATTGCCTTCACTCACTCTTTTGATAGATGCTCCATCAAACCTCCAGGCACGAGGCAAGGTTTTGCTCTCTTTTCACTAATGGCAGCTGTGAAATGTGTGGATGCTGTACTAGTGAGCAGTGGGGAAGTGCAAAGGTCATCCTCATTCAGTCCTTTCAGGGAAAGAAACAGAAACATTTGAGTTTGGTTCTGAAAGTAGCTCTGGAGTTAGAAATAATCACTTTGTTGAGATCTTCACAGCACCAAGGCAGACACTTGAGTTCAGCTTTCTCCTGCAGAGTGGAGACAGAGTTCTGGTTTTAGGTCACCTCCTCTGAACACACTTTTCCATGGGTCCTCTAGACTTACTCAGAAAAGGTGTTTGGATATGGTTTTGGATCTGCATTTGTTTTAGGAGTCCTTCCTCACATGGGAAAAAAGGTAAAGACATCATGGAAAGTGGAGAGTACCCAAAACTCCTGTGCCAGTCTCCACAGCCACACTGCGTGGCTGCAGTGGTGCAGCCATTTCCCACCTGAAAATCAGGCAGACAAATGTTTTCTTCCAGCAGAAGTGCAAACACAAATGTGAAAAGGGACTTGGAGGGCATGTTTATCGCTCCCTTACCTTCCCACGGCGGAGAAGCCACAGGAGTTATGAGAGAAACCTCACCCTTCAAAACATTCCCATGGCCATGAACATGCTACTGAACAAATCTGCATCCTGGGAGGATTTCTCACTCACTGGAAGAACAACTCTGATCTAACTGTTGCCTGTTGCTTTTTCAAGTTTCAGCAGCAAAGAGAAACATAGTGGTTTGCCAAGAGAGGTGGGCAGGAAAGGGATTTTCCTATCCACAAGCACTTCTCAGTTCAGAGTTTTCCCATCCTAATACTGGGTGAAAGGTAGGAATTTGAAATTTAAAAGTAGACAGAACATATCAGTGAAATAATTATATATATATTTTTTTAAATATATATATTTCTATATTTCTATATATATATTTGTGAATAGATTTAAAATATTTTTATTTTCAGAATGTTTATTTACTAAATATAAATCACAATAAAATTGAGAGCAAAACATTCCTTTTTAATTCACTTCCTCCTCCAAAGTAAAACATTTAGATGTCACTTCCATCAACTGTCATTTTTCAATTTAAAATAATTACCAGAAAACCCCAGCCAGCATTCAAGGCCATGTTAATGACTGCCTGGCTGAAGCCTAGAGGTGGCAATAGTTTGGTGACTGCTGAGCTGCATGTACAGGGTTTGTAATCCTTTAAGTAGTGCTTTGAGGCTTCCAGTAGCTAATATATGTCTGCTAACATAGCAAGAAATAAAATGAATATTGTTTCCTTTATCCTTTTATGTTTAGCATTACAAAACTTGTAGAAATGAATTTCCACAGTGGTGATTTTTTCCCCTTCCATCACTGGGTGATAAATTTGTTATCTTTGCTCTTGGCACCAAACTTCGTGAACATTTCTAAAAGAAACAATGAGAATTCACTCATGGTCTGCTAAATCAGTACTCCCAGTGCACCTTGTGTAACCATCCACTGCTCTGCCCCAGTGGGGATTCATGTCCATTCTGCACTGGTGGAAATAACTAAACCAGCCACAGAGTGATGGAGAATCAAAGCTCTCTCTCCTCCCTTAGGTGTCAACCTAAGCACCAGCTCTACGAAATACACAGCTGAGGATGAGCCTTCATCCCAAGCCAGGGATAAGCAGAAAGGATCAGAGAGAAGTGGATAAAGTGGCAGGTGGAGCCTCTCCTCACAACAGGGATAAGTCACAGTCCTTCTGTGAAGTGGCTTCCTCCAGCACAGAGCAGAGAGACAGAGTGGTCAAGATGTGGTTGCAGAAGGTTTGTGTGTGAGGATGTAGGCACCACCTTGACAGTCACTTCATAAATGAAAGCCTGGCTGTGTGATCTGCCTTCAGCCCTACTTGCTGCTGCAGAATAGTTTTCTGTGGGTAAAAAAACCAAGACTTTCAAGGCCTGATTTATGATTATTCTCTGCTAAAACTTTAAAAACACAGAAATTATTACAGCTGTTTTTATTTGATCTTGGCATTGTTGTTCTCCATTGCAGTAAGTAGGACTATCTTTTCTTAAAATGCTGGATGGAATCCATATTCTATTTATTACTTCTGAGGACTGCTGTTCTGTATTTTATAGCCTGTTTACCAACTGTGTAGGGCAACAAAAAGTTCACAATCTGAAAAAGTGCAGAGATGTCCTCATCATCCTTCTTTTTTTTTTTTTCCCAAAAGCAGTGGCTCCCACAGGTGTCTGCTTATTGGACCTAAACAGCAAGGCAGAGCACAAGAGCAAAAATTAAAATCTCCGGTGGGCCAAAATATCCACTGGCTCCAAAAGGCACATGATGGATCTGAGTAGGTTGAGGACGTCCCTGTTCTACCCCCATGTGCTTTCACTGTTCTGCATTCATTTATTCTCCTTGCAGTCTAAGTTCAGGGAGGAGGAAAGAACAGTCTGGTCCTAGGAGCGGGAAGCAACTCACGAAGAAGTGAAGGATGCTGCAGGTATCCATTAGTGCTTCCATACACTTCAGGTCTAACCCAGCCCTGCCTGTCCCCACAGGAAAGCTTTGTGCTTGTACTTTACACATGGCTTGCACCAGCCAATTTCCATCCACATCCTAGAGCAGCTCTGACGCTGTGCTTTGTCCTTCACCCAAAACCTCCCTGACATCTTGAGCACTGGTTTCCCAAGCAGCAACAAAAATATTTGTCTGAGTTGGAAAGGATGGGTCTCCAGACTTTAAAAACTTGGAGAAATCAGTTTCCAGTTTGCCAGTGATTATTTTATGGGCCTCAAAACCTCTCTGAGGAAGCAAACCCAAGCTGCTAATGGGTCAGGGTTTGACTCTGGGTGCTGTCAGTGTGTGATAAATAAATGGCCTGGCAGGCTGTGGCAGCCCACTGGAAGGTAAATACAAACCAGCTCGAGGGGAGGGAGCAGACAGGAGGGTTTATGGTACTTTTCCACCTTTCACTTCCCAATGGATCACAGCTGGACAGTGAAGCATCTGTTGTGCCCTGCTGCTGACAACATTTTATCCTGTGACTCACAGAAGGCCCTGGTGCACACCCTTTCACACAAGGGGTGTACCACAGGTTTCCAGGCTACATCCTCCTCCAAACATGAGACAGAAGAGTGTGAGGTGCACAGAAAACATTTGTCCTCCCATGGGTTGAATTCACCAGGAGGGGTGAGCCGAGTCCCTTTGCTGTGGTGCACCACAGGGTGCAGCCACACCCTGTCCCACCATTCTGGTCACAACTGTGTCCACTCATGTTTTCCCCTCTCCTGGGCATCAGGTTGTTGGGAATCCAACCTTTAGTAGAGAGCAATGGAAAGCATGAGGAAAATTCAACCACTCTCACAGTCTTTTGATACTAAAATCAATTTACTGATCAGTATGAGCATCTTTCTGGATAGAGAACAGCTCTGACTGCTGAGCTGCTCTGCCCCACTCCCATCCTGGAAGACATTTCTTCCTGTCAAACGCTTGCCACCAGTCAGGTGCCACTGGGGAAGGGAGTAGGTGCTGGGAGACTTAAGTTTTGCTCTGCACGTCTCACCAAGGCCTCGTGGTGAGTGGATGGAGAGGGACTGGCTCTCACTGGGATAATTCAAAGGGCAGATGCTGTGATTCACACTCATTTCCCATCACCAGGATCCCATCTCAGCTGTTTCAGTGTCACCGTAGGGATCCCTCCTCACCTCGACTCATGCTGATTCTGTGATCTTTGAGGATGCAGTTAAAAATGCTTAAGTATCATTGTCTTTACCTGGCCAGAACATCCTGCTAGAGTTTGTCTAGAGTTTTGTTTCTGTCATAGAAAAGCTACAGAAGTGAGTGAACTCAGAAATGTTTGATACCTGTTGTTGAATAGAGAGACTGAGATCTTAGAATACACTTAAAAAGAGTTTCGTCCCCAGTTCCCTTCAAAAACCATGTAAAGTAAAAGGAATAACTCTAAAAGATGTCTTTTAAAAGCCCACATGGAAATCTGATAAATCTGCAAGATAACTCAAGTTTCTGTGGAAAATAGCAGGTAGAAATTCAGGGTTATTTAACATATAACTTCACTTTGGAAGTTCACAAATTATGCTATGAATCCGTAATTACACCATATATATATATAATATCTATTATTATGATGATGTATGGATTAAACTGTACTACACCAAAGCACAGAAATCATCTCTATCCCACCACTGACTTGTGTGACAATGTCCCTTCAGGTGGATGTGGTTTCTGCCCCCACTTTGGTGACATCATGAGAATAAATCTGCACTTTGTCTCTCAAGCCCATCTGGTGTCTTTTGCTGAGCTGGAACAACGAAATACTTGTGTTTGGCTATTTTAGAGAAAAAGACCAACAGCAACAGAAAGCAGAGTGGTTTTGTTGCATTATTTGTGTAATGGCTCAACGCTCAGAGTGGCAGAAGAAGCAGCATCATGAAGTTAGCCTCAATCAAACAGATGGCTAGGGAATTATGATATCTAAAAACCCAGAGCATCTTCCATTTCTAGATGCCAGTTAATAATACAGGTGGTGCTGTATTATGGGAAGAGACTTTTTTAGAGCTTTGGGGCTCAAGTAGTCCACAGGGTCCAATTCCCTGTTCGATTGCAGTCCCTTCCTCCCTCTCACCACACAGACATCTGGTGTTATTACAAGCTTGTAAAAGAGCTGTGTTCAGAGATAGATTCCCAACACTGCATGTGGAACCATATGTGGTAATATAGTGTTACATTAAAAATAAGAAAATTGAAGATCGGCAAGTTGGGGTTTTTCAACATCCCCTCCCCGTTCATGGCTCTTGTAACTGTTCTTGTCTTCTGAAGATATTTAATTAAATTTAATGGGTGCATTTATTAAAAGGCCTTGACTGCTCTGCTCTTGAGACAGCCACAGCCTTATGTCTGAGTGTGGAAACCATCTCATATCCAGCATATTTAAAATAAATATGAAAATATAAATTGTCTTTCCTTCTCTGTAGTGTGTACTGTGGCCTGCCTGTTTTGGTGTCAACATGGAGAGTTTCTATCACAATATGGGTGATAGTAAATAAAAGTGGGAAAAGGAACTGGAGGGAAAAGTGGTTAAAGGGAACAGCAGCACAGCATTTTGCTACTGGACACTGTAGGTTTGAGTTTTTCTTACCCAGGGGAACCTGAACGTGGAATTTGATTCATTCTCTTCAGTGGCTATGGCAGTACAGAAATAATCTCACCTTCAGTGCCTCTGGCCTGAAGAGCATATCAGATTCATCTCAAATATTCCACACTGGCAATCCAGATGCTAAATCTTTCAGGCACAGGGTGCTGGCCCTCAGGAGTGGCATTTCTGAGCTTAATGGACTGTGGAACCAGGTGTGCCTCCTCTTCTTCCTCTCTGGGCAGACAGAAGAGGTGAATCACAACCTGTAGTGCAGAGGGAAAGAGGGGACAAGAAAAGAAAAATTATTTTATTAAGCAGCCTCCTTTGCTGTGGACAGGATGCATACAACAGGAAGGATGTGGACACTGAATAACTCATCTCAGGATTTCTCTGTCATTAAGGAAATTGAGGTATTGAAGTGTGGGTTTCCTTTGCAGGCCATTCCAGTGAAAAGCAGTTCAGCAATAAGGCAAAATGTTACTGCTTCGCTGCTGCTAAAGGAGAAAACTTTCCCTCTCTTCCCTTCCTTGCCCTGCACCTGCTCTTCAGGCTCACAATCAGCAGGGACATTCATAGTTACTTGCTTCATGAGTGTTCCCCCCTCTCAGCCACAGAAACCCTCTGTGTATCCACTTTGGAGGTGCTTGGGAAGAGCTTAACACAACTCCTGAACATGGGAGGGGAGAGTACAGCAAATCCAGGCACCAACCTTCCCAGCAGCTTCTAGGTTCCTCAGAAACGTGGCTGGAGCTGGATTTTGCCACCCCAAAAGCAATGGTCCCCAAGCCAAGCTGGTGCCAGGATGTGCCTGTCACAGGAGGGGCTGAGATGGGAACAGGGAGCAGTGAGGAGCTGGGTTTGCTGCTCCTGTTCTTGGGAAAACCTGTGATAACCAAGGTTAAAACACAGTTAAACCTGTGATAACTGCTGGAGGGAAAGCCACTGGGGTTTGGCTGGACTGGAGAGTCTCTCTGTTTTTTCAGGTGAGTGTTCATGAGGACACCTCTCTTGAAGTCATGAGGATAAACAGACTTAGTGCCACTTTAAAGTTTAAAATAAACTTTTGTAAGAAATAGATTGTAAACTTCTGCAGATGGGAATTATCTGTATTTATGTGTTCATACAGCTCTCCGTCCAGCACTGTCCCAGACCAAGGCTCCCAGACACTACTGGAATACAAATGATAGCAGCCAGGGATGTGCAAGCATTTTTGGTACTTCTATTTCATTTGCAAATTGTAGAACGGAGAGGAGTGGAACTCCCACTAAAAGCAAGGCAGAATCTCTTTCAGACAGAATACATGTAGGCTAAAAACTGCTCAACAAATTCTTTAGTGACCTAACTTTCGTTACACATCACCAGGAAAGACCAAACTTTAGGTTTGACCTCCACAGTGTTGTATAAATAGAGAAGGAAACCTGAGAAGCATTAAGATGCAGCCTTCCTCAGGAAAAAAAAAAAGCAGTCCCTTCATTAATGACTCCAATTATAGCTATTCATTGTATCCACTTTTCCTTAACAAAGTCTCACATTGTCAACCAGTCCTCTTACATGTTCATTGTGTGCCCATTATCAAAATATCATTTTCAGCTTCACTGAGCACATGTAGGAAACATAGTACTGTAAAAAGGAAGAGGAGGAGGGAAGATAGAACAAGAAAAATAAAAGAGAAATATAATAAGCTTAGAGTGTATTTGTGTAATTACCCTCTCCAGAACAATTGTCTGAGAAAAGGATATGTTTAATTTTTGTTATGTCATAAACCTTAAACTCTCAAGTTGCTGCTGATTAGTCTAGGAACTAAGTAATTGAGAATGGACACAGGGTGATTGTCTTCCCTGTCATCTCAATTTTAGTAAAAATGGATTTATTATGAATGGAGGGAGAGTTCTATGATAAATTTCAAACCTGTTTTTATGGACTAATAAATTTTATACCTCCAAATGGGAAAGGACTTGTGGCTTGTATAAAGTAAAACTTTTTCAATTTTAAAAGCATGAAACAAACCTGTTTAGGAAATGTCCAGCCAACTCACCAATGTTTCCTCTTTCCCATTCATGTTCTTTATGGCTTATAACATTATCTGATCCTTGACTTAAAGTTAATTCTGGTCCTGACCCAGGCTTCATTCATGTCCATCACAAAACTGCCATTGACTTCAGTGGTAGGAGGATCAACCTCTCAGTGAAAGATTAAAGAGATTAAAAGCTTGGAAAATTAAATACACTAATTGTTCCACAGGCAAATGGTAGAAGGACCTTCTCTGACCACAGCCTGTGCTGTCATTACCTCCAAGAAGTCATGCATTTCGAAACTACTGATGCTCCCAGGTAATGGAGGCCATTCCCACTTTGAGCTGTGGAGACATCAGCAATTTCCCCAAGAACCAGCAGCAAGAACTTGTGTGCAGGCAGGAGATCAGTAACCCACATCCATCCTGCACGGCCAGGGTAAGCTGGAAGGACCCAGGCGTGGATTGTCCAAGGCAGAAGCCCCTGCAGTGCTCTGGCTGCTCAAGGCAAAGGGAGCCCAGCACCCTCCTCCCCCCAGGCAGGGACAGGAGTGAGCTGGCTCAGGCTGTGTCCAAAGTTGAATTTCCCTCTTCATTCTCAAGGGAATAAATGCTTCTGTGGCTTTCTGAAGTGTATCTCTCAGTGGCTTGATTTCAGGAGACAGGGAGTTTTGGAAAGGGCTGAAAAAAGAAAACTCTTTTATCCACCTGAAACTGGCCTGAATTGGAATTGCTCTTGATATGATTTAGGCCTCCAGAGTTCCCCAGTGTTGGTCACTGTCCCCTTTCATTGCAGCTGTCATCATATACACATTTGTCACCCTAAGTATGAATATTTGGGTTAGATTATGTAGTACTTTAAATGTCAGTGGGGCATTTGGCATATTGGATTTCTATCCATCCACCTATCCTGGGAGTCCTTTCTTGTTTCATTTTTTTTTATAAGATATTGAAAACTTGGAACAGTTAGCACAAAATCAGTAGGAATTATCACCAAGGGCTCTACCTGAGAGACACACTTTTGCTGTTCTTGTCTTGGTCAGTGACTGTCTTAGCAGCTCTCAGCAGGGCCAGCAGGCATATTTGCAAGGCCACACTATTGCACAATTACAAGGGCATCCCTGGGGGATGGAGCTCTGCCAGCTGGCAGCACGCAGGCAGGAAGGACACATCCACACTGATAACACAGGGGGCTCTAACAGCTCTGGGACTTTGCTTCTCTTTGTCATTAGCATCCACACTCCCACGGCAGCAGGGCTGGCTCAGTGTTGGAAAGGCAGGCAATGAGCAGGCAGAGCCCTGAGATATGGGCTGTCTTTGGGGTTGGTTGTACCTTGCAATTCGACCTGAATGGGGTGACATCCATCTGCATTTCCCCAGGGACAGGGCAGGGCGTAGGCTGGAACTGGCCATACTTATCTGCCCCCTCCCCTAGCAGCAGTTCCCTGAAGCTCTGACTTTCTTCTCCTTTGGTTTGCTCATCCCAGCAGGTCTGAGCTGGGCACCACTCCCACAGCCTGCACTTCTCCTTGGAGCTGCAGGTTCAGCAACAGCTGGGGAGCTGAATCTTTGATGTGTTCACAAAATATATCTGTACATACATCTGTATAACTGTGTATCTACATATATATCCATGGAGATGGATGGATGGATGGATGGATGGATGGATGGATGGATGGATGGATGGATGGATGGATGGAGAGATAGATAGATAGATAGATAGATAGATAGATAGATAGATAGATATTCTCCCCTTTTCTCTCTCAAAAAAAACAAAACCCAAAAGCCAAAATTTTTCCTAGCCATTTGATGTTGCTTTTTAATTAGGGTATCTGGGAGGGTGTCCTCTGCTCTTGGAGCTGCTCATGGCACATGACTGAGCTTGGCTTTGTCTTTTCAGCCAGCTCTGCCACCTGGGTGCTTCCTGCCCCATCTTCTTGGGAATGGTACAAGTGGCTGCTTCTGGGCAGGCTGCACTCACCCCTTCCAGCAGCCTTCCCACAGCACAGCCAGGTGGGAAAACAGGGATGTGTGAAGAGCTGTGGGAAAAGACCAGCCTTGCAGTATACAGGAGACCTAGCCAGGAGTCCTGAGCTTTCCATGGAGCCTGACCCCGCAGAAGGTGATCTTGGCTTCCCTGCCAGGGCTGGGTCTGCCAGTTCCCCCTGTTTTCACTGATTCCTGCTGGTCTCTGGTTGAACCCTAGTGTGGCTTCACGTCCCTTTGAGTCAGGGCCCTGCTGACAGTGCCCTGGATGTGGGGGAGGCGAGCTGTGATGGGAAGTGCAGCGGATGTGCTGGGCACGGCACCACATCTTGTGGAAATCCAGTGGGAATGCCCCCTGTGAGGTTTGCATTCCTTCCCATGGTGTTTACTCAGCTCTCTGCTCTCATCCTTGCCCTTC
Organism: Erpornis zantholeuca; assembly: GCA_013400515.1. Classification (NCBI taxonomy): domain Eukaryota; kingdom Metazoa; phylum Chordata; class Aves; order Passeriformes; family Timaliidae; genus Erpornis; species Erpornis zantholeuca. The sequence continues at coordinate 1,506,579 of VZTN01019209.1, read as the reverse complement.
CCCTCGTGCCCAGGCTCTGTGTCTGCTGGGGTTTAGTCTGACCATGCTGGCTCAGAGTGGCCCCTAAAGGGACACTGCCCAGCTGGAGGATGGCTGTGGTTGGAGAGATGAGTGTACACAAATTACACGGTGCTCTTCGCTGGGTAGGAACTGGCTTGTCAATCACCCAAAGCAGCTTATTTGCACCATTTTGAAAGCAAATCAGCCCTTGAGCAAGCAGAAGTTACAACTGTATTTACCTTAAGGCCCCTTTATCCTATCAGAGCTATGACAAGCTCTCTTACAGCTAAAACCATATTCCACCCTTCCAAACTGTGGTAGCAATTTAGGTTGTTTCCACCAGCATTTAAAGCGATTACTGCTACTCCTCCTATGGGGATTTTATTACTTCATCCTAAACAAATGCTGCTGGAGACTGAGGGTCAGCTCTAATTTGTATGAAAGGTGTGGACAGACCTGTTTCTGCTGATCTTGTTGGAGCAGATGTGGGTGTAGCTGCTCTGAAGAATTCCCCATCATCCATATTCTCCCAAGCAGAGCCATGAAAATGCAATGTGGGTCACTTGTCACCCAAGTGAATGGCTACCAAGTAACCTTTACCTACATGGAGGAGAGCTCTTCGCCTCCATCAACATATTTCTCAGTCAAATTTATTAAAAATGAGCATATTCCTACCACCAGAGTTGTAAACATAAATGTTATTTAACTAAATAAAATAATTTTCTCTTTTCCAGGCCTCTACACATGTAGAGGCTGTTGATGAACTTTGCCTGTGAACAGTCACTTTTATTAAATAACCTCATCTGATATAAATCTACACCATCCCATTGTTCTCTCTATTGATTTATATCAGTGGACCAGCAATTATGCCAACATCCATAACAATCTGCATCTCGATTGGTGGTGATTAAGGATGGAAAAGCTGGGAGCAAGAGAGAATATAACACTCAAACTGTGACTGAAAACCTGGAGAGTAGGAGCCTGATCCATGCTGTTAGGAGTCTGCTGGGAATAAGCTGTACTTAAGACTTAGTTTGAATGGACAGAAAAATCAGGCTACAGCCTGGTCTTCCAGGCTCAGATAAACTGGGGGCAGTTTTACACCCACAAACATCCATGGTGCTGATGGGAGCTGATGAGGAGACCCCAATGATCTCTAAATGTTCCACATCCTGCTTTGTCAGTGCTCAGTTTGCCCTCCAGGACCGAGAGTTTCACGTCACAGCACCCAGTGTGGGGATCACTTGGGTGTTTTTCAGAGTCATATTCTGGTAACTCCCAAATTGGTGCTAAATAGCAGTTTTTTCCAAAACTCAGTTCCCATTATCCTGAGTTCTTCCGGAAAATACATCTGTGGCACTTCTCAAAGCTGCTGCCAAAGAGCTCAGCCACTCCCCAAACCAAGTGGAAATAACAAGGAAGGCAGGATGTGTTTTCTTAAGAGACAGGTAAAGTTTGTCTGTGAGAGAAGCAATCCAGGAACAAGCCCAGGGAGCCTCCACACCGAGAGGCTTGTTTTGTTTTTTCGCTTTACAATTTCACAGCTTTAAGCCCTTTCAGGTTATTCCCATTCCTGCTTTAAAAGGCTGAGATCCTCTGAAGTGCAGCCACAAATATCACAGCCCTCTTGTCAACGTCCAAGCAGCTCAGGGCTGCAATTTATTTAAAGCTAGCCTGAAGTGAACCAGTTAGTAAGAGCTGGTTTCCTATCACACCTCATTCCACCTTCTGCCTTTGAAGCCCACTTAACACAGCCCTTCTACTCCTCAGGGACTTCGGGGGGTTAAGGCAGCCCCCCAACATTGCACTGACTGTTCCAGAGCTGTTGCCTTTTCTGTTTATCAACTGAAATGAGAGAGAGTGGACCAAAAATAAAAGACAAAGAAGCAAAAGGAGAGGGCAAGAAAGAGTAAGTAATGGAAGGAGGGAAGGGAAAAAAGGAAAGCAAGGTTTTTAATGCAAAAACAAACCCCTGTTGTTCAGGGCTTTTTCTAATGCTAGTAAGCTTCAAGTATGAGCCTTGTACCCTTAACAATGTCGCAGAGAAATAATTTCCCTATATCTCTCCCTCTGTATGTCAGACAAGTTGCATTTATTCCAAGAATTCTCTTCTCTTAGGGAGACCCAGGTGTAAAAACTCAACAGAGCATTCAGTTGCCTGTGTCTGAGGAGCCCAAAAGATTATAACTCTTATTTAGAGCAGCTGATAACAGCATTTGATCTGTACTTCTTTACTTTACTAAAATCCTCTGGCTGCTGGCACCATGCCTAAGGCATTGTCTACCTGGAAAATCTGCAGCTTTATCTAAATGATAACAAGGCTTGGATTGCTGTAACTCTGTGAAGAGTTACAATAACACAAGGACGAGTGAGATCTACCTGAACTTGTTATTACACTCTGGTTTTGAGAAGGCTGCTGGATGTTGATCTGGAGCTACTCATAAATGTTCTGTCCTGGAGGAATTCTTAATGCTGGGATAACCACAGTAAGAAAAAGGCAGTGCTTTTATGAAGAAGGTACATCAGATATCTTCTGAACAACTTTCTCTTTGCAGAGGAGGGATACTCTGGGAAGAGATTTGTAGAGCACACAGTTTCATGACAATCCCAGAGCCAGCTAAGAAACCCAAGGCAACAGTCAAATATGCAGAAGTGGTGGGTGGAGAGACCCCACACCACCAGGCTCAAGAATTAGCAGCCTTCCTCTGCCCTTCAAACCAGCATCTGGAATACATGTGAGCCAAGCAGGCAAAGGAGGGCTGATAAAAGCTTCTTGAGGCAGCCCAAATGTTTAGGGACCCCATGTGGCTTTTCTATGGAAAAGTGCTGGATTAGGTATCTACCACTACAGCCTTATTTCTGATTAGGTATCTACCACTACAACCTTTCCCTCTTGCACTCTCCTACATAATACATATTTAGGGTAGTCTCTGCAGGATTTTCTTGCCTTCAACACTCTTCAGTGATATGCAGTCAAAGAATAAAAGTAAGAGAATCCCTCCATCCATCAGGCCTTCAGGACAAGTGATATTCCAGCTTGTGGTGAGTGCTGAGCAGAGGATAGGACTGTAGTAATACAGTCCAGGAAAGGGCTCATGCTTCCCCAGCTGTGTAGGACTTCCTTCTTTCTGCTCTGTAGCTGGCACCCATGAGTCTGTGTCTCCTTTCACAGCATCAGAGCTCCTGCTGCTCTCCATTGCTGCATCCCTGCTCTAGGTTTTGCCAGTGGCTATGTGACACTGCCTCAAAATTCTCACGGGGGTAAAGAGCTGAGGCATCAGTTCTGAGGGACACCTTGTGCAGGCAGCAGGTGCCATGAAAGGACCAGGATTTTGAATGGTTTGGGATGTTTGTATTACTTGTTTTGCACTGTCTCGTTTGCGGGAAACCCTGTGATCAGTTTTCCTCTCTGGTTAATGCCTAGTGGGAAAATTCCTTTCCTGCTGAGCAGTCCCTCTGCCCTGCAAACCCTCCACCACCACGTGTGTGGGGGCAGGAGAGGAGGAGGGGGTCTTTGTGAACTGTAGGCATTCAAAACCACAGCCCACAAAGTAACCTCCTCAGGTCAGAGCGGGTGGGCAGGTTTATACTGGGACTTGTTTCCTCTTTTAGTTTTACTGGTTTCCTTCAGCAATCATTAGGGCTTAACTAAGCTTTTCTGGCTTCCCCTTGTGCTTCTAAAGTTCCTTTGTTCCAGGGGGAAGTGGAGTGGTGAGGATCCCAAGCTTTCCATTGAAATAATTTTATATATCTGAAGTTCTTGGTCTGGGCTTAAAGTTCAACTCATCGCTGACCATTTGCTCTGTGCAATGAGGGGATAAGAACAGAAGGCAAACCTGGTATCTTCCGAAGCTGAAATATGTTTTTATTTGCTGATTCTTTTTCTTCAGGTCAAAATAGACTCACAGTACTATGGTGTCAACATTCACTTGTCACCCTTCCCACCCCAGTTCAGAGGGAGAGCACAAGCAAGCACCTGCTATGAAAACACTGAGCAAAAGAGAAGCCTAAAACCCTCTAAGGGATTTAATGCAATAGCTTTTAGATGAAGGACTGTCCTGCACCTGGAAATAAGTAGATGGACAGATAGATAGATAGATAGATAGATAGATAGATAAGATAGATAGATAGATAGATAGATAGATAGATAGATAGATAGATAGATAGACTTGTAAATAATAAAGACATTTCCCCATATGCACAGTCCTGACTCCAGAGGAACAAAGCAGATTCTGAGCTGCTGGCAAGGGATCTGCTGGACAGCACTGCCATCACCCACCCTGTGACTGCCCTTCACGTACAACACTTTTCCTCCTAAGCCCCTCAGCCACCACATACAGCCCCTGATGGGATCTCCTCACCACTGCCTGGAGTTCCACTTCACTGCCTACTGTAGAAAAATCACCCCTGCTGCAAATCCAACTCATTTTTCTTCTAAATTAGGCTGAACATTACTTACATAGCTCCCTGCAGTGAAGAAAGCACTGACAGTGACAGCCTCTGATGCTCTGCAAGGTTCAGGGCTTCAGGAGTTGCTACCAAGCATCACTATCAGACATGAATAATCCTGCTCTAAGCTCTGTCATGACAGAACAAGCCTTTCCTGGGTGCGTGCAAGCAGCACAGATGTCTGGCATCAAAATCTGCTTCAGAGCATCCACTGAATGCATTAAACAGCAAATGAACAGTGTTCAGCTGGATCTCAGTTCATCCTCCCAGACCAAGATTTTAAGGAAAGGCCTCAAGTGACTGCAAGCTGTAATAGAGGGGGATGAGAGTGTTGCTGTCTGCCAGCAAATTGGCTGGATTTGGAGCAGTCCTGATGCAAACAGAGTTAGGGCATTGATAGCACTGTGCTCCATATCTTCCACCGCTAAAAACATCAGCTCTTCCCAGCTCACTCATTGTGGCCTTTCTGCCAAACTAAGTGCATGGACAGTCATGGAGACAACTGTTTGCAGAAGGAAGGAATCCCCCTCTTCTGGTCCCACTTTTCTGGGACTGGGAAATACTGGCTGCCTGCACCACAGGCTTCTGCAGTGACAGTGGTCAGGTGGTGGGACCACCATGGCTCCACTTCTCCTGCAAAAAAGGATGTAGCAGTTCTTCCTCCCTCACACCCAGAGTGTGGGCTCGAGCTCAGAGAACCTTGCCATTCCCAGTCCTGAAATGGAAAGGTGAGCAGGAGAATGCTGGAGAGATATGTTCCCCCACCTATGCACAGAGTGACTGCCCCTGCCTCTGTGTTGTCACTTCTCTGCCACAGCCACCTCGGACAAAGACTGTTTAAAAATGTCTGGGAGCTCTGGTATCAATTTCTGATCCCAAACAGAGTTACAAAACCCCAACAGACTTTTGGAGTGCTGAACTCCAATTCTGAAGTGCCTGGGGCACAGGCATGCAAATGGCTTTAAGTTATCAGTGAAGATGAGCTCATTTCTAATGAGCAATAAGTAGACCCCAGCTTGAAGCTTGAAGGCATTTTCAGCAAGCCTGCTTTGCTAAAAACAAATCCAAAAGCAGTTTCTGTGGCTCCACTGGCACACAGTGGCTTGCTAAGTCAGAGTAACTCAGTTTTAACTGTGCTCATACTCTTCTGTGTCCAGCATCCCACGCATGAGCACAGGATCCACACTCCTTGACTGTGTAGTGCTTTGGAATGACATACTGCTGTCCTGAGTGTTCCTCAGGGCCACCCTGAACAGGCCTGGACAGAGCACAGGAAAGGTTCATTTTCACCTGCTTCATCTTATCAGGTTGCCCCTCTCAGAGGAAAAGACACAGAACGGGTATAAAATCTTCAGCAAATCTACCTAACTACATCCATAAAATGGGTGGAGAAGTAGCTCTTATAGATAAGAGTAAATCCTTGGGAGGTTTTTCTCCAAGGAAAAAAAATGTGCACTTTTCCCCCCACCATCAGTGTTCATATAAACCCATAACCAGTTCAGGCTGTTTCTCCCTCTGGGAGATTTCAAGTGATTTGATTCAGCTTTCTAACATTGTTCAAGGTAGACTTCATCTCCCCTAGCACTCATCAAAGCTGCTAATAAGTACTTCAGAACTCATAAAGAGATGACCAAATCTTGGGCACTGGGGACGCTGGCTCATTTATCTTCCAGAGGCAGAATCAGATCTGATTTTTTGCACTGCCTGCTCAGATGCTGATGCAGTGCATGGTCCCTGGCTCCTCATGGAAGCTTCCCTTGCAGTTACAGTCTGCTGTGGAAACACAAGAAAGACAACACAGACTTCATATGGCTTCTACATTTAACTACAGGCAGATGGAGAGCTGAGGAGGGGGGAAAAGAAAAAGGAAAAAAGAGTTTTACTTAGAATTCAGTTACTAGGAGTGGGGAAGAGGAGATATTTAAACCAAAACCAACACAAAAGTTTTAAACGCAAGCCTTCTGATTGCTGTAATTAGGAATAGAGAAATTGTGAAGCCCAGATTTCACTTGCTCTATGAAGATATTTGGAGATCTCAGGATCTTAGTTAATACAGCACAAGTGGATCCATGCCATTTTCAATAAAATTAAAGTATTTTATTTATATCTGATTGCACGAATTACAGTGAACTTTTCCTCACTTTACAATGAGAATCTAATTAATATGCTGCCACTGATATAATGCAATAATTAAATTCAGGTCCAGATATACAAGAGAAGTTGTGTTGGTGGAGTGACATTTATGTAGTACTTGAAATACCTGCACATATTAAGGACAACTTCATGACTAACTAGCAGGAAGTGACACTTAACAGTCCTTTTTGTCAAAATGAGTGTTTTGATATAAAAAATTTCCCCATTGAAGACAAAGACATGCAAACTTACTCTGCAAGAACTGTCATTATAACTCTCATTTTTTTCCTTTTTGGAGGGAGTTAAAGCTCAGTTTCCCTTGATATCACTTTTTAAAATGCAATTACTGTTGCTGTACTGTAACCTGGGTTTGACTGCAGTCCTAACAAATAATCATAGATAATAAGTACAACCCCCCACCTTTTAGACTGCAGTCTGAAAAATACAACCTCTACCTGTAGTCTATTTATATGGCAAGCAGCCTCATTTCTTTTCAACATGACCCTCCAAAGTGCAGGTATTCAGTTATTACTGAAGAGACTCTCATTGTAGGAGTTCCAGGTTGATTTTCTTGTTTGCTGGATGCTGTGGGTGAGCAAGGATTCCCTGTTCCTCAAAGCCACAGCCTCGGCTCACCGTCTGGGACTACAGGTGACATGGGAGTAAGAATACACAGCTCAGTCTAGCAGCTTCTCCTATGAAATTATCATAATCCACAGGCAACACTCTTCTCTTCTTTGCCTGAGGAGCCTCAGGATCAGTTTGTGTTGTGGGGTAGGGAGGAGAAGGAGTGCTTTAGCTACCCTGCCTTTAACTACGTCAACCCACATAATTTGGAAAGCCTTCCTGCCTTCTCCTAGCATTAGAATGCTAAAAACCAGACACCAAAGGTGCTTCTTCAACATGAGGTATAAAGGCATGCCCCTTTGGAGGACAGGTCACCTCGAGCTCGGTGCCTGTGACGGGTGGCAGGGTCATCCTCTGGGGACACGTGTCTCCTTCCCCTGATGCCAGGGGCAGCCCAGCCCGTGGCACTGGCACAGCCAGCTCACCCTCGCTGAGATGGATTCCACCCTCCCTGTCAGGTCATCAGTTCGTTGTTTTTATTACAACTTGAATTGACATATTTCATTACACGCGGTCACCCCCTGCCCCTCCGTGCATTCATCACTCGTGTCAGCTCTGCTTTTCCAATCTGCTGCTTGATTAGCCTTTGTTAGCAGGAACACCCCAATGGCGCACATGGAGCCGTGTACCTTTTGCTTGTGTGCTCGAGGACACCATCGCCAAGAGGCTCCCAGATAAAAATAGTCAGAGCCAGAGCAGAGCCCAGGGACATCAGAAAAGCCAGCTCTGTTCCCAGCTCTGTTCCCAGCTCTGTTCCCAGCTCTGTTCCCAGCTCTGTTCCCAGCTCTGCTCCTGACCCGTGGCAGGGACACGGCCAAGCATCTTCTCACTCACCCTGGGTGCCTGCAAATCCTCTCCACTCTTTCTCTCTGGAGCTCAGCAGCTCATCAGCCATCACCTCGTGTTGTGGCTCGTGCCTATTACAGGGGCTGTCTTTTTGGTACAGTCCTTTAGGGGAGAAATCACTCTCAAGCTCCTGTTGGTGACAAAAGCTGTGTTATGTGGGGGCAGTTGGCTGAAGGAATGACAAAATTAGAGAGTTGTTATACCATATCCCCCAGTATTGGGAGAGATTATAGATGCCACACAGGCTCTTGCAATGGGAAGCTAAGCAAGGGCAGCCAGCAGAATCCATTTATGAAGAGTAGGTCATCCTCAGCAAATATGATTAACTCCTTGGAGTGGAGGTGACGATGAGAGCTGACAGGGCTGAAGCAGCAGACATAATTGACTTGGACTTCCACAAGGCTTCTTTTTTTTTTTCCTCCATACAATACCGCATAAAAGACTTAGGGTTAATAAGTCTGGCATTGATAGTGAAATTCTCAATTGGCTACAAAAAAGAATGGCTCAGTAACCGAGGTTAGACAAGTTGGAAAGTGGTGATAAATGGATACAGATGGGGTAACGGTGAGAGGTGAGAAGTGGAGTGCCTCTGGGAGCAGAGGTGGGGGCTTGTTCATGCATCAGTGACCCACCCGAGAGGGGGATGGAAAGTGAAGTGTGCACACTGTCAGAAGACACAGAACTGTGAGAGAAGTAGGAGGCCACATGTGAGGAGACAGAGTTAAAGGCAGGCAGGATAACAGACATCCCTGCACAACGCAAACTGGAGAAATTATGAGAACAGCTTGGCGTGTAAAGAGCTGGGGAAAGGACAGGTGGGATTGTTTTTCTGCAAAATGGTGATTCAGAATAGGGTGTGAGGGGATAACAGAAAAATCTTCCACATGTAAAGGAGATATATCCTTCAGGGCTAGAATGAAGCTGTGATTGAGAGTGCTGGACACCAGCACTGCAATCCAATGGTGAAAACCCTATTTCACTCAAAAGTTTTCTCTTTTATTCTATGAACAACTTATCCATTAACTGGTGTGACAATTAACTGATCAACATTTTAATCTGTTTACCTATTATGCAGCCCTTGCCAGTTCAAAAGCTGAGAACCCCAAAGTTTTAGATGATTTCATCCTTGTATTCAGCCCTTTAGCATTAAAGAAGTATTATCTCCATTTTATAAAGATCAAAAAGCATAAAGATATTAATTTTAGTTACCAGCTGTCATAATTCTATTACGAATCCTGCAATACTTTGAGATTTTCTTTTCCATTTCTGAGGGACAAGGAAGATTCATGATAATCAAATGGTTTAATTCTGTTAGTCCATATATAATTTCATAGTCCAGGCCTTTGGAGGACCTTTCCAAAGAGCCAAGGGAGTGCAGTGAGAGTATGGTCTCTGCAACACTTTGTTTTACTGTGCAAACAAAAGGTTGCTTACATGAATGTTTGCAGAAAGCAAGTGTCACTGAGGCAAACACGTGGCCTCTCCTAGATAAATGCTTTTTGCAATATTTGCCCAGCTGTAGTGATTTTTCAGCTTGTGGTTGGAAAAGTAACCTCTGATTTGACCTTAGGAGGCAGGTTCTCCAGCCACCCACCACTCTGCTTCTCAGCAGAGTGAGATGATGTGACACACACCAAAGTTACGGATTTTACAGTAAAAACTCTCTGCCCATGCACCGGGAACAAGACCTAAATCTGAGAGCTCTAAAAATGCAAACATCTAATCCTGGATTCGGTCAAAGCAAGACTTTCAGTAACTTGACAATGACAAAAGTAAAACATACTTGGCAATCACCAAAGGGAGTTTCTGAGTTATTTGCACTGGTGGAGGAAACTTCCCGGAACACCAAGATCTACCCTACTTGTCCCACACACACTTGTCCCACATGGAAGAACTCCCAAGGGCTCCAGGAGAGCAGAGCTGGTCTGGAGCTGAACACTTATTAAATTCTGCTTCAATGCTTATAACCTGCAGATAAATGCAGATAGGACATTCAGGTTCCCTAACCCAAGAACTTAAAGCCTAGGAGAAGATAAAAGCAACAAATGAAATATTGTCCATGTTAAAAAGAGAAGCAGGCTAAGTTGAGAGTGACAGTTTTAAGGACCACAGTAGTGTGCATACAGCTAAGAGCACATTTTATTAGTGCAAACCTCTTTTTAACTGCAAATATCTAAGAGTGTTAAAAACATCCAACTCTAAACAAACACTGCTTAAAATGCTCCAAATCCCCAAATTCAGCAAAGCCCTCAAAGCTCATATTGAACATTTAGCATGCCACGCTAATGGCACACAAGCATTTGTTCTGGCAATTTCCTCAGCTGGGGTCACAGTGCCAAACTGTGATGTGTCTGTGCCACTCCTTGCTTGGAGTTGGGAATAGATTGGGTGGATTAAAAAAAAGAACCACACTGCTTTCCTTAACCTTGTTTTCCTTAAAAGCAGAAGCCACTTCACCTATGTCATGTTTACCTTGTAATTATGCTTTGTCTGTTTTGGAGTTGTGCATTTAAGTGCTTTTTTCTGCTCTTTTGTCACAACAGTCTGCTGCTCGTGATCATTGTTATTTAAGGAAAAAGATTTAAGGAGAAAGGAAAAGGTTTTTTTTCTTCTTATGCCGTGCATTTGGAGATGGAACATATTTCTTCCTTTTTTTAATATTCACAATCCTAAAAAGCCTCCCTGAACTCTTGTTTTATGGACACACAAAAAGCATAATTTTCTTTGTGTAACTTGACACATCCCAGCGGCAGCACAGCACTTGATTATTTGATGAGACAGCTTTGTGGATCACATGCACAGTGGCCCCCGAGAAAATTACACCCTCCCAGGCTTCAGTGAGAATCTCTTTGATGACAAAAGAGTTATTATTATGAGTATTATGCAGACAGGTCAAGCTCTAAAATAATTTCAGGAGTTGTTCCTTTATCATTTCTTGACTGTTTGGGCAGCACAAATGCAAAGGTAACTTCCAGTCCAAGGAGCAGAGACCAGATTTCGCAAATCATTAAAAGCATTTGCTTAACTCTAAACATAAAGAACAACAGTTGAATTAATGGGAGCACTCACGTACTGCACACTAAGGATGTACTTTTATCGTTTTATTAACTCCACTTAATGAAGTTTAAAATGTAGATAGAGACATATATTCATAAGTCTGCTGAAATCATATTCTTTCTCTTCTCTGTCAGAGCAGTAGCCTTCATTAACTCAGCACTCTGCAGCCTGGCTAACTGGGGCAGGACTTGCAGTAACTAGTATAGCAAGTTGAATTATTCATGATGAACTTTTTCTTATGGAGAAATGTATCTTCTTGGTTTTTCTACTCAGAGGTTTTACACGAACATATCATGATTCTTTTTTTTTTATGACTTTGCCTTTCTTGAGGATTTCTTCATCAAGGAAATGGTGCAAACAAATTATGCCCAGTTGGTCATGACATGATCACAGCAGGACTCTGCTGAAGAGCTCTTCACTGAAATGTGTGGGTGATCACCAAAGTTATAGGATTTCTCTATTTATTAGACTGGCTGAACAAAACATGGAACAAAGACAATTTTAATGCTAAGAATTTCTCTGATTTTCCCTTCTAAAAGAACTTTTTTCTTTTCAAGATTTCCCTACTTACTCGAAATGTTCTTGCTTATCCCCAATATTTTGCCTGTTTCCACCTCTAATGGCACAGTATTCCTTTGGTCTTAACAGCCCATTCCCAGCAAAAACTTTCTGAGACTCACTGCCAGGCTTAATAAGGCTCCCAGTGGGAAGAAATTGAGATCAACAAGGGATATCTCTGTGCTTATTATCATGTTGAATCTAAGTGGTGTCATTCCTCAGAATTCATTAGTTTAACAACATTCCCAAAATATACTTGGCAAGTTGTAAATGTATCCTTTCTATTAAATTACTCGAAAGTTATAGATTTTCTTTGCTTTGTGTAGACTTTTACTGAAAACTCTCTCGACTTACAGATTGACGTGAAAGTTTATTCCTTATTGGAATTAGCACGAGAAGCACTGGGAGTATTTTTAGCAATGTGCTTTTGATTAACGGATCATATTTTGAATGTCGTTAACAGGGGATTTTTAAGTGCAAGATTTCTTCTCGTAGAGGGTCCCACTCTGAGGTTGCTGCATCAGCAGGCCCTGCAGGGGAACACAGTGCAGCAGAACAGAAGGGGTGACTGTCCATCAGCATATCCCAGAGCAGAGAGCTTGGGCAAAGGAAGCCCAGATGGTGAGAAAAGAGGCCAAGGAACCAGCAGCCAGCTCAGCCACTTGTGGAATATGGCATCGTGAAAGACCCTCAGGTACAAATGGAACAAAAGGTACTGCTGAAAGTGGCTCTTCACCTGCAGAACACCAAATTCACACAGCCATCCTTCTCAGTCTAACATGAGCAAGCAAAGCCTGACGCTTGTGGCAGCTGCATAATGCAGAAGAGAGGGCAGAGCTCAAACCATGGCTCTTCTGAAACAAGGAACAAAATCCCCCTCAGCACCTGGGCACAGCCAGGGTGAAGGAGAAATTCTGCACTGCAGGTGAGGAGGGAAATGTTACAGGCCAGGTGTTGGAGAAGCTGGAAGGTCTCAGCACAGGTTGGTGCTTTCTCCTGCCTTAAACAAGAAAACAGTCACAGCACAGAGTCCTTCCACGAGCCTCCCTGGAGAGATGAGTTATGACAGAAGACATGGGACACATTTGTTTCCAGCTGTGTCCTGACTACAGATGTCTCTCAGGAAAGGTATTAGCCTGTCCAAGGAGATCTGTGGTGTCTGCTAAGCTCACGGCAGCTTGACACCTGCAAGGAACATCGCAAAGAGATAACGGGGAGCCTTTGGCAACTCAGGATTTGCTTGAGCCAGCATGTCTGCTCTTTGTAATTCATAGGCTTGGCAGAATGATCTGGGATTTTTCAGTGGTTTTCTCTCAACCCACAAAATAGATCTCATTTTAAACCAGGCATTTTTCTGATCTGTTTTTAGCTTTGATATTATGGTCAGAAAGGGAAATCCCCAAAGATATATTGGTGGTTGAGGTACAATATCCTGAGTCTGAGAGACATAGAAATATCTTGAATATTCTCTCCCATCCTTCTGGGTGAATCATTTCATTCTGGTTATCTGCAAAATCCTGCAAAACAGCACAGATGTTTTGTAACAGTAACACTCAATGAACTCACACAATCTCTCTCCCAGTCACCTTTCTATTCAGAAGCTGAGTATTTGTTTTCCTCTCCAGTGCTCTGCCTGGGCAGCAGATTAATCCTGGCCATACAAAACGGTGCCTGATAGAGCAATATAAAACAAACAATTTGCAACGGATCCTGAGCTGTGTTCCATCAGCTGCAGAAGCACAGGGGACACGGAGACAGCTCAGGTGGAGAAGGGGCTCATTTGTCATTAAGTCACTGGCTGGTAACCTGCTGGTACACCTGGACCAAAGAGATTGGAAAGTCATAAGAAATGGAGAGGCTAATGGGGGCAGAAAGCCAGACATGCATGCTTATTTGCTGTCACAGTATGTGGAGGTACAGTAGGGATAGGGATAATCTAACAAGTGGGGCCAGGTTGTACCACATAATTTTGGATGCTGAAAGATTGAACTTTTCCATCACAGTCACTATTTGAGTGTGAGCAATGTAAAGTGCTAGTTGTTTTCTTCCCCTTCCCACTATAAAACCCGAGATTTTGCAAGCCAAGCAATGCTGAGTTATTCAAAACGTGGAGATGAATTAAAATTTTCAGGAAAGACTAGGTAGAATCTCATGTAAGAATGGAGCTAGCCCTCAGGACTTTAAAACTTTAGTTCACTATGACTGTCATTGCATAAAATTTAGTAGACAGCAAAGGACAAAGTGTTACAACAAAGTGACATTTGCAAAGTGAACAATCTACTGCCAGGTGGGGAACAGGGTGAATGAACAAAGAGGCCAGAAGCTGTGTTTTCCTTGTCCTTTAGGAAGTTGTGTTGTTCAGTAGTTGTGCCAGGACAGTGTTGTTTTAATTTTTGCTCTTGAAAAGGAAAACAGCCCTTGTCTCATGCCTGGCATTTATAAGGGTAAAAATGTTATCCCATAAAGACACTAAAAGCAAAGGTATTCAGTGATCCCAAGCATTCTGACCAAGGGCCCAAGCTGATCCCCACTTGTTTGACAGCACCCTCTAGCCATTTGAAACCATCTGCTTTTCCAGCTCCACGGTGAAAATCAGAGCTGCAGTGGGAGAAGCATGTCCAAACGAGGCCAGGATTAACTGGGCAAAAAATTATGGAAAGCTGTGGAAAAGGAGCAAAAGGAAGCAGACTTTCACTGTAGTAATTGTCATAAAAAAGATAAAATAGAAACAGACAGAAGAAAAACACATGCACGGGGAGTCAGACCAGAGCTGCCACTGCTCCTGGGAGATCTGAGAGCAGTAACTCACCTCTCCAGGGAAACACCCACTGTACACAGGCTCTGCATTTGTACAATTGAGACAGAAGAGACTTGTAAGGGCATTTTTGGCTTCAATATTCCTGAACTTTATCCTTCACTGTCGTTTCTTTCCCCAAGAATGGAGAAATCTGCCTGGGAAATTCTGAGGCAAACACTAGCTGCTGTTAGTCTATAATTTATTGAATGATACCAAATGCCACTAAATTAAAACACTGCTCCTTTACGGCTCAATTTTAAGTACTTTTGTTACCTCACAAGCAAATCTGACAAAGACACTTTGATTTCTTCAGACACAAAAGGACATTTTGAAGTCAACCCCACTAAAACAAACTTGGTCATATTTCATTAAAATTGGCAAGGGAAGGAACTTTCATGCTTCAGTTGCTGCTCTCCAAAGAGCTTCAAAGAACTTCACAAAGCAACCTCTCCAGCACTTCCTCCTCCGAGCAGTCCTGCTGGACTCTTGGAAGTCTCTGCCTCTCCTTTCATGAGCAAGGTTGGCTTCATCAAGACCTAGTGACCAAGCCCTGGGAGACGCTGAATACCTGCAGCCCAACACCTCTGCAAGATCTCATTAGGCCTTTCAGCAGCGCTGAGACAAAGGGAATGCCCCATTTCACAGATGGATAAACTGAGTCATCAGCCTTTTAACAGGACTTGCCCAAATACCTGAAGCATTGGCTAAATCTCACGCACCTCATCCAGGCAATTAGTGCCCTCGTGGGGAGCGGGTCTGGGTGGATTACTAAGAAGAGAAAGATGTGGCACTGAGCAAAAGACTGCGTGCACACTGTACACTGTGACTGAACTGCAGATTAGATCTACTTAAACTAACTTTAAAATGAGCTAATACAGATATTAGCAACAGACTGGCAGGTTTAATCTGCCAGGCTGAGCTGTGGGGGCCAGCTGAAATGCCTGGATCTGCTGGTGGAAGCAGGGATGCCTCCCTACCCTCCCTCCTCTAACCACCAAACACTCTGCTGCCCGCTACAAATTAGTTTATAACTGAGGGAGGGTTCCCACATCAGATGCAGCCTGATAGCACTGGGAGGATAGGAGCAGACATAACCTGGAAGGACCTGTTCCCCAGTCAAAGACTGTCTCGAGATTTGCACCGGGGCAGGGCTCCTCCCAAAACTCCACAGTCCTTAGCCAGCTGCCAGGAAGAGGCAAACCTTTGGTTTTGAGGCAGTGGACAAAGGCATCTCCTCCATGCTGTGCTCATGATGGGCACCTCCATCTTCCTGCCCAGCTTCCCACCCTTCCCAGCACGCAGCTCAGCCCCACGCCTCGGCAGCCCTCTGGAAAACCCAAAGTATGTGGTGAAAGCCTGCGCAAATCTGGTTAATTTAATTACTTCTGGGAGATGGATATCTCTGGCTGTGGAGCCACATTATAAGCCTGATGTCAGCCCCTCCTGCGGCACACGCAGGCTGGGGCAGGAGGAGGTGCAGGGGCACAGCCAGCGGGGCTGGAGGCTGCAGGAGGGATGTGTGACAATGTGCAGCTTCTGCCATCTGCCAGAGGGCAGGAACCACGTTGGAAACTCGGATTTCAAGGCACAGACCTGGACTTCTCATGCATAACTTTGGGGTGTGTGGGGGGATTTGGAAACACAGCATGGGTCTCCTTTGGCGCAATTTGCAAAATGATTCCATTGCCATGGCTCCAAAAGCCTCCAGGACAGCAGAGAGGCTCAAAGAGCAAACAAGACATGATGCTTATTCAGGAAACCTTGGGCATGAGTCCAGACTGAGTTGGGTCTTTGTTCAACCTGCACGTATGTGCTGCACCCTCCTGAAAGCAGCTGTGCCTCCCCCACTGCTGGGTGCTCTGCCATCTCAGGAGCCACCTTAGGCACCCTGCTCCCTCCCAGTCCTAGGGCAGCAAGGCCAGGGACACCTCTGCCACCTCTCCTACCCCACACCTCTGCCACACCTTGTAGATAACTCCTCTCTTTCCTTCTGCTCCTGTACAGCCACTTCACTCCAAAAACCCCTCCTTATTCTCCGTGCTGAGGAATGAATTCCCAGTGTTTTCAGCAGGAGTTATGTACCAAGGGTATCTGCAGGTCTGAGAGTGTGTCTGAGCTCCAGGGGCTAGTGCATAAAGAACAAGAATTTCCTATTGAGTCTTAAACCCAAATCATATTTCATTCAAAGCAGCTAATTTGCTTCCTATAATCCAAGTTCTGGAGCAGCCCTTATAAATGGAAGTGATACCCTCCTGATATTCTCAGCAGAAGCATTTTCTTCTCATTTCTTTCTACATCCAAAGATTTTCTGGCACCCATATAAAGGTTAAATCTAGCCTGAAAGCATATGCCTTTCCTCTTTGAGTTTGATTAACTATGGCTGAAATGATAATGTGAACTGGAAGCTCTGATGACTGGAGTGGTATCAGACAGACAGACAAGCAGGGGGAGAAATGAGTCTTTTTAAGTTTTTGAAGTAGTTCTGAATGAGGTCTAAATTGCACCAAATAATGTGCTTAAATAAACTGCTAGCAAAGGAAACAGCTGTCAGAATATTATACTTCTGTGGATCCAAGTATATACCCTACAGTTATGGAACAGAAAATTGCCAAATGAAGATTTAAAGTGACAAGATCTGTGTGTGGCAGAAACAGCAGGTAAAACACAGGAGTCATTTAAGCTGCTTTAAATTTAACTGTCCCGTGTATTGAGTATTGAAAATTTTTTAGTAGCTGCCTTGTGAGTTTTCCTCTCCATGCTTTGTTAACATGGCAAGTTTCAGACCACATCTGATGGTTTAAAGCAACATTTTTAACAGTATTTCCTGCTCTACTAAAACCTGTCTTGGGTTTACTAGCAGAAAAGGAACTGTTAAAGAAACACCTGAAAGGAACAAGGCATGAAAATAAATGTATTATTTTCTAAGCCCCTCTCCTTGTTCCTTCTCCACACACTTTAGGACTCAGAGGCTCTTTTGACCAGAGGTGTGTGGGAAAGCTGGACCCACAACGTGAGTGACTCCTGCAGATGTTCTTGTGCCAAGGGCTTGACATAACAAACTCTTGTAGGCAGCAATGGTCTCCAAACATTTCACATCAGGGCAGCACACATCTTAGAGGTCTCTCACACCTTTCTGGATAGACCATGAGCAGGTGGGTCACTGTCTTTGCTTTTGCACATCACCTCTGCTGCTTGGAAATCCCTTTGCAAGCGAGAGCGTGGCACAAGCCCTTTGCAGGACAGATTTTTAGTGTCCCCCCCTGCCTGGGGAAGCTTCCCAAAACAGGCAGGAATAATGGCTGAAGGCACAATCCTGGCATTTGCAGGTTACAATCATTTTGACCTTGGTGAAGAAGGTGAGGAAGACTTGACCCTTTGGAGTTTCAGACATTCCAATCAACTGTGAGCATCTCACTGGAGCTTGTGTTTGCAGGAGGGGGAGCTGAGCCCCTGGGTGCTCTGCTGGGGTCTCAGGGTACCTCAGAGAGGTGATCTGAGTCTGGAAGCTCAGATCTAAATCTGACCCCCATTTTAACCACAGCAGCCTCCCACTGCTCCCTCCTCCTCTCACAGAACTCGGAAAACAACACAGGCTAATTCAAAGCGAGCTCACCAAAGAAATGCAAATAGAAGAGTCTAAAACATTTAGACATTGGAGTTTAAATGTCTTCTTAAACATTTGGCCGAGTGAGGGCCTGACTCTGGCTACAGACATGCAAATTGTGAGCATCAGCTCTGTTTTCACCGGGGTTGGCCTGAGAGGGTGAAGAAAGGGTTCAGGTTTTTAATAAGCTGAGAACATGAGGCAGCCTGCCCAGTCAGGCTATGAGATGAAACATTCAATCTGATCCATCCCTATGGTATCGTGGAGGCTGTATTTTTGGAAACTTCACTTTTTTACATTTCTATTTTCTCATGGCTCTGCCTCTGGACCTCATTAATCTCCATAGTACTTGCAAGTGAACAATTGCCCTAATTCCATCTGGCTGGAGTACAAAAAAAAGACATTTAAAAAAAAAAGAAGGAAAAGAAGGTTGCTTTTTTCTTTCTTCTTCCCTTTCCCTCCTTATTCTGGAAATTCCTGGTGATTATGCTTAACAATGGATGTAAGAAATGCTTCCTTCTCAGGAGACAAAAATTAGGAATATAACTGAAAGTGCCAATGGATGTAAATTAGAAATGAAGAGAATGATGGAAAAGGCTCATTTTTTTGTGATAGACAGCCAGTCACTCATCCTTTACAGAAGCCAAAGGGCTGCTGCTGCTGGAAGAATACAGTGGCATAAAGCTGGATAAACTCTGCAGTCAAAAGCTGAATGGGTTACTTTTAACAGGGTTCAGAAAGTAATGGAGAAGGATGTAGTTTTCTGATCAAAACACATTTCTGAAGTCACCAAAGGAGGGCCTTGAGAGTCAGCTCTTCTGAAATAAAATATGCCATCCTACAACTCTGAAAAACAATGTAAAAGCAACACAAGGTACCCAAAGCCCTCAGCACTTGAGTTTTCAGCTGGAATCATCACCTCTGACTCGTCCCATCTAACCCAATTTTGCCAGTAACTGTCTGGAACTGACCTGTGTCAAGGGCCCTTAAAAACATTTGTTTATCAGGTTTGGGATTTGTTTTTCTTTCATTCAGAAAAGCTCTCCTCATTCATATTTCTCATATACACAGAGTAATACACTATTTCACTGCTGGTCATTTTGGTACCTCAGCACTGGGCACTTCAGGGCAGCATTTGGCCCCGTGCTGCAGCTGGGAGCTGGTGTCTTTGCCCTGCTGCTGCAGCTGAAAGCCTCTTGTTTGTGGTACAAATCGTTATCTGAACTCAACTTTATGTTTAAGACAGCCTCAGTTCTGTGTTGTGAAGCAAAATGTAGAATTTTTGAGAAAAGATGTTCCCAGTGGCAGCTGAAACCTGCACATACCCAGGGTGGAGGAACTCAGCTTGCAGGTACTGCAGCCTAGACACTGTACAGCTCCACAGACTTATTAAATGAATCCTGATTTACAGGCAGGTAATTAAGAGCAGATCTGCTGAGCAAGAGAGCAGCATTTCTGCAGCTCCCCTTTGCCAGCTGGATCTCACATCGGAGCTCGGCGCTGGCACCAGGGCTGAGCCAGCCCTGCCAGCTCCTCCACTCCCACAGCTGCCCTCCTCTTCTCTGCCTGCCTTCAGGGTCCTCCACCCCCTTCAGCTGAACAACTCTTCTGCCACCAGCTCTGAGGTTGCAGGAGGGGTTTTGGGTTCCTTTTTCTTCTTCTTTTTTTTTTTTTTCATGAGAAGTGTTCGTAAATGTAATAAATCTTAAGAGATGTCTTTGCTGAAGGGCTGACATACAGGATGCTTTCCTAATTCTCTCAAGCCTCCATTAATCCTTATTAATACCATTAGCATGGCTTATGAGCTGGGGCAGGAGCATGGAATGAGTGCATTCTGCTTTGCCAAACAACTACCTGTTTCCCATTCCTGTAAATCAAACAGGAATGGACATCCATGGCCAAAGTGTTTTCCAGTGTGCACCTCTGCCCTGTGGACCACATGTCCCTAAGGCAGTTTTAAATAAGCTGAGTCAGTGGCTGCTTTTCTGAAAGCTCCATTGGAGAAACTAACTAAACCCCTCCTTCCCATGGCACTACTTTAGAGCAATTAAACCTGACCTCAAGTTCAGTAGCCAGTCTCAGCTTAGCTCCTTCTGCAATTCCTAAATGGCCAGGGAGGTACCACGTGCTGCTCCCTGCTCCTGTGATATCCGTGAGCACTGGCTGAGCTCTGATCAGCTTTCTGGGCAGAGTCTGAGAGTTTGGGAGGCTTTGCAGCCTTTCCTCATGAAGACTGAAAGGTGGGGAAATTGTCTGGGAGAGAGTGTGTTGTGGTGGTTTTCACGTTCGGGTCCCGGTGTAGGTCCCTGCAGGCTGTAAGCTGTTGCAGCCTGCATTTCCCCGTCAGCAAAGCCTTTCAGCACGTGCACACTTTTATTCAGCTGATGGACACCGCTGGCTGTGGGACTTACAAAGGTGTAGCTCCACACTGGTGATACAGACAGGAGCTCTATCAAAAATTCTGCTCCATGTATGAGAGCTGCAAGGCGTGAGGGGCAGAAATCCTCTTGCTTTGGATGATGATGCACAACACCAGAGGCTGCACTTCAGATTTCAGGAAAAAGCAACTCTCAGCCCTGGACAGTGTTTAAATCCTTTAGTAATTCACATCCTGGTCATGCACAGCCACATCAGACAGTGCTTGGGTTTGTATGTTCATAGCTTTTAGTGATTTGGGTTGTGCCATGTCCAGGGAGCCAGAAAGTTGCATTGCCAAATGCACAGCATTTACTGAGTATTTTGTACAGTTCATCTGCTTCTTTTACCTCCTGGAAATGGTAATCACCTTCTTGTATCCCACACACTCAAACTCACATCGATATGAGTTTGGAAAATTCTGTATTAAATGATTTATTCCAGCTTTATCCAGTTCCTAATAATGTAATGAATTATTGATGGGCACTAGGAAAAAGTAAAAGAAACAGAATAGTATTTCAACAGAGGCAGTTATTTAAAAAAGTGAAGTGGAAGGAAAGTGTTTTCCATGCCATCAGATTTTGTACTTTGAAATATTTTCCTATCCAAAACTAGGACGACAATATAAAAACAAATCTCTTCAAGTACTTTTACAAACAGGAGTCTGCCCTAATGCAGGATCTGGCCAATGGACATATAAAGTCTTCTACTGAAAATGAAAGGCTATTCTGAAAATGCAAAGAATCACTTTGGAATTATATTCAGAATATTTTTATTTAAAAGTTCAGTCATAATGGAGGTTCTGGGAATTAAAACAAATCCTTGGGAGACACCTAAAAATTAAAAATTTAAACTCGAATTCACCCTTTTACTCAGACAAGGTTGATTTTAATGAATCAACTTCTCCTATGTCCTGTGCCAAATGTGAGGAGACTTCATTCCTGACTCCACTTCCAAGGGCCACTCTGTGAAAAGATAAGAAGGGAGCCAAGAAGCCAAACTGCACCTCTTCTTGGGGAATGAAAATGAGAAAAAATTGTTTAGCAATTGTTACACTGATTGTTAAGGCTCTGCTGTTTTTCTAACTTAGCAGAATATGGGGGTAAAGATGAGACCAGACCTTCCTTGTAGCAACTGTTAAACCCCAAGAAAAGCAGCAAAGGCTGTGTTAGAATTCTGGTAACATTTGTGCCCTCAGTGCTGCAGAAACAGAGAAAAGGAAAAAGAACCCCCCTCAAATAAAAACACCTGCACAGAGGAAGACTTAACAGGAAAAAAAACCCCAAAACCTCCACAGAGGAGGACTCTAAAAATGTGCTCAATTATTTGCAACACAATGACAGTGGTTGATTCAATTTGAGCATTAAGGTTTTATTATTTTCTCTCTGTCAGTGGGATGTGTACTGTGAACAACAATCTCTGTGGTTTTTTTTTGACAAAGTAGGAAATTCACAATGGGAATGAAGAAAGGTAACAAAACCCTGAAGATGTCTTCTTCCTGCCTTTTAAAGGACTGGTAATGAGAAGGAAACTGGTTATAGTCAGAGCTGCCAGGCTATCAGATGGAATGAGATTTGAAGGGGAAAAAAATTAATGGCATGCTAAATATGTTGTTGAAATGCACTGGGAATAGCTTCACGTTAGGAGGAAAACAGCTTAAAATCATGTAAAACGGAGGTCAGGCGTGAGAAGGAATGTGTCTGAAGAGAATTGTGTGCATGCTAAAAGCTGCCCACAAATTCTAAATACACACATTGGGAGCTGCACAATAATCTGGTCAAACAAGGTTTTCAGAGGGGCAATTATCTACATCCGCAGTTATTTTGGGGTGCACTGCATACTTTTTTACTTATCACAATCTTGCATTCAGTGACATAAACAAATATGAGGATGTGGGTCACTACAGTTTTTTGCAAAAAAGAAAGAATGTGATAGGAGTAGTCTTGAATTGCTCTGTTAAAAATGTTGAATACTTTTATCAATTTCAATTATAGTGGCCAATTTCCTTTTGTCTCTGCTCTCTGAGGGAATAAGCTTTGCACAATCATGCTCTGGGCATGTGCACAAACACACCAAATTTTGAAAGACTTGGCTAATTTTAAGTGTATTTGGCAGAGGAACCATTCTCAAAGTTATGGAGGTCCTAAAGGCTTTCAGAGGAAAGGGAAAGCCTGCACCAAGCCCTGATACCTTAGTGCTGAATTCTCATGGGATCTCAACGTGGAGGCATGAACACATAAAATTAAATCAGTTTCCCAAAGTTCATGAAATTACTTGCTTGAACACTACATTAAATTATAACAACAACAAAAAATCACATTTAAACCACCAAAGTTGGAAGCCTCCTTTTTAACCAAGTCACCATCAAACATTCAAAGACTAATTTACAGTAATTGATCTCTGGGATGCCAACAGAGGTTACTTCAAGGTGGCATCACAGCACAATCATCTTACATGGGAAGCTTGAAAAATCAACCTCTAAATACCCAGCCCTTGAAAAGAGCAAAATTACAATTCCATGTCCACCTGAAATCCCTTATAGGTTTCTGAATGGCACAGGCTGTCACTGCATAGTGAGTCAAATAATTAAGCACATTCAGGGGGAAGAGCAACTGAAGGAGTGGTCCAGGGGAAGAGGAATCTCACACCATGAATGTGTGTTCGGGGATTGAGGCAAAGCCCAAATGGCAGAGATAATTTCGAGGTGTAAATTTTAATTTAGCTGGAGAAAGAGCCTCGGCAGTGCTGCTCTAGGAGAAACTTGTGCCACCACAGAAACTGAGAAGTAGTACTGGAACCCAGGAAAATGGCATTTTGAAATTACAGCCTCTGAGAACTTGACTTCTAGGAACGGGAAATAAAAAAGAGCTGATGACAGAACCGGGAATGGCACTTGATTTCTGAGCTACGGGAAAGAAATCTGATGTAAAAATTTGTTTTGCATGAATTTGATCCCAGTGCCATTAGAATCTGAAGGCTGCAGGGCCACTGGATGATTTTAGAGAATATTCTGATGGCCTCCCATCTGAGGGAAGAAAATGAAAAATATTTAAGGCATTTCCATGAGAAGTTCCAGAGTGGCATGATCCAAAAAAAAAGACTTTCTGTATTAAAAAATGCCTCCATCTTTAGTATTTCTTATTTACTCAGCAGGCTAACAAGGTGGACAGATAAGAAATTTTTATTTAAGAGAGGATCCTTCAGAAAAGAAGGTTCTGAGCAGCCTCAGAAGTTTTCTCAAGTCAAAAATCTCCTTTCCTTTATCTAAGGGGTTAATGTGCTGGTCTCTACACAGTGTTGTAAAATATCTTGGCCAGCTGGAGTGCTTACTACATAGTCCATAGTCTCAGACAAGCCTGTTCTCTTTAAATTGTATTTACATGGATTTTCTTTCTGGTTTTCTATTTGTTACACTGTGTTAAATAAATCTGGCTTTATTCAAGATAATTTGGTTTTATTGATTATTACTGGGGACAATTACTCTGAGTGATGTCCCAGGGGAAGGAAATGAACCTCTGGTGAGGGGCAGGGCGGTTAAGGAACTGTCACACTTGGTTAAAGGCACGGCAGCTCTCTCATAGAGAAATAAAAAGATATTCTGGCTCTGCTCACTGCACAGACCATCTAACTGGTGATTAAAATATACACCATGTACTCAGCAGCTCATAAGGGATTTTTCATTTCTCTATTGCTGCATTAGGGGCCATCTGGAGTCACTCCTGTGTCCGGCCTGCTCTGTGTTCAAATCCACCACTGAGGCACAACCACCAGGGCCCCAGGTGCTAAATGCCAAAAATTGAACCAACTTCAGAATCTTTAGATAAATACACATCTAGGTGCTGTCTTCATGGCCTGTAGGTATCTGATATGATGGAAAAATACTAATTCTTGAGCCCTTTTGCCTTTATATGACATACTGCCTCTTGTATAGAAAAGACAAATAGGGTTAAAGAGAAGAACATCTTAATATTGTTTGAACTTACTCTTCTTTAAAAGGCAATGATAAAATTCCCTTTGACACAAAGACAGCAACCTTGTCACAAAAGCAAACAACAAAGCAACGTAGTCCAAGTCCTCTGGAGTTTCAGTTCTTGACTTGAAAAGTTCATCCAATTGCTGTTTGTTTCTCTTTACATTGAAATTCTTGTAGTTCTAGATGTGGTTTGCAGCAGATATTGTCATTGCTGCACTGTGTTTGCCTCAGGTCTGTACAGCCAACATCCTTGGGAGCAGAGAGGAGCACAGGGAAATCTCAGCCACATCCCTGGGTGAGATAAATGCAACACCCCAGAGATGCTGTCCAGCTCCCTGGGGATGTGGTGTGTTGTCACCTCCACAGAAGGACTCCAGGCACAAACTGGATGGTGTTGCTACTCACTTCTTATGGGTTTTATCCTTTTTTTAATTATTGGAAGAAAGAACTAGGGGAAAGAGACAGGATTCTGAGAGAGGCAGTGTCCCTTTTCCAGAGCCTGATGAATGGAAATAGATGCTGCTATTCAGAAAATTGAGATGGGAATAAGAGGAGGTTTCCGTTCATCTTTGATTAGCCCATTATAAAATTCTCACTTGCTTAAGTCCTGCAAGAAAATAGCAGAGATCTAAAATGGAATCAGAGGAACCCCTGCATGTGCTGACACATCTCAGCTGCCCAGAGAGGGGAGAGAGTAAATGGAGGTGGGAGTAGTGAGGGATTATTTTAGCATTTTCTCTCTCTAGGGTTGAATATTTGTGCCTGTCCCTCCTCATTTGCCTCTAGCAGGGTCTGTGGACAAGGAGAGAGATCATGAAGATTTACAGCTGTTTGAAGGGGAAAAAGAATCAGGGCAAAGACTGAGAAGCCCTCGCTGTTCACACACTCCTGGGGACTATTTTTTTCTCTTTGTTTTGATTCTTTACTTAAGAGTTCATCAATGTTTAAATACACAGAGAGCCCTTTCTCATAGGACAACAGCAGCCGTGAAGAAAAAGAGGAAAAAGCACTTTTATTTTCGATGTTATCTCCAAGCAGTGTATAAGATTTACACTGGCTGGATTGTTGAAAGTGCTTCATTTAGTCTGTGCTCAAAGCCGTGCAGACTTCAGCACAGCTTTAGCATGTCCTTGTCTCTCAGGGCAAGGACATTCAGGAATTCAGACCTAAAAACACAAATAAAAATCAGGTAAAACCTTTGTGATTTGTTCACTTTCTAACATGAATTTTGGTAGCCACTAAGATTGCACACATCCTACTAATCTTAGGACATCAGGGAAGCTCATTGTTCTCTGAAGAAACAGCAGAGCTTTATGAAGCACTTACTTATCTACTTTTATTTATTTTATTACTTATTCCCAACCACCCATTTATCTCAGTTAGTTACATTATATTCACCCTGGCAGCATCCAAATGCCTCATAGTCTTTAAAGTATTTATCCTGACTCTTCCTTATCATTCATACATTGCTTTTCTCATGCAAATAAAGTACTTTTCTGCCCGTGATAAGACGAGGGACTTGAGGCCATAATTTGAATATCCACCTGTGGGTGAGTGGCCCAGGTTCACCTACACTGATGTGAAAATATTGCTTCATTTCATTTCCACCTTGCTGCAAATCTCCACTTGGCAAGGCAGACTGACAAAGGCAGTGTACTCTGGGACATTATTACCTCTGAGTCCAACTGAAAGCAAAATTCCTTGTAAGCAGCCACTTTGGTGTCACCTGAAAGAATATGAGGATTTTAGATAACAGGTAAGCAAATATCTCTGAATTTCTCCACTAAGTAAGCAAGTTAAGAAGCCTCTAACAAAGGTGAAAACAGAACAGACTCTAAGCCTTGTGTTTCACCTTGCACCTGGTGAAATAAAACACATTTTATTGTGTTTTCCTGCAGCAAATAAGTGAACTGGTATATCTGTTGATTTTAAGACAGATGTTTTCCTTATGTATTTTTCCTTCCTAGTTTTGTGTTAGGACAAAAATACAAATTATCATCCTTTATTCAGCATTCAGGAGGAGGCATTTAACTTGCCTGGAAAAGGAGCAAATTTAGGATGAAAATGGGGAAATGTGAATTAAAAAAACACAGGGAGTGGCTGTTTTCTTGGAGAATTTGTCACGGTTGTGCTGAGTTTCAAACAGAAGCTCAGGAAACAGAGATCCTGCAGAGATTGCAGAAGACGTTGGAGGTGCTCTGACATGGCAAAACCCAAGACAAGGCAGAGACACACTCATGGCACAGCAAAATCTCTTTTAAACAATAAGCCAGAACAATAAATTTTCAGCATTTCTAGTTCTACTCCCAGGCAAGGGAAACAATCTTCATTATACTGAAGAGTAAATAGAGGCAATCTCAAGGAGACCTTTTAGAGAAAGAGCAGAAAAGTGTTGTGTAAAGCAGGGCTGGGGGTCTGCACTTTTGGGACCAGGGATAAGGCTTGGTTCAGCAAGAGGGACAGGAGAAATACCTTTATCTGACCTCTCCTGTTTCTGGGTTGCAAGGAAAGTGTTATTTCTCCTTCATCAAAAGAGTCTGAAGTCTCACATAGGGCATCTTCAATTATGCCCCAGTACAAGACAGATATGGAACTCCTGGATTGAATCCAGAGGAGACCATGGAGATGCTCAGAGGCCTGGAGCCTCTGTGCTCTGAGGGGGGGCTGAGGGAAATCTGAAATCTTTCCACCTACATCTGCATTCCCTACCTTCTCTTGGACTGCATGCAGAAACGTGGACCACTAACAGAATGCTGTGTGTCAGAAGAGACCCAGCAGCCTCAGAATTCTAATAAAGGGCCTAATGCAGAGCAAAGAGATGCTGCAAGTGCAGAAATGCCATCCCTGAGCTATGAAGTCCCTGCAGTACAGCCTGCCTGGCTTTCAGCTCCGATGTCCATCAGCAGTGATGCAGCCCAGGCACTCCAGCCCCTGACACACCAGCGTGGGGCTTCCCTACCCTCCTGTTTATTGCATGAGAGCACAGGCACGAAGAGATATTCCCACCAGAGACCAGCCTTCCAAAGTGTCTGCCTGTGCACAACCAGAAGAGATCTGAGCCTCATCCCTGGTATTTTATTTCACGTGTCTTTTCTGTAGCTCCTTCCTCTGTAGGTTAATGAAGACTTAAGCACTCTGTCTCAGCAGCACTGATGTAAAACGGCTGCTTATTGCCTGTTCCATCTCACTGACTTTTATTGTGATACTTAAACCAAAATGGTGAACTATTACACTTCATAGCCTGAAAATAAAAGCAGAATGTTAAAAAGCAGGGGCTATAACCTCTGATCCAGTCAAAATTGCTCTAAACATCTAAGGCTCATAATCTTGAGACAACTCAGCTCCATGGGGACAGGGAGAGGCATGGATTATCATCCACGGCATAGGAGGGACTTTAATTGTAATGCTACAATTTTTATTCTTGTCGTGCTCAAATATAACAGGAGAAATCCTAAGCCAGTGTGTGAAACAGCTCAGCTCCATTGACTCCAGTGGAGCTAATCCAGTTTACACCAGTGGGAATTTAGCCCATTTGCTAGAAGGCTTGAATAATCTGCAGCAAAGAGGAGATAATGGTTCTCCTTTTCTTTGGACCACATTAAGAAGCCACTGAGGTGATGGCAGCCAATTTTCCCCGTTTCCAAAGGCCCACCTCTTCTGCAAATCATTACAACTACAAACACTGCATTTCCAATTCTGCACTTTACAGGAGTCACTTGGGCAGTACAAAATCCATTTTTAGAGCCAGGAGGTCCTGGGGTCAGATCCACAGTGGTTTGGGCACAGGAATCAAATAGGAGAGGGGAAAGGGTTGTCTCTCAGTCACATTTTCAACTTCCTGATCTTGGGGAAAGCCAGAGGCCAGTTGAAACTGGCTCAGCTTAGAGGAGGGAAGGGAGTGTTTTATGCTGTAACCTCACTCCTTACATGCACACAGGTTATGTTCTCTTAATTTTGAAATAACATTGTTTTTAAGGGCCTACCTTAGATATATCTGAGTTAGCCAAGATGGATTTAAGTTCCATATTCCAACACACTTCCCACCCAGCCACTGGAAATCATTATTGAAACAAAACAGCCTGGGTGGACACCTTTAGTTACAGAAATTTACCAAGTGGTTACACATTTCTTATGGAGAACCCCAGTGGGTAACAGTGACACTACTCAGAATTTCTGGTATTACACAGAGTGTAAATTCAACTTGGTTACGTTGCAAAGATGAAATAGTTTGAGGGATTTCTTCTTTGGCCCCCAAAGCACATAAAATTGGTTTTTGCATTCTGACAAAAGGAGCCTGCTCATGTGGAACCTGTAGAAACTTCAGAGCTTGTCTTTCTGCTTTTGGTTTCCTCCCTGGTGAATCTGAGCAGGGTGCTGAAAGCCCATACCTTTGAGGGAGATAGAAAAGAGAAAAGGCTCATAAAATGATGGGCAAAATTAGACATGACAGCCATTCAGGAAGTCCCTGTTCCTCTAAAACAAGTCTACTAAAAGAGGGAGGCATTTGGGATTGGAGCAAAGTCCCAAGGACCTCTGCGAGACCATGGCCAGGATCCTGGAGTAACAACAGAGAAGACTGGCTCCCATAGAGAACATCTTTGCAAGCAACCCTGGATTAATGGGACACTGGGAACTTTTCCAGGACTAAGTTAAATAACAGAGATAAGATTCTTAAGTGACTCACAATTTGGAAAGTCTTTTGGGGTACACAAGTCAAGACACCTCAATCTGTTAAGGAGCATAGGAGGGACCTGACTTCCAAGAAGAAGATTTAAGGATAACAGATTTACATATCAGGTTCTTTAAAATCTCCCTCAAGGTAGGAAATAAAATGATGCAAGATAGGTACTACCAAGGCAACCTACAGACTATATTTGATATGGAAAAATCTTTTTTAAGATCAGTAGAACCCAAAGCAATTCACTTCTGCACACAAAAGGTCTGAGGATGTTCTTATGTTCTTGCTGGAGGAAGCTGAAGGTGCAAAGGGCTTGCAAGTGTTGAAAAAGGGATTGGAAAACCTCTTGGACAAAAGGTATCCCTTGAGGTTTCTTAGAAATATATGCTCAACAATTAAAAAGAAAAAAAGAAAAGAAAAGAAAAAATGTAATGAAATTAAACACTTTATTGTAGATAAAGATAACATTTATAGTTCAAGAAGCACCTGAGTCATCAGATCCTGGGAGAGTTCTTTGAGGAAGTATCTCCATATGTCTGATCAGTTCTCCCATGCACCCTTAGACTCCTGCTATCCATCCCCTTTAAAGGAGAGGATTTGGGGCTAAGCAAGCCTTGCACTTAATCAGTGCAGATGTTTTCCTATCCGAATGTTTGTATGTCTGAACACCTTTATGGAGGTAAGAGTTTATAGAGCTCCTGATAACTGTGAAGAGGGCACTGGTCTGTACCTGGTACTTTCTTTTTAGACTTTGCAATGATCACAGGGTTTTTTCTACTTTAGAAAGAAGAAAGATTTTAAGAAACTAGGTCCAGCAGCTTGGCCCCTCAAATGCAGAGAAAAAAAAAAAAGGCTTTGGAAACACCTAAAAATAGATGCCATTAAGGAAATAAAGCAGTTTGATATAACACAGCAGCAGCTTTACCTCTATGAAAGAGCAAAGCCAAGAGAGATCTAACTAATGCATCAGAGCTCTGTAGCTCCCATTCCCAGGAACTGATCACCCCCAAATCTTCACAGCATCCCCAGGGGACAGCGGAGCACTATTATATCCTTTCTCAGAACCAGGGAAGTGAAGCACAAGCAGAATAAGCCATTTACCCGAGGTCCTGCAGGAAGCCTGCAGTGCACTGCAGCATTGAAACTGAGACTCCTTATTCCTGGACAAACACTGGTGCCCCGAGGCCAGCCAGGCTCTGGGCAGCAGGGTCCAGCTCAGCCCTGGCTGGATTGCTTTGCTTCCCCCTCCTCGGAGGCGTCCCCGGCTGCGCCGAGCGCTCTGTGACCTGCTGCCTCTCCAGCCGCGGCTCGAAGCCAAGGGAATTCAGCTCCCCTCTTGAAATCCACTCTCTCTCTCATGATAATGAGCACTTTAATCCGTCAGGAAAATGTAGAGCTTCTTGGCGCCGCTTTTTATTCCTGATCTGTGTTTTCTCTTTCTCTCTTTTAGGTTAATTTATCTGATTACACGCAGTGCACTGCGGCCGTGTTAAGGTACCAGTCGAGTTTCCACTCAGAGGCTTGGAGGAAAGATTACCATTAAAACGTGACTTCCATCCACTCAGCTGAAATTACTATTGATTGCCAAAGAAAAATATTTGTGCTGTGAAGCTGGGAGCTATGATGTTGAACCGTATTAACATAATGTTAGCATAGCTACGGGTGTTTAGTGGCACGCAATCAGATTTGAAATGAACGTTGATTATAGATTGAGATTAATGTTCACATATTCATAGGAACACAATGAAAAGAGCAATTTCCTTTCTACTACAGATCAATGGTTTCCCCATTCAATTATACAGCTGTAATAATTGCATTATGCGGAAATATTTCTTAATGGCTTATTTCATTCTTTCTGTTTGCCTGCGTGTGAGTGTGTGTGTGTGTGTGAGACAGACAGAAAGAAAGCTCTTGTGGACTTGTACTCACGCATGCATGTGTGAAATCTTTTGTTGGTGGCACTTGCCAAAGCCTGCATCCAATGCAAAATACTTTAATTACTAGTGCAAATGCGTAATCTTTGGCTGAGCTAATAATTTCTTGGCATTTTCCCACTATTCTCTTTATTCCCCAATGGAGCCCTCGGATTTCTCTGCTTGTTTAAGGTTTTAATATCTGGATCCCTTTGCAGAGCAGAGGTGATCTGTGTGTGGCTCTGAATCCCTCTGCCACCAGCACAGGCAGAGACACCTTGCTGGGTTCGTGCTGGTGTGTCCCAAGGGTTTAGCACTGATGGAAGCTGGAGCATTTTGGGAGCATTTTGGGAGCATTTCAGTCTGGCACAGCCAAAACTCCTGATTTTCTTACTGCTGTCCATCTACTCACAGCAGAAGCAAAACAGTAGTTAAGCAAAATAATTTCTTATGAGCTTCCAACTTTGTTCTTATCCCTCAGGGATTTGGGTTCAAATTAAAAATGAGGCCTTGAATTGTGAAGGCACATCTGCAGAAACAGGAAACAACTATTAGACATCCTATTTTATCTTACAATCAAGGCAAGACAGGACACCTTCTGAAGGGAAATCTGGTGGTGAAGGGAGACTGACCTCAAAAGCACCTAAGGGATGAGGGTAGAAGGACCTTCTCTTTCTATGTCACAGCAGTGCTGCTTGAGGGGGCTCTTTTCTCATTTTCATCAGAAATAAAAGTTCCCACTTATTCTTTCTTTTAGATAAAGCATATTAGCTCAGATGTACTCTCCTTCTAGGAAGGGACCACCTTCATTTCCTGGTTTGGTGAGTCAGCAGCCTAGAAGAGAAGAACATGTCTTACAAGAGAACAGATGTACCTTCCTGGAGGGGTTCATGTGGTGGTGTGAAAGAAGAAGCTTTGCACAGGAAAAAGCCACATCCTTCAGAGAAAGTCAAGCAGTTAGGAAATAAAAGAATAATATCAGGAGCTGATGGAGCAGCTTACAATACATTACTTGGCTCAGCTTTAGGGGATGTCCTGTCGTTGAACTTTTTGACTTCAGATGACTTGAAAGTAATCCCTGCAGAGGTATTTTGCTGGCCAGCAGTGCTGCCTGCAATGCATGTGCAGAAGCACATTCCCCAAGCCACCTCTCAAGGGAAGTCTGCAACAGTTCCAAGCTCTGGATCAGACACATCCTACAGGTTGTATTGCTGGCACTGATCAAAACTAACAGGACAATAAAAGAAATTCCTAATGCACACTTGAGCATTGCATTTCAGAAGTTGTTCACAACTTTGGGGCTGAGGGTGTTCTGGTTGTACAACATTTCTGCTGACTCTGCTCTTGGCATTAGCAGGAATTTTGAGAAGTTGTGCCAGTTGTCATGTGAGAGCTGCACTCTGTGTTTGAACTGTCTTGACTTCCCCAGGAGAGTTCATTCTTTTCTCTATGGAGGAAGTTTCTGGCCACAGAGTGCAAAGGTATTCCTCAGCATGGTATGGATCATTACATTTGCCTTACATTGCAAAGTCACTGAGGTAAAGAATTAATTTTAGTAGGGTTTTTTTTTTTTCATTTTGTTTTCTCCCCAGAGCATCCAGAAAAAAAAAAAAAAAGGCATCACATTTTGTTATATTTTACATTTCACTCCACATTGTAGAAGAGCAACACAAACTGTGGGCAGCTCAGAAGCAGGATTCAAAGACAGATGTCAAACCAATTTTAGGTGCTTTTGAAGAAAACTCCACCTCAGCTTGATATGCTGAAGGAATTGCTAGACAGGGCTTACAAGAACTGCAGAGTCACTATTCCCCTTGTGATGCTGAGTCACCAGGCAGTGACAAGAGAGTGAGGATGAGGCAACATTGACCCACTCATTCAGCATTTAGCTGCCCCCCTTTTTTCCCCTTTCCTCCAAGTTTCACAAGCCTCAGCTCTTGGGAAGTCAGATGGAGGGACAGGCATGTTTCAGCTCTCACGTGCAGCTCTGCTTCTGAGACAACAGAGTTTCCAAAAACGTGCTGCATTTGAAGTGTCTTGCCTGGAGGAGAAATAGATGGAAGTAATCATTGCTTTTGTTAAGCTAAGTATGTGGGCTTTTGGGAAGTGGGATAAGAGGAGTTAAAAGAATGGAGAATGTGGAAAAAACAAAATAAGTTTGATAAATCCCAGTGAACAGAACACGGAATTCAAAGGCTATGATGTTTAAGATTTTGAAAACTTAGCAATTTTCAGAGCTTATTTCTGAGACCTGTAGGGGAACTTTGTTTTCAGAAAAGACGTTTTAGTTTTCCAACTTTTCATTTAACAGAATAACAAATTGTTAAGTCTGCTCTGAAGGACTGGGTTATTTTGCTGTGCTTCAGTCACTCCCAACAATATGGTTCAGTCTCTCCTGGCTAAAAACCACTTGAAAAATAGCAAATACTTTTCTACCGTAATTTACCATGAGTGTTCAAGGCAGATATTCTTCAGCATTCCTTAGGAAGAAAATTATTATGTAAATTATTAGACCACAAAGGCAGCAAAAGCTGAAAAGAACCTAAAATGTCTTTACAAATAAATTGCTGAAGAAAAATCACAATATAAACAATTAATGGAGGACAGAAAAGGTGAGCATTTAAAAATCTTAGATTTAAAAATATAAAAATCTGTCTCAGACTTCCTTTGGAAGGTCCCTGGACCTCATCAGAAACCGAGAGATGGCTTCATCTCACCTGACTCCAGACAACTCTACTGTGGGCAACAGTGTGATCCAGTCATCCATGATTCATTTATGGCTGAGTCAATGGAGAGAAGTAGGCATTTGTAAATCATGATTAATGACCAATTTTTGTCAAGCACATCAAGACAAATGAATTGTTCTTCAGAACAGTTAACTGTTAGCCATAATCTGTAGGAGAATGTACACAACTGACTCATATGGAGGTGTTTAGACATTTCCCTTTTATGTATCTGCAGTGAAAGTTTGGAAAAAGTGAATCTCAACTTTTCCTAAATAACACAAAAAATAGGAAAAACTGGGTGTTTGTATCAGCACAGACGACAGTAACAATTTTTTCTTATCAAAAAATATTCGAATGTTTAACATTATAACTACATTTAGTGGCTAATTACCATCTCTTCTCTTTGGCAAAAAATAAGGAAGCAGAATTTGCTAGAGGCTTGTTCAACCACAGGTTAATCTGAAATCACATCTTACTAGGTGGGAAACATAAAGAAATGCTTTGTTCACCAGCTTATTTCCTACAGATTTCCTGAGGAGCCTATAATTTGGCCTAACACTTTACCTTGTAAATGTGGAAGCACATGGCATGACCTTCTGCTCCTAATGGCCTTCAAGAAGCTGAAGTTGGATTATTTGGGGTCATGGGTAGCAACTTAGAAGTCATAGGTCAAATTCAAAACCATATTACATCCCTAGAAAAAATAACCTTTCCAATAGCTTATGGCATGACCTCTAGCTCTGGTAAGTCTGTGAGGGGCTCTTGTCCTCCCTTCACACATTCATGTATTCAAAACCTCCTCTTCAAATATGAAGAAAAAGTTCTTTCCCCTTGATTGCTATGGTAGAATGCTTCTTTTTTTCCTTTCCTTAAGGATAATTGTGGATTTAGAAACACTATTCATATTAAATACTTTGCCAGGAAAGCTTATTTTAATCATATGCATGAGTTCCACCAGTGCTGCTCCACAGAGATCAAATAAGTAGATTTCCCCTTTTGGGGACAGATACACTTTTAAAAGAAGCATTGATATCCAATAGGTGTCTTAATTTATGACATGTTTAATTTTGTGCATGACTACTACAGATGCCTTTGTGGAGGAGTGAAAATCCATGTTTTAATGTTCTGTACTCACAGGCTTTGTTCATTGTTAGATTCTGGCTTGTGCAGGATTCTGGCTTGTACAAGTGTTCATGACTGCTCAGAGCAGCATTACCACAGTGAAAATTAATATTCAGTTATCAGTGAGGCAGGCAGAAGAGCCAAAAGGTCTGGAGATACCCTGGAACCCAATTTGTGTCTATCCATTTACTTACCCCAAAGCAAATTTCTCAGCAAACTAGAACTGCCTTCCCTGGGACAACATCCTCAAAGAAACATGAAGTTTCTTTCTGCCCACTGGCTCAGCCCTCTCAGGAAATAACATGACTTTGTTGTTCTCTACAGCACCACAAGCAGAGCTTGGCCAATGCCAATTGCATTTATATTTACAAAAGTAAGAAAAAGAATGGACAAAATGAAAGTGGAAGGACCTTGAACAAAAGTTCTTAAAAAAAAAAGTCTTTATATTGTCTAACACTGTTACAGAGGCAAATGTAATTTGTCATATCTCTGAAACACGAATGTGTTTCCAGAGCAGTAATATGTGATATCAGATATTAATATTTTCATAGTAGTTCAAAGAACAACTAAAAAATCTACCATTGTTCATAGATGTTACCTGTCAGAAAATAACTCATTTTACAACTTGAGCTTCTCCAAGATTAAGCTGGGAAGCTGATGGAAGAATTATAATTCTCAGTTGCATTTAATACTTTACATGTCTTTAAGAGACCACCAAGCAAAACTTGTGAATCTGTGTCTTGCGAAAGTTATTTTCAAAAGGAGGGTAAACACAACATATTTGAGGAAGTGAATCTCTATTTGCATCAAAGACAAAGCATTTTTTGTTTGAGAGGGAGAAATAGATTGTCTAATTTTTTTTTTTGAGGTCCATCTAAAAATGGTGCTAGGAGCTGCATCTGCTGAGGAAGGGAATTTGTCTTCTGCACTCCTGGCTGGAGCTGAATTTCATCTTTCAGACTCATTGCTAAATCATGTTGAAACACTTGTTTCTCCCATGGGTTAAGAGAAGTCTATAAATTTGAGAATTTGGTGTACATCACTCTGGATTCATTACTGAACCACTGTTAACCAGAATGCTTTGTGTAGGGACACCCATGAGGTAGTTCTATATTTTTCTCTTTACTGTTTTTTGAACTTTTTATTTTACAGTCTCTAACCTTCATATGACAAGCTGGAAGGAAAACTTACTATTTGGAAAAATAATAAGTAACCTGTTTTTAAGGAGGTGAGTGCTGTAGCATGCTCTGCTAACTTGGCTCCCAGCTCTGCTGTTGCTCCTCTGCACTGACATCCTCTGCCCCTCGGTCTGGGTAGTCAAAGCTTCAGTGTCAGCTGTTTTTGTGTTATGCTGATAAAACAAATCCACATCTTTCTTGTATCCACAATAATAAAAAAAGGCAGGTTCCTTTTCTGGGCACGTTTTTCCACCAAGCTCTGCTAGTTTCCCTCTCAGTGGAAGAATAAAATCAGGAACTCCCGAGTGTCATCCTGACTGAAAGGGACCTACCTCTGCCCGTGGTTCAGAGCAGGGAAGGGACTTGGGCAGCTGTACAACTCTGTGGGGCTGCTACAATGCTTAGGGGTAAGTGCAGACAGTTTTGGGAGGTGCATGATTTGGAAAAGCCATGCTGAACAGTGTTCTGCAGGAAATCCCACGCCTACACCCAGATGAAGGCAGACCATGGTTTTAAACGCCATTTTTGCATTCCAAGAATGAGGAACAGAGCTCTGATGGGAAAGAGGATGAAAAATTCGAGTAAGAGACTTCACATCAGGCCGAAACTTTAGTCATCA
Source organism: Erpornis zantholeuca (assembly GCA_013400515.1). Classification (NCBI taxonomy): domain Eukaryota; kingdom Metazoa; phylum Chordata; class Aves; order Passeriformes; family Timaliidae; genus Erpornis; species Erpornis zantholeuca. Next base: position 1,469,884 of record VZTN01019209.1, on the reverse strand, counting down.
CTGGTTAGCATTACGAGAAAGCAACCCTTGTGCTGGGTAGAACCTTGTAACTGGAAGGGCTTATATGTCACGCTACATTGAAATACGCAAACACTTTTCACCTCAGCTCAGTAAATTCTTGGCATCAATCACAACCACCTCCTTCTTCACCTGAAGTGGTTTACACAGAACTGCCCATAATTCACTCCTCCTGAGGTTCACTGGCTCAACGAACCAAATCAAACCATTCCTGCAGGTTGCAGCAGGCTCACTGCTCCTCTCCTCCCCCTCACCATGGGCACCCGGGGGTGAGTAGAACAGCACTTGCTGTGCACCCCATCACTGAGAGCTGGCCTCACTCTTCATTTTGTATTTGAAATTCCAGATTTGCCCTCTTCCCTTTACCCAGCAGTGTCCCCCCTGTTTGGGTCAAAGCCGTGCCAGATGTTGCTTTGTTCCTTTGCTGCAGCAATAGTGCTGCTGCCCTCTGTGTGCAGATGTTGGGCTCAGAATTGCCAGCATCAAACTTCTTTCAACATTTTATTTTCCCCCGTGCAGTCCCTCCTGTCTCCCCCATCCAATATGCAGTTATCCAAGCTCATGCTGAGTCCTCAGGATCCATGGATCAAAGAGAGTCTCGTAGTACAGACTGCTGTGCTAGCACAGGCTTCTGCACAGTTCAGCTTCTTGCTGCAGTGGCCAGGCCCTCTATGCTGGAAATTTCATCTTCCAGTTGCAAAAGTCAGGAATTGGAAAGCTCCAGAGCCTCCTTTTCCAGCAGAGATGTAAAGAAGCCTGAGTGCTGGGACGGTCTCCTGATACCTTCTAGCTGTGGGCCAAGGATTTCTTAGAGCAAAGCATCAAAAAGCAGAGTGCTGAGTTGTAATATGAGGGGGTATTGAGGAGCAAGAGGATATTTTATTTTCCCTCCTTCCTTCCTTCCTTCCTTCCTTCCTGGGGATTCCTGGCAGTTAAGCTGAGCTTAGAAACATGGAAAGATCAGGAAGCTATTTGAGTGGATGAGGCCCCTGGCACGTACACCTCAGTCTGGTGAGCATCTTGGTGAGTGCTTGGCAGTGTGGGAGGTTCCATGCTGCGATCAACAAGTCTTCCAACCCTTAGTGCTATTCTGTCTCAGATGGAAGCCCCCACCTGTTAAAATCCTCAAGAATCTCCCTGCATAGCAGGATCATCCTTGGATGTGAAGCTACAGCTGATCAGATGTTACTGGCTCTTCTGCAGTAGGTGGAAAACAAGAGGTTTACCGAGTGTGTAAAACTCCTTCCTGAAAACTGTATCACTGTCTCGAGGGTGGGAAGCCCTCGAGAAAAAAATATCAAGGAAAAGAACAAATACATCAGTCCCTGCTGCACCTAAAGACTTGGTTTACAAAATGAAATTTATGTTATCAGCCTGCTCCTTTAATGAGAGTTTGCTGACAATGCAAACCCATCACCTAATGGAGTATGACTGGCAATCCCCACTGAAGAAAGAGCTCTGATGGGAAAAGCAGAGTTTGATTCAGGTCAGGCTTGAGGTATGCACCCAAAATAATGAAGGCACTGAGAAGAGGATCAGCACAGAGAGAGGCACTTGCAAGTAATTTAATCAATTAATTTAGCCTGTTTCTTTTTCTCCTTGCTTGCAAAGTGTTCACAGGCTGATTACAATTTCTCCAAATTTATTTCTTATTCAAATTTACTCAATGGTATCTTTGGCACTTTTAAAAATAAATAATATTGACTGATTACAAACAATTCTCTGTGAGGACGTGCTGTTCAGTATGCAAAATATGGTCTGATTTAGCTAATGACTTGGTCACATGGATCACACAGCATCATTTCTCCTCTACAAGTGACAGCTATAGATCTTGCCAGCCAGGAAGAAAATTAGAATTTGTCAGTGTTACAGACACTAAGGGAACAGGATCTGATAAACATGTTAAGGGATTTAGAAACTTGGAGCACCCTAGAGGAAAAATCAACCTTCCTGAGATCTGCTGGCTGTGTGTAGAGTTTGTATTTAGCTTTCTTTCCTTCCCTATCTCAGACAGTGGCCTACAGCAGAGAGACAGAAATGCCTTTAAACTTTGTATATCCTAACTAGTTCCAAATCTTTCGAAATTGCAGAATGGAAACTGAGGGAAAGAGAAGGAACATACAGGATACAGCCAAATCTTGGATTTACCTTTTTGCTGTCCAACCAGCATGTTCTCAGCCACAGTGGAAAGGATTCTGCTTTGCTGCTACTGCAAGCCAACAGCAAATTTTATACAGCCTGGTGGAAACAAAAACACACACAAGAATTGTGACTAAATGAGAGACTAAATGTCATCTCAGTGATTGTTCTGAGCTGAGGAATTTTACACCAAAACCATTCCCCCAGGTCCTTGAAGTCTAGTTGAAAAAGCCTGGACAAGTGGAGGTCACGGGAGGGACAGAGCATTCCTTCTTCCCCCGTGCATGGAAAGCTGCAGCTGCTGATTCCCCAGGGCCAGAGACTGCTATGAAAGGGTTAAATCACCATTTGTCAGAGAAGACATCACTGAATTAATGCCACTTTGTGGTCAACCCATGGTCCAGACAATCTCCCAAGCTTCCTTCCAGTTCTTTCTTTAGGACTGGTCACAACATAACAAAACAGATCCCCAGATCTGCCTGCCCAGGTCCTGCCCAAAACCCAATTGATTCCAAGATTCCACCTCCTGAGACCCTTCCAAGAAAGAGGATAACCCAAGTGGCTTTTGAATACAGCCACTTGTAGTTCATCATTTACCTGGTTCCGTGCAAATGAAAGTCAATTACCTCAAATATTTGCATGGCATGACACCAGGATGAGTGCAGACCATGCAAATCAAACTGATACCTGAGCCAAGTCTGCGGTGTCATTTCATCCCATGAAGCATCACCGAGGCCTAAGCAGAGGCTGGCCTGGCCTTTTTTGAGATGCAGGACTGGAATTAGAGTGAAACCTGGGGGAAAGTGTGGAAGTGGAGCCCTGAGGGGCCCCCCGAGCCACATGGGACAGGCTGCACAGCCCTGGCTGCACAGAGGAGCCTCGGGGGCTCTCTGCTCACTGCAGGGCTGTTCCTCAACTTTATATTAATGCCAAATTTAGCAACACGAGCAGCATGATGGTGTCGTATGGCAAAAAGCTCAGGAGCTGTGAATGCACAGTGTTCTTACCAGGACAGGGCTGTTTCAGAGCAGCTGTTAAGGTGTAGGAGTATGTACAGGCACAGAAATCCAAGTGGAATTCCCAGTGGTAAGAAGAATGCTTTCTCTTCTAAAAATGCACCTCCCACCTCCATTTTTTTGCAATTTCACCCTATTGTCACTTTCTACTTCTTCCACTGCTTTCGCCTTCCAAAGAAAGCAAACATGTCCCATTTCCAGCAAAATGCTTATTCAGTGCCCATCTTCCCAGTGCTAATGGCTTTCTCAGATGGAAGATGTTGTGCTAGGCAGGATCCAAATAAAAAAAAATAAACAATTAATGGGCAGGATTCATTGTTTTTTACATGCCTTCATATTTGACTTTCCAGATTGGCAGCACCATGGGAAACCCAACACTGGGATAAAGAGCAGTGCACATGGTGAATGTGGGGGGCACATTTTGAAGCTGTTATTCAGGTAGGTTAGAGCTGGAAGGGTTTTTTTCTTTTCTTCCTATTTTTTTTCTTTTTTTTTTTTCTTTTTCCAGGCAATGATTTTAAAACACACAACATCAAGTCTATATTAAAGGGAATTTCTGGGCTATTGCTTTCCAGCCTTGACTCTTAGACTTCACAGCTGTTCTAAGTAGTACTTTAAAATATCTTAGCTGTATAAGTGCATGAGACCTCAATTTTTCCCTTGTGGACTAAACTGAAACCTAGTTTGATGAAAAATATTTATTTTTATTTTAGTATTTCCAGTTATACATTGGTCAAAAGAAAAACCCAAACAAACTAACCATCAATTCACCTTTTTGTCATTTACAATGATTCTTTTGCTATCTGATTATATTTTCTTAATTAATCTCTCTACATATTAGCTGTTCTTTATTAAAGGTAAATTTGTAGAGGACTAAACCATACAATAGAACCATGTTATATCGAATATCACAGTAAAACCTCAATAAGCACAAGTGTTTTCCTTTGTTTTATAAATCAATGGATATTTAATTAACATGGGGCAGGAACTCTTTCAGTTAGAAGAATCCCTTCAGATTAAATGAAATCATTATTACATGTTAAATGAGAACACAGAAACTTTGGAATCATTTCAAAGTTCTCTGCAAAAAAAGGATGAATTGAAATACTCCCTTCCTGTCCAGCATGGTGCAAATATTGCTGCCTTGTCCCCAGTATCCTCCTAACCTGGGCACTCAGACACCCACTCAATAAAAAGGCAGAGGACTGCTCAGAGCTTCAAGGAATGCAAACTCATGCCATTTCCTGAAGAATTAGGCAATTCTTCCTGGCAATAGCTGGTAGTTACCAGAGACTGTGTGTGCCAAGGGCTGGAACACCCATGTGAGTACAAACCTCTCTTCCCGTGGGCACTGAGTGAACTCTGACACACTAAAAATCCTTATGAATTTCCCAAATTTTCACTCCTTCTGGGTGCTTAATTTGAATTTATGTTGTCCTGTCTGTCCATCCAGCCCTCGATCCTGGGGACCCTGCTGGTGAGGACATGACTCTCCAAGAGGGACTGCTGAAGTTACTTAAAGGGTGTCACACAAACAGATATTCCATGGGAGCTTGGTGCCTACAACTGACACTTTATTGATAAGCCTTGTTTTAAATTTCTCTGTTTTTCACCCCAAGGAAGTGTAAGAATATTTTCACACATGTAACGCTTCCCAGAAAATGTTAAGGCAGCATGAAATATTTGGGAGAGGAATTAAGGAAGATTTATACAAGACAAGCCAGTGGAAAGAATGATGAGAAAAACAGTGTTGAGAGAAGGAATATCTCTGGGAATTATAGAAATTCCCATTTATGCTGTAATTGCATGGCCTACATAGTTGCACTTGTGTGTTAAATAAAAGCAGTGTGTTAAACAAATGCACTTTCAGGTAAAAGTAATGCATATCCTTTATTGTGGTGCTCTGAATTCTTCAGCATAGCAATGTCCAGGAATATTTGCCCAGAGAAGCAGTGGATTCATCATCCCTGAAAGTGCTCATGCATAGGCTGGACAGGGCTTGGAGAAGCCTGGTCCAGCAGAAGATATTTCTGCCTATGGCAGGAATGATATGATCTTTGCCCTTTCAACCCAAACTCTTCAATAATTCTATGATTTTTGGAGGGAAGAAAATAATCCTTACTTTCATGGGCCACAAAGAGCATTGATACCATAAAAAGAAATAACTGATTTTATTATTTTTTAAAATTATTTCGAATTATTCATTATAAATTGTGAGTACAGGGTTTGATGATTTTGGGGGAGGAAAAATGTCCAGGTTCCTCTTTCTAACCCTGCTCCAAGCTGCCTGGGACAACAGCATGCCCTCTCCACAGTGCTCTGTGCTGTCAGGGAGGGGTTGAGGATCCAGCAGCCTTAACCACTGCTCCAGAGAGGATGGGGAGGTGGGGCTGGGGGGCAGCAGCATCAGGAAAGAGCAGAGCTGACATGGATGGATGGCACTGTCTGTGCCAGGAGCGAGGGCTGCACACGTCAATCCTGCACCGGCACTGTATGAGAGCAAACCCCAAGGTTATGGAGAGGTGTTGGAGTCCAGGAAGGCCAGAGAACCTCTCCTGCTCCCCTGGGGGTTTCTTTTATCCCAGAGCACCCCAAAATAGCTTAGCTGTTGACCTAAGCCCATGGGAAAACTCCCCTCGATCCTGGATGAGCTGCAAGCACCAAAGAAGTGAGAAAGGTTTTTGTTTAGTGTATCACAGAGAGTGTAGCTGTAGTTTTAGATTTTGCTGTATATAATATATAGAGACAACATGGAGAATCTAGAGTGTCGGCTCTTCCTTCTTCCCCTTCTTCTTCTCCTTCTTCTTCTTCTTCTTCTTCTTCTTCTTCTTCTTCTCTGACCTAAGTTCCTGTGATTTGTTAATTGGTAGAAAGAACTCAGTGTAGAAGAGACATATTAATAAAATTGATACTTACTGGTTTTAAAGACAAAATAGAATACGTAGAAGTTGTTAACTGGTTGATAAAAGGTATAAAAGCCACCTGCTCTGAGCACGAATTGCCATTTTGCCATTGTACTCCTGGAAGCAACAGCACAGCCAGTGCTCCTGAAATTTTGATAAGAAAAAATAAACAAGCCTTGAAGCAGCAGAAAGAAGTCTCTCTTAGTTTTTCTAACATGAGGAGTTGAGAGAGACATCACCTGGGCAGGGAGCAGAGGCAGGGCTCGCACAGGCACCCACAGACAGGCTGTGGTGTGTGGTGCCTGGGTATGGACTCCATCAGACGGCAAGCTGGAGATTAACCTCCTGGCCCCTAATCAGGTCTGTGCTCCTGCACCATCTATTACCAGAGCTGGGCAGGGTGGGATGGGGAGGAGGGGAGCCAAGCCAATCTCACCACGCACTGCTCTGTGTCCTGCTGGAAGTTTTGTTTCGCTTTCTTCGTTGGATTCTGGGGTAAGAATTCTTGGAGCCTTTGTTCGGTGCCAAGCGGAAGCACCGTGTGACTGTGGAAATACCTGTCGCCTAATTAAATTGTCTAGAGAGGAATTTTGGAAAGCACTTCTAATTCAGGAGCTTAATTTAGGCTGGGCCCGTGCACCACAGCTTTCTGTCTTATTATTAGATGGAATTTTAATCACTGCAGATCAACCCCCACCCCCAGCATTTTTTTCCTCTCTCCCCATCTCCTAACAACCTGATTCTGGCACAATTCCCTTCCCCTTTAGCCCTCCTGAGCTAAAAATAATATCCTCTTGGAACTAGCCAAAAAAAGTGGGGGAGGGGGAAAATAAAGGAGCAAGCAAGCACTGAACCAGAGGTGTTTAATTAGCAGGAGTGAACTGGAGAGGGGTTGAGCAATCATTTTACAGCAGCCTCTCTAGAGACAGACCAAATACTCTGTGAGACAAACCCAGCTCAGTGGTGCCAGGGGAAGGAAGGTGGTTGCTCACAGGGCACCTTAAGCCTGTAAGAACTGCAAGATGCAGCTCTCATGTGCCTGGATTAAAACAAGATCTTGTGGGGAGTGTAAGGATGCTATAAACAAGTGGCCTTAAGTAAATGTTTCAGTCTGGCCCGTTGCTTGGTGCACTGCTGTTCTTCCACAGTTAAATTGAAGTTTTCCCTGTAATTGCTCAGAGAAAGGAGACCCTGGGCATGGGAGGGATGGAAAGAGCACGGTGTGGGCAGAGCTGGTGCCCACAAAGTCACAGAGCTGTCAGCTGGCTGAAGCAGAGACCTCAAGCAAGTGTTTGCCTCGGAGAGGATCAAGCACCATGAACACACATTTAAAGCACATTAAAACCCTCAGATGGGAAGCACTAAATATGGTTAAAATGAGTAGTCAAGCTTTTTCGGGCAGTGGCTGCATGTGTGCCCAGACCCAAAGGTATCAGCCTCTGACCCTGACATCCATGCAATCCTCACAGGGAAAAGCCCTGGATAGGCTCCATGGCCAGCTGGGCACAGCATGGGCTGTGGGAGAGCTTTACCCTGCCCAGTCACCCTCACCTGCAGTGCTGCAACTGCCACCATGCTCTGACCCTTCCCAGAACCTCCATTTTCCCTGCTGCAATCAGGTTTCACGAGGATTACAGGAAAACTAAGGACATTTCTCTTGCTTAATCAAGCCTCTATGACATAACTGTAAAACACAAGTAGCTCTGTTCCAACAGTAAGTTTGTGTGTGGCCAGTGTGACTACATTGAAGAGTTTTTGCTCAAGCAGTTTGTGCTGCAGCATTTTCCCTGTCTCTTGTGTGTTGCATCAGCTTTGGGCATCTGCCCCTGCTCCTGCTGGAGTGCCACACAGCTCTGTGCTGCTGGGCCATGGAGAAGGAAAAGCTGGTCTATTCCAAGGATTGAAACTTGAGATTCTCTTTTTGGATGAAGCTCAGAAATCTCTCTCTATCTCAGCAGTTGGATTTAGTCTGAATCCTCTCCTAGGATTCTCTTCCTGCTACAGAGAGAATTTCTAATCCCACCTGGGATTAGATTTGTAGGCCAAGGCATCACAACATCAATATTGATTTGAACCCAGAGAGAGCAATAGAAGCCACAGGAAAGAGAACAGGATAATGCATTGATCCATGGTTTTTTCAAGGCAGGAGCATCTGGAAATAAATATACATCTATATGTGTCTGTATTTATAGAGAAATATATCTATATTTAATACAAATAATACATTATATATTGTGTGTTATATATAATATATAACTGGATTTATGCTTTCTTCACCTCTGCTTCTGCTGAAGACACACTGGGCACGAGGTGAAATGATGAACTGCCACCTGACCTAGGTACTGAAGTTCTCCCAGTCCAGCCTGGGAACTGGAGACACCTTTGCCAGCCTGAGCACATTATAGGTCACACCAGAATGACTGAGAGTATGAACCCTATCTGGTTAAAGATGTTCATTTTCACCCCCAGATTGAAACACTTTGATTTTGCAAATTTACATTCACATACACCTATACATATATACACACACAAAACCCTAAACTTCTCATGTCTTGTAGCTTTGAATTGCCTTTTCCTGGTCAGCAGTATTTACCAGGCTACATTTCCTGCCAGAACCATTAAGCATCAACCACTCGTTGTTTCATTAGTGCTGAAATGACTTTCTAATTGGCTTTATAATTGTAGTTAAAAGCAAGTTTAGCACAAGCTCAAAGAAGTCCTGTCTGTGTCCTGCCTTTCATCTGCTGTCACTGGAACTCAGTGAAGATGCCTTCAGTGGAATGGTATCAGACAAATCACTTGTTCATAGGATATTGCTTTATCTTGTATTTAGTTTGATTTTACTTTTTTTATTCCAGGGTCTGATAATGACTTGATGTTTCTGCATTATGGGATATCTGACTGATTATTATCTAGCCAGAAGCTAAAACATCACACAGTGATTCAAGAAATACACCATGGGCAGCAGAGCTTCCAAAATGTTCTTGACGCTTTCAAAGCCTTGGTAAAGCTTTTTAAATGGCCTCTTGTTTCCAACCATTGTGCAAAGGCAGACTTTTTTTAATAATTAAATCTTATGTGCTCTACCCCTGGCCTGATTCCTTGGTGAGCCCTCGGTGCAAATGTGCTCAGCAGGGCAGGGGCAGGCACTGGGGAGGAGAGGCACTGAGTGTGTTCAGGCTGAGTAGGAGCCCCCAGCTCCTCCTGTCACCCAGCTGGGGCAGAAGGAACACCCAGGAAAGGGAAGCACGAGGGAATGCTGCTTCCCCCCAGCTAAAGATAGAAGGCAGAGTTCTCCTCTGCTTTTGGCTCAGGAACAGGAGGGGCATTTCCCCAGCTACTTCCCCTTATGTTGGCCCTACCAGCATGGAAGGCAACAGGCTACAAAACCACAGAGGAAACAAATCTGCAGTGAGAACAGCCACGCTGCTAAAAATGCTGGAGGGAAGAAGTTTTGGCCAGGAGGCAACGCCTGAAGTGATGGGGGCCAGAGCTGATTTATTAAAAACCATGCCCAGGCCTTATGGGGCTGTTCAATGGAGATTTCAGCAGCCAGTAATGAATCCTTTTAAAAGGCTCCATGTCTCCATCACTGCCTTAGAGAGATCAGCATCCAGGGGACTGTTAACCCCAGCTAATCTCTGGTGCTCAGAAAAGTTCCCTCACTGAGGTCATAGTTGCTATTATGAGATTATAGTAAAATAAATACACTTGATTGGTTTAAATGTGTTACATTCTCAGCTAGTGTTGATAAAAATTTAAGTGTACTGTGTTCAGGCCAGCTGCAATTCCCAAGTCATTATCTTGCCTTTCCAAAAACTCCTGTTGAATGCTGGAGCAGAAAATAATCAGGGTGATAGCATCAAATACATCACCTTATAACAGCATTGTTGCTTAATTTGTGGTGGGTGGGTTAGATTTCAAGAACTGTTCCATGCAGGAGCAGCATTTCTAGGGCCAAGTTCTCCATGGACCTGAGAGAGCTTCTCCTGATTTGCTCCAGGATGAGAGGAAGCACACTGTAGAGTCCCAGGGTCAGAAAGGAATGCAGCATGGACTTCAGATGAAGTCATTTACTAAGAAAGCTTTGCCTTTTTATAACCAGGATCACTAGAGCAGGACACAGGTATTGGTCCTTGGGTGAACACTTCTGTAGCATCATTGGCTAGTTCCAACACCACCCCAGAACAACAAGTTAGAATAACAAAGCTCAAGAAACACCACCTGTGAAATATATTTTACAAAAGCACCCAAGACAGTTTACACAAACTGCTGCTGGTTCCCAGCTCTGTCTGTGAGAAAGCAACTGCTTCTCTCAGGCAGGGCTGAGAGCTGAAAATTTCCCTCTGACTACTTGTCAGTGTCCACAGCACAGATCCTGGCACACATGGTCCCTGCTCCCCTTCTGCAGAACAGCTCGTGCTCCACATCTCTGTGAGCTGAGCTCTTCACCACAGAGTGTTCTCTGAAGCCCATCAGAGCTTCAGGTGATCACCAGTTCCTGTGCCCAGGCCAGGGGATGCTTTTACTTTCATTTTTTCTGTCAACACCATCCCAGCCCCATACTCGTGGGAATCCTTGCACCAAGCCGTGCCTGGTGCAGCTCCACTGCAGAGAACCTGCAGAGCAGTGGGGGCTCAAGGGGAGGCAGCTCAGCTCATCCCTGTCCCACTGCACCCAGGCACAATGCCAGAATGGTTTTTTCCTTTTTCTTTTATATCCCTCTTACATACTCTTTTATATAGTTTGATGTATTCTCAGTGCTTTTAGCCCCACACTTGTACCTTCCCAAGGCTGAGAACTCAGCTCAGCCCCACGGCACCGTTAAACCAGGAGAGCAAACATCCTGGGAGCCCCAGACACCAAGGTCCTCTCCAAAACATATTTTTGTAAATTAAAATAAGCCCATCACAAAGAGAATGTTCCTCAAAACAAGGAGTTGACTTGAGCTTCTCATTAGAAAATCTTTGATAAATATGGAAATTTTGCAAAGCCTATAATTGTGTGTATTTCAGTGTAAAGAAAGAAACATGCATTTTCAAGATATTTCACCTGAACGAAGTGCTACACCCAAAAATCCTGAAATAAATACCCCTTTTCCCCATAAAATGTGTTTTAGTTTTAATTTTAAGACCAAAGAAAGGCATCAGAGGGACAGCTTCCTATCTACCACTGCCACTAAGTCTGAGATGGGGCCCAAAAATGTTTGGCTGCTGACTTTGACAGAAGGACCTTTACCCTGGGAACTGCTGTGATAAGGTGCATGCACCTGCCAGAATGAACAACAGCTGGTTTTTATCTCAAAATGAGTCTAAAAAGGAAGTAGGGGCAAAAGTAAGGTGAGGGGATGAGGGTTGGGGCAATAAAAAGAAAGCAAGGCCTTTTCCCTCAGTAAAAAATTGTTGATTTTTAGGCAGTTCCCTTTATCATTATGTGGTGTCTCCTGACTCTGATAAGCTGCCTGGGTATCCCACCTTGCAGGCTTAATTAGATATAACCTCTGCAATAATGAGTGGTGTGCTGGGGTTAGTGTGGGGCTCAGCTGCACACATTTTGTGTCCTATTTTAGTGCCCAGGCTTAGTGACCTTTGCAGTCTGAGGCTGTTGACCTGGCTGCTGCATGTTTTGCTTGTGAGCATGAACCCCAAAAGTGTGGATCAGAGCAAAGGGGTTGGATAAACAATCTGATTTCTACTCATGCTGGTCAGCATGCAGGTAAATCAAGGTGCTTCACACTGCTGGCCATGCCCTCTGCCAACTCCTGTGCTGGTGACAGGCTCAGGCAGTACCTCAATTCTCTGAATGGCTTAAAAAGAGGTTTTCTGCAAAGGGCTAATCCTGCCTGCCTGCCTTACACAGCCAAGGTGCAGTATTTGAAAGCAATTTTTGTTTATGATACAAAATGATTCCTCTACAAACGAAAAAAAATTCCCTGGCAGGAGTCTGTTTTTGAGATCCATCCTCGTGTAGATCTCCTACTTATGTGGATTTAGGGCTAAAAATCTGATAGGCCAGTCTGGAGTTGCTCAGGTGGTTTCTTAAGAGAAATCTTTGCCAGAGGTCAGCATGGAGAGTGAGGTGACTTTCCAGGACAGGACTTGATGCCACTGTGGACTCAGAGCAGGAGCAGAAGCTCTTCTGTCACATCATCACTTTGGCACTTCTGAATTGCTTTTGAATATATTGGCAATTTGAACAGTGCCAGATGCAGTGGTTTTATTAGATAGTTCCTGGAATTTGAGATTAATGTGAAGTTTTAAGTTCCTAAAAGTCGTGAGAGTCTAGATTTTCTCTGCAACTTTCATCAAATCAGACAAAAAAATGGATCCAAATATATCATGGCCCTCCTATCTCGAATAAACTCAAATGAACTAAAACTTATTGTATAAAAATCTTGGGTACATCAATTTATTGATAATCTTGGCAAAGCCTAATTTTGGATAGTTTAATCTGAATTTTCAGCTATTTTCAGGACCTCTGATACCTACAGGTTTGATTCCATGACTTCAGGAAAGCACGACAGACAAAAAATGGGGGGAAAATAGTCTCCCACGCTCTGATGAGCTGAGCAGAAGCAGAACTGACTGTCTGCTGTGGTCTCACTGATATCTGTGAGCGTCCAGGTGGACTCAGGGATTGATCTCCACTCACTCCAGTGCAGGGCTGAGACCAGGACAGACACTTGCAGCTGCCTGGTGCTGCCTCTCATCGCCTGCCACCACGAGAAACACAATGTGCATTCCAGATCTATGCAATACAGAAAGCTGCAGCTTGATTTATGCAAATGCATTCGATTTTATGCAGATATACAAGTGACCTTTCTTTGGTTGAAGCAGGTTGGCAGGTGCAGGCATTCGAGTGCAGCAAAAATGAAAAGGTGTCTGCATTATGCAGTGGAGTTTTCTTCAGAGAACAAAATATCTCTGGTTACCTACAGCAAAGACTACAGGATGGAATATTCTGTGAACATTTCTTGTGGCAAATTCTACAAATCCTTGCAGAGAAGAGCTGTTTGGAGTTTTCAATAGAAGTTTATTTTCAGCTGAAATAAGATGTCGCAGCTGAAGTAAAATGTATTTGAAAAGAATCAGGTTTTAGACAGAAAAAGGCAGCAGGGGAAAGACAAATCTGAAAAATGTTCAGTGATATTTTTTTTTGGTCTGGATTTCAGGAAAAGGCTTTTTTCGGTAAGCTAGTTATTTATTGAAAGTCATCTTCAAAAACATATTTACTTCCAGTGTCACTTGTAGTTTTCTTTAACACACTTGCAATCCTCTCTCTGCTCTGTAAATTTTCTCTGAAAAAAACCAACAGTATATATTTTGATTAGGAGGAAACACGATTGAACTCAACAGATGTTGGGAGTTCACATGAATGTTCAGAAACATTATTTTTGAAAAATCTGATGAATTCTGCTTTCTCAGCAGCAATGACTTTTTTTTTTTTTCTGAGCTGATATATCCCCCTCCCTATGTTGATAGTAACTGATCCTGAATTTTACTACACATTTTCAAAGTATTACTTGTGCAATAACAGCACAGCTTCTCTGTTAACCATCACAGAATTCAGGCAGCTCAAACCCCTACACAGCTTTAAAAATATACCCTTGCTAAGCACACAGTCAGGAAAGAAAAAAAAAACACAACATGGAAAAAGAGGAAGGGAAAAAGGCAGCCTCATGCCCGGGGCTCTGGAGTACAATCTAGGGAGGGCTGAACCCTGGGAAGGACAAATATACATCACGGGGCAGAAAAAAACCAGCATAGAAATAGGAGGCAAAACAGCATTTCAATTGTCTTTTCTCTAGAAATAAAAGGCTGACAGTGGATTTAATCGGGTTTGGGTTTTTTTATATTTTATATTTGGAGAAGAACTGAGCCAGGCTTAACTCTAGGTTGGAGCTGGCCTAGGAGTGGAGAGGTGCCATCAGAGGTGGACTCAGAGTCCTGCCAGGACCTTCATCAAGGTCTGTCTGACATGTGGCAGGGCCAGTCCCTCCTCCATCAAAGGGCACTGGAGCTGGTTGCTCCTCAGCCTACACTCCCCAGGACCTGGGCAATGATACAGAGGTTGTCTGGAAGCTGGACTCAACTTTGAATGGCAGCTTGGCAACCCACAGATAAAATATCTGTTATAGTAGTGACCTGGAATGACAATAGAAATATCTTAAGCCCGACAAGCCAGAGGCAATCAATAGACTTGGTCATGTTGGGCACAGCTGAATTAGTTGTTCAGAGAGGAACAGAACTGACTAAGGATTTAGACTAAGGACTGCTTTGGGACTAAGCTGGACATCAAAGAAAAGCAAATCTGCAAGTCTAATGTGTGACACAAACTGGAAACCAGGCCTGGGGAGATGTTTGGGCATTTAACTCCTATTTGGCAGGCTAAGAGATGATTTTAGAGCCTCAATACTTCCCTAGATCAGAGTCTTGGTGACCAGTGACAAAGAGAAACCCCTAATAAAAATAGAGCTGGCTTGGTTGTGCGTCTCTCCTCGTGTGTGACCAGGTTTCAGCTGCTTCCTTCACTCCTGCACCACGAGGTGCTCTGGGCTTGCCCCACTGGCTCCGGGCTGTGTCGGGTGCGGTGCTGATGGCCAGGGGCAGCCCTGGGCAGGAGCCGACCTTCCTGCTCCCTGTCCAAACCCAGGGCCGTGTGTTTTGCAAAGCTTCAAAGTGCCACTTAACGGGACTTTCATTTTCCTTCCAGCTGAAGGGAAAGTGTTGTTAAACTCCCAGGCTGGCAAGCTGGAGTTTACACAGATGGAACAGTTAGTGCAGACCACAGAACAAATACCAGCGACCAACCAGTTTCACACTTCTAAAGAAAGAAAGAAAGGAATGGCAGAGGCAGGCCAAAGCAAACAGGCCTTGGAAAACTCGAGCCCGCTGGTTGGAATTTTCAGCTGTTACTTTTCTTTTCACATTCAGGCTCTTTTGGAGATCTCTCGATTCAGCAAACAGCGAGCGCCTTTGCATTCATATGAAATGATTTAAAGCTCCGTGAGGAGTGCTGTGCTCAGTCCCAACAACCACAAAACATACATTGTTTGAAATTTTATAAATGTGGTTTTCACTGAGAGCCACACTTTAAATAAAAAACTACATTTTCTTTCCAGCAAATAATATGTTGTTGAATATCCCACATCTTGCCTAGCTGTGGCAGCGGGGTGTGTCCCTCTCTGCTTTTTTTTTTTTACATTTTTAAACCTGAGGCCAAGTCCTTTGCCCCCAGAAGTGCTCTGAGTCCCCTTCCTTAACCTGGGCTGTCATCTGTCCCATTCCCCTCTGGCCATGCTGCCCAGCTGAGGAGGGCTGGGTGCCCCAGGGGCTCATCCACACTGCCCTGCAATCAGTCAGAAAGGTCATTGCTGAGTATCGCTGGCCAAAACCTCTGCACCTCCCTGCACTGCTGCTGCTGGGCCCCAGAGCAAAGGACCAGGGCAGGAATTAATCCAGGTCTCTCCCATGGCAATGGAAGCATAACCTCTGGGCCAACCCCAGAGGGTTTTATTTTATTAAGACACCGGGGTCATGCCTCCCTTCATTCAGCCAGCCTTTCATTCCCATCCTCCAGTTACAAAGGAATTGCTGAAGAATTAAAAAAGGTATCTCCTGTGAATACACAGGCAGAGCCACTAGTGAAGCTCCACTTGGCACCTGAGACCTGCTGGGTAAAATTATTAGGAGTGGGAAAATCGGTTTAGATAAAATTATCCTCTTCGATTCCCAGAGACTAACATCCAGATGCAAACCTCACCCTGAAATGGAAACACTTCCTGCTGTGTAAACTGTGACTTGTGCTAACAACACCCAGGCAAGTTCTGCTCCTGCTGAAGCAGATGTTGGCTGGAGTGACTTCAGATCTCTCCATCAGCTGGCTCGGTGTCTGCAGGGTCCTTCTCTCACCTGGGGTTTGGAGTTATGGAGCTCAAGCAGCATCTTGCTCTGAGCTGTTTCATTCAGTACCTGTTTCTACCTGGTTTTATTTCCATGTGCCAGAGGTCTGTGTTTTTGTCCTCAATGTATTAGCAACAGCTTCCTACCTCACCACGCACAGTAAGACTGCCCAGTTTCTCATGTTGCTGACATTGGATTTGGCTAAATCAGTCCAGACTTGATGCAAAATCCAAGCTTCCTTTAGTGTAGAGAATTCCCTGTTTACCCCAGCTAAGGCAAGGTTGGATAAAGCCCTCAATAACCTTATCTGATGTAACAGGCCCTCCTGAAGTCCTCTCAGACCTGAATAATCCAATCATTCTAAGGCAGGCACCTCTCTTGTAAAACTAGGATAGGCTTTCCTGGGACAGGGAGCTGAAGGGACTTGCAGGTCCCCAGAATGAGTAGAGCCTCTCCAACATGGCAAGTAAGAGGTGGCACAGACAGCTACATCCACGTCCCATCCATCTTCTCCCTGGCAAGATGTTACCTGTTCAGAAATGGGATCATGAATCAACCCCAGTGCAATGCAAAACCCTTCCCTGGTGAGAGCACTGGAACACTGGTGCACCAGCAGAAACATTGCCACAACTCAGTATTATTGGTACTGCTATTTTTTCAGATAATACTCATGTTTATACAATTATACTAAACTGGACCCATTGGCTGTCTCTGCTTATTGAGGGAGGTTGGATGAGATGACCTTTAAAGGTCCCTTCCAACCCAAAATATTCTACGATCCCTGAATTTGCAGTATTTTTCCTTTATTTCAGTGCCAAGTGTGAGCAAGGAAGATAGCATCTGTAAAAGGTTGGGGGGGGTAGATTGCAATCTTCCTCATGGCTCTGCAGTTCCTGCTCACGGGAACAAGTCCCTCCCTTTCAAACAACCTTTGCTGACAGGATCTGGGGATGATCCATGGCAGGATGCACCAGAGGACCACGGCAGCCAGTGCAACGTGACGCATTTACTGCACTACAACGTCCTGTAGCTCAGTGCTAATGACGTCTGGGTATTGAAATAACCTCCACAGGGAGCAGCGCTGCAACACCTGCTTCTTCTGCTGGATAACTCAGCCTTCAGCTCCTTGCTGCAATGGGAAATTTAAAAAAAGATAAAAAAAAGACCTTCTCAGAGAGGCTGCTGAAGTGGAATGTCACATTAGGGCATGATGGTTAATGACAAACCATTACAAGGTTGCCAAGTGTTCGAAAAGATGCTCCCAGGATTGCTAGTATTGGAATATTTTATGTAACATTTAATTATCAGAGGTTCGGATTACGTGTGGCTATATAAATAGAAAAAGCAAGAAAACCTCTCATTAAGTGGTGCTTGGTTATCATTAATCACATAGTTATTATATGATAACATACCATAATAAGGTTTGGAACACAGGTCTGGTGGTTGAAGTGTCTCTGACATGGAGTGGAGCTAACGAGGACTGAGGGTCAAGTTCTGCCCTCAGCTAAATCAGCAAAGTGGTCAATTGTGCTGGTGCAGTCATAAGCGGGAACTGAAGGCCACTTCTCAGCATTCCCCTGCCAACAATGGACAAAAGCCTTGCCCAAGGTAGGATCAGCTACTTTTTGCAAAGTACTTATGGCTCGAGATGGGATTACTGTGTCCAGCAAAGCACACTGTCCAGCAGTGATGTTCAGGCATCCCATTCCATGGAATTCGCATTCCTCTGGGGGTTTTTGCTGCTGGTACCCCTCCACAAGGCTAAATGTATCCAGGGGAGCTGCTGGGAACTTCAAAGTGTGATATCCCTGAGGGATAATTTTCCTTCTGAATGTTTCCAGTGGGAATTTCTAACAAGTTGACAGAGCAAATTGCGAGATCACCTTCTGCCTTCTGACGTGTGTTGCTAAGAAGCAAAATGAGTTAATACCCAACCAAGATGAATATAAGATTTAGGTATTTACAGCTTTCTTTGGGCTGTCTTCAAAGTCAGGCAGGCATAGATGATGTCATTCACAATCAAAAAGTTTTCCAAAATGTCCCTCCTATAAAACACATATTTAATTTTTTACCTACTAGAAGAGAAATACTTATTTATTTATTTATTTCCTTGTTTTTTATGAATATTTATATTCTGGGGGGTGAAAGAGCATTTGGAGGCAACACTGATAAACAAATTTACTATATTTGTTCTAATTCAAGTCCTGTTCATAATCAATATGAGATACTGCCAGGAGGATTTTCTGCTGCAAACAGAGATGACTGTATGTAGCAGTACATACATCTCCTGTGTGTTTCACTAAATATTATGATTTGTGGGCAAATGGTCAGTGGTCAAAGGGCCAGTGTTTACCCGGTCAGAAACTAATATCTGAGAGCCATTTATCTCTGCAATGACACTGCCTACATCCAGAAAGATTCTCTGATTTATTTTGTTTGAAAAAAATCTAGGCAAAATATAGCATTAATATAGTGGGCACATTCTTGAAAAAATAGAAATATCTCCTCAGTCCAGAATTTTTCTTTGATCTCGCTTCTATTTATTGATTTTATTGTTTTCATAAATAAAGTGTGTAGATTTTGCTGTACTTTTAACAACACCTATTGAAATATGACCATATTTCTTAATATGACTTAAGTATGTAAAGTACTACTTCTAGGTCTAATTTTTCCTCAATTAATGTAATAAATGCCTTGAGAAATGTCCCTATGGTTGTCAGAATAGATGTGAAAAGTTACAAGTGCCTTTTTTTCTGTATAGATTTAAGCCATTGGCAAATTTAATAATTTGTAGAGGAGATGATGATCCCTGTTTGCAGAATAGAAAAAAGTTTGCTCTTAGGTGCTTACATGTAATTCCTGCTGAGTTTACCAAAGAAATTGGAAATTCTCTTGCTCCTCGTGTGTGTCCTCTGCAATGCCAACAGCTCTTTGGGGCTCTGCTCCCACTGGTAAGGAAAGCACATTGTATTTGCAGGGTGAGCAATCATCCTCAGAGATTCCCTTGGGATCCCCCTGTGCAGAGCTGGCTGTGGGAAATGATAGTTTGCAATTTCAGGTGTGTCCCCTGTAGCCAGGGACGGTGTTAGGGGACTGGGTTTAGTGAGTGCCCTGCACCTTGAGTTCAGCTGGAACCTAGCAGTGACAGCCCAGGCTCTGCAGAACCAGCCCAGGAGAGGCCTGGCCTTGCTGTAGACCCAAGTAAATACCTGCTCTGGAGCACCTGCACAGTGACCATACACTCCAGAAGCCACTGCAGGCACCAAACTCAATCTGTTGTTGTCTATAGAGGTCACCACGGACACCCCAAGAGCTTGGAGCCACGAGCAGAGCTGGTTGCTCTGATAACCTGGCTGGCATTCTTGGCTCTGTGTTCGGATTTGCCTCAGGCTCCTTCTTCAGGAGCAGCATTGTACAAGGGATCCGAGACCAAATCCAAATGACCAAGTCCTGGCACAGGACTGGACCTTCTTTTAGAAAGTTCTTTACTCCAAGGGAGGTGAGGCCCTGGCACAGGGTGCCCAGAGCAGCTGTGGCTGCCCCTGGATCCCTGGAAGTGTCCAAGACCAGGCTGGATGGGGCTTGGAACAACCTGGGATAGTGGAAGGTGTCCCTGCCCATGGCAGTGGGGTTGGAATGAGGTGATCTTTAAGATCCCTTTCAAACTCAAGCCATTCTGTGATTCCATGACCTCTGGCTCAGGTGTGTCTCCACTGCCCTTCAGAGCACGGGGCAGGAACATGCTGAGCCCTCCCTGCCCTCGCAGTGACACCACTGGCACTTTCTCCCTGTCCCAGGGGAGCATTTTGGGGGTCAGGGGGAGCTGCCTGCTGCCCAGCAGCTCCACATTCCCTGCAAGCAGTGTCTGTGTGTGCCTCAGGCGCTCTCCCTCTCGACGCTGGAAAGCTCATTGGGATAACAGAGATTATGACTCTACTTAGCTTTTGAAACTCCACTGGAAAAGTTAAGCACTTTAAGAAATCCCTACACTTACTACATTCGGCTTTTTCCCTTGTAAGAGGCGACTGGAGAGTTTGTGCTTTTAATTATTATCATTCTCCCCTGAAATTATAGGCAGAGCACTCGGTGACATTCAAAACATAAATTACTGGCCTGCAGCCTTGTGCTACTGTTTCTCTATCTGTCTGCCAGGGCTTCAAATCAATTTCCTGCATTTCTTTCAGATTTTCTGAAGAAAATTGTGGAAAATAGCTGTTGGCACATGGCATTTTTCCACAATGGTTAGAAGTATTGAATGGGGCTGTAACGGGCTGCCTTGGAGAAACCAGCCCCATTAAAATGCCAACCTCTGATGGATCAGAACACTCTCTCAATTGGAATTTCATAACTTTTCCACAGGAAGAGCAACATAATTTTCCTTGGTTTTGCCTATAGTCCTGTAGCTTTGCTTAAAAAAAAAAATCAGCTGTCTCCTAATTTTAATTTCTTCTGCTTTCTTCTCTTCTTCTTTTTCTTTTGTTCTTTTTATATTTTTCTTTTTCTTTTTTTCTTTTCCTTTTTTTCTTTCTCTTTTTTTATCCTATTTGCTTTATTTTGCTTAAGTTCCAACCACATTGCCCTCTAACTTTAGATGATTTCTGAAGGACTTGGTTTGGGTTTGTTTCTTTATTCTGGTCTTGTCCAGATTATTCCTTTGCAAAATAACCTGGAAATTAATTTTTTTTTTTTTTTTTGAGCAATCGTTCATTCAGCCAGTAAAATGCTTTTCCTCAAAAGTGTCTCTGGTATGTTTTCAGGTGGCACTGGCCATGCAGAGCCATCACTTTCAGGCTGGGAGCACCTTTAGCTCTATCCTGGCTACTCTGGGATTTAACCTCACAGCCCTGGCCAACGTTGAGGAATTCTACACTTTCAAGTTTGGCTGATTTTTTGGGTTTAGAGTCAAATCCCACAAAGCCTATTAAAAGGAAAAAAAAACCAAAAGTAAAGGAGCCTTTCAGTCTGTAAAGCAGACCTTAAGCAGTTGCAGAGAATTGTGTGGGATGAGTTGCTGGGAGGGAATAAGAGCAAGACAGCAGACTGCTCAAGAGCTGAGGCCCAGAAGAACCAGGACAGTAAATTCTATGATTTCCAAGGAAGAATGTTTTGCTGATCCCATCATCCTGGTCAAATTGTGGAGCTGGTTGAAGGAAAAAAGTGCAGTGTTACAAACTTACTTACAGACAACTTAATTAACTATGGCAAAAGCTTATAGAAACAAGGTCACATCTCAGCTTCTCCCTAAAAACTGGTTCTTCCCAATGCCCTAAAGTGAGTCAGCTTTTGGGTTTATGATTATACGTTTCGTTGCAAGGATGTGATGTAATGTCATACGTGACAAAGCTGGGACCCCAGCCTGAGACAAAAGTGGTGAAAGTTTGCTGGATCACCCAGGTCTGGGTGCTTCAGATACAGCCAGCCACGATTTCAGATCATGTATTTGAGGTCAGAATATCCAGATGGTGGCTGGCCTGGCACATGCTTTGCCAGGGCAGGAGGAACTGCTGCAACATCCTTGTAAAAGAATCCTTTCAAAAGGGAAAACCGAGTTAACCTATGGGTGTTTCAGCTTGTGCGGAGTAATGAGTTGCTATCTTCATTAACAGAAAGAATGCCAAAGAGGCTAAATGAGTCAGAACAGGCAGAGAGGCAATCCTTTAATGAGTTGAACAGGAGCTGGTTTGTAATGTGAGGTTATTGATAATCTCAGGGTTTATATAACAGCATGATTCTGGGTCAGGGAGCAGCAAACACACACTCCTGTGTGCACACACTGGCTCGCTGTAAGGCCACACACTCCTTGCAACAGATGGCTCCAGCCCTGGCTTCGCACATGCACTCAGGGAAAATGACTTTTTTTCAACAGGTTAGTCCTCCTGCCTGCTTCTGCACCTCAGTGGGTAGGGCAGATGTTGATTTTTTCGATGACTGGTTTTCCAAAATTCACCTGAGCTACTGGATCTGTTTAGTTCATCCCAAGAAACTCCATATTTCGAATCTTAGTATTTTTTTTAGAAACCCTACAAATATCTTTTCTGCAGCTTGAGAAGCAGTTTCTTATTTTTCTGATTTCCTCCATGTGTACTGGGGAGTTTGACACCTGGTCTGGTGCCAAGAAGCTGGACCTGGAAGCAGGGGAACCACGCGGTGTGAAATAACCATCATCTCTCACCTTTTATTTTTGCTCAGTCTTGCTACTGTTGGGTTTGTTTTGTTCAGGAAGATGGTTTACTATCCTAGAAAGGTAATACTAATGTAAAGAATGGTTCTAGCATCACAAAAAAGCTTTTTAATAGTAAAGCTAATTTCCCTTTTACCTTAATAACCTGTTTAGTAATAGTATAACACCACTGAAGGATAATGAGTTTCCTTTAGCTGTGCCAGCGTGCCAGTGCAAAGATGATGCTGGTTGTGAGTCTGGATCCTCACCTGGTTTTGCTCTCCCAGTCTCAATCATTTTGCAGGATGCAGTTTCTAGAAGCTCTCATGCCTGGCAGATTGTCAGCACTGCCACTGGCACACCTGCCAGCACTGTCTGACCTGATGTTTATGGTTCTATAAAAGTCAATGTATGATATTAGGGAAAATTCAAAGCCTTCTGGGCTCACTAACAATTGTGGCTTGAACAGCCTACCTTAAATTCCCTACCACAGCATTCCCTGAGAATCCTTAAATTCCCGGGCTTAATCTTCTTGGGGTGTCCATATGGACAAACTTATTACTGAACAAAATAAAGGAAACTAAAAAACTACCCAGAAGAATGTCAAGAGTGACAATTCCTGAGTGGTGCTTTTAACCATATCTGTAGGAAGTTGAGAGTATCTTCAGCCTCTAAACTGTTGGGCATTGGTTTGTTGTTTTTTTTATTCAGGTGAAGGATTTTTTTTCCCAGATATCAAAAATACATCCAGAAAGAGAAGATGATAACAGACATCAGCCCAACACCAGCTCTCAGACTTGTTGCTTTCTCATTGCAGGTAGTGTTCAGTGACTGCCAGTAAAGGAACTACTGCTGGTGAAAAGTTCCCACATTTCCATGGAGTTGCTGCTTATGATGCCTTAGGTTTTAATTTTCTATGTTTCCAATCCTGCATTGCCCAGTGTCACTCTGCAGTTCCCTGGAGCTCATTCAGTGCTGTTCTCTCATGCTCACACAGACAAAACAAAGCCTCTCCAGCTCTCCAAGGACACCCAGACCCTCCTGGGCCCAAGAACTGCAATTCTTCATCTTGGGGAGAGGGGGGCAAGCTTGGGCAAATTCCATCATTAGCTAATGTTTTAATTGGCAAATTTATGCTGATATGCAAATGGATCAAAGCCTGGCAGCAGCCTGGTAGATTTGGAGTTTGGGTTGTTATCAGCCACACTCAAGAAAGCCACAGCTGAAAAGCAGATGCAGTGAACATCAAAGGTTCCAACCCCATTCTGCCTTCTGTCATTGCCACTCATGGGGGACACAAAGCCCAAGGGAGGAAGAAAAACCTTCAACAACTGGAGCAGGCCCCCAGAGGGGTTTTGAGAGGACGGGTGGTGATGTCTGAGCAGGCTGCAGGTGTTGAGCTGCTCCCAGGAGCAGCACAAGTGCTGGCACGCACAGGTGTCAGGAGCTGGAGGCCACGGTGCCAACTCCAGCGTGCAGGAGCAGAGCCAGGAGCTCAGCACAGCCCAGACTGGATCTCTGCAGCACCCTCCACCTGAAGGAGAGCTGTGCCTCCTCGCTGGGAGCTGGCACTGCACTCCTTTGAGCTCTGAGCATTGTTTCGCTGCTTTGTCAAAGGTCTGCTCATGCAGGTGTGAAAAGCCAGGATGGGGAGTTGCAACAGGAGGATTCTGCCCCCTTCCCTCGTGCTCCCCATCTGTGGTGGTGGTGCTGTGAGGTGGTTCCTAGAAAGCACAGGGCTGAGCCAAAAGTACAGCTGAGCTGTGTCCCGTTGCATTGGCAAGCACGGCGACTGCATGTCATCGAACTCCCGGCGTTCGCAGCACTGGAAATAGCAGGAATTCTCCCTTCTTGCTCAAAATGATATACTCCTCCCTGAGCTACGGAAAAGAAACAATGAGGAAAGGAGATCAGGTTTGCCAAGAGCAGCGCATCCCTTTCATTTCAGTGTTCTCTCTGAAGTGTAAAAAGTGCATGATAATTACAGAAGAGAACTAGCAAGCACTTCACAATCTGGAAATAAAGTCAAAATATTTCTGGCAAAATATTTTTCCACCAGAAAGAATCCAACCTGTGTTTTGCTGAAAACAGAAGTGAATCAATGGCAGTTATTTTGGACAGATTACTCAGGTTAAAGAAGCAAATCTATATCAAGCTCCAGAGGTCAGGAGTTCTTTTGATGTCCTTCCAGTCATTTAAACAGAGTATCTTGGTTCCTTTATAAGTGCCATGAGGACTTCTGTAATGGTGAGGGTTGGAAACAGGATTTAGAACCGAGGGAAAAAAAATACAGTTGGAGAAGAAACTATGTAAAGTCCCAAAAGCACTTTCCATGGAGTCCTGCAAGGCTGGAGACAGCCCTGCTGCCCCAATTTGAATTTTCCTATTCCTTCTGCTGCATGAATGCACCACTCACGTGTTTGCTGTGTCTCATTTAGTTGCACAAAAGTGAGTGGGTGAAATAGTTTAGACGAAAGAGAGTGTGTGGCAAGAGATCAAGAAAATAATTACTGCTGTGATCCACTGTCAGAGCTAAAAAGTCTCAATTAAGGGAGAGGATGAGCAGGAAAAGCTGCTGGAAGGGAAGAGATGTATATGTATGTGTACACACACACACACACTACATATACACTCCTGGGCCTTCTTGTGTTTTCAAGGAATACTTTTGAATATAGTCCAACAAGTCCCATCCTCACCCTAGAGTTAGTTTGGTTTCTGAGAAACTTTAGAAATTGGCTCTGATCTCACTTTGCAGAGGTTTTACAGCATCCTTCAGGATGGTTGTTCACGTGTCAGCAGGGAGTTGAGGGAGTTGATCTAATGCAAACCCATGGAGACTTCCCAATGAGGAGTATTCCTTCTTTTCAGACATCGTACTGAGCAGCAAGGAGCCTTTCTCATTGCGGGTGATCCATGGGGCTGTGGGGCTGAGGATGAAATTCCTTTTGCCTGGGATGGCTTCCTGCCTCTTTCCTGGGTGACCATGGGCCTCTTTCCTGGGTGCATCTTTCCAGCTGGTGACCATGACCCTTCCTAAGACAAAACAGGCCATTGGAGCAATATCTGATGGGAGCTGCTGTTATCTCATAAGTGTTAATGCTACAGTGATGGAGGGTTGGGTGTGTGGGTCATGCCCAGGGGTGTCAGATGGGGTTTGGTGGGGATGGAAACTGCAGACAATAAGAGTTGCATGTCCCACCTTAGAGAAAACGAAACTGATATGCTGTAGATGAGGCTGTGAATGTGAGCACTGTGGGGATCTCAGTGAGCCTGGCGTGGATGGGTGTGAGCCCGGGCACAGAGCTGCCCAACTCAGAGCCCCTGAGCTGTATTTGCACTTCTGGTTTATCTGTCAGAGCAATGGCACATAAATCTGTCACCTGCACAGGTTTGCTGAGCCTGCCTGGCTGTGAACAGCCACGCATTCTGCAGCAGAGATCACACAAGCCCTTAAACTGTGCTTTTAAAGCACTCACACGGATATGTGTGCATGTGTAAACTGGGGAACCACAGCTCTGCTTCTGCTTGGCAAATGAATTCCCATTTCGGTTGTTGTGCAGTGACACCTCCTGTGCGTTCTCAGTGGCGTGAGCACCCTGCAGCCCCAGAGGTCAGCACAGGGTGGGACAGTGGCAGGGAGCACAGGGGGCTGGCTGGGACCTCAGCTTCCATGGGACAGGGGTGGCAGCAGCTGTGCTCACACCCACTTCATGCAGAGTCAATGATGGCACACAGAGTGAATATTTTTGAAGGCAGACAGTGGGGAGCAGTTGGTTTGCCCCATCGTTCACCCACACAAAATGCATGGAGAGGATTTCACATGCAAATGAATACCTACAGATTTTCCCCCTGAGCAGAGAATCCAACCTTCCTGGGTATTGAAATTGTCCTTTGATGTTAGAGAGTGATGTGGTCACCAGCACCTGCTGGCGTGTGCAAGCTGTGAGTGTGTGCCTTCTGCTGAAGAGCCTCAAGGAAGCATACTGATGGCAAATAAATAAATAAATAAATAATGCCCAAGCTGCAATTAAATCTTCATTATGTCTCTTATTTCTGAGCATGAAAAGCTCTCTGAACTCAAAACTCTAGAAGACAAAAGCTTAATACCAGTTCTCAAAAGTCCCTCTGTGGGTGTATGTACCCCAGTGCTGGTGTCTGAGCACAAAACCAGCAGTCTGGTGCTGGTCTTCAGACTGCACTAATGCACCTTTAAATGCATCTATGTAAAAAATACAGGTTTAGGGTGAGTGAGGAGAATTGGCCCCTGGGAAAAATGGGACATTACAAAAGCTGTAACTCATGTCCTTTCTTCTTCTTGCAGGTGGAAGTTTGTCACAATCCCTGCTTAGGGTGTATTCATTATTTCTGTATTCATTATTTCTGTGCCTTTAAAGGCTTCACTTCGTGACCACAGCAGTAATGGTAGAACATGTCACAGCTACAATAGAAAACACAGTGTTGCAAGCTCCCTAACTAGGTTCAGTCAGGTTTTTTTTCTCCTCCTGGGAACTCCTGCCTGTACAGGGACCTGTTTTGATATACACGTGGGTGGTTCAAGGTGTGGAGCGATGTCACTGCTCTAGTCAGAACATGCTGGTCACGATGTCGTATCAAAGAGAGCCGCTTGCAAAACGCCTGTCAGACGAACTCTGTGCGAGGGAACATGATGGGCTCTGTGTGCCTGTGTCATCTGAATATCCCCCTGGCAGCTTGCATTCCCCTGCCTGTCTGATGGAAGGGAGGGACCCTCAATGATGACACTGCCTCATTCCAGCCCACATCTAAAGTGTCTTTTGGCTTCTACACAGACGTAAAACTATCCCCTGTAACACTGCCAAGGAGGATCCCCAGTGCTCACTGTGTTTATCCTGGATTCAGTGCCCCACAGCTGTCTCAGGAGCCAGAGAGGAACGACTCCTGCAAGGCAGGCTCCAGCCCACGGTGGCACACTTCATTATTAATACCAAAAGAAGTAGGATGCCTCTAATTTTTACTCCAGAGTGTTGTCACTTGAAAAGGACCTTCTCTAATCCTCCAGTCATCTGTGCTGCTGGCAGGAGTGGCAGGGTGGGATAGCTCCCCTGCGCAGTAAACGTGAGCGGAAATGTTTCCCTGCTTAACATGCCACGTGCCATAAATCTCCACACAGGCTGTGAAGGAAGCACATGGCATGAGGTGTCTGACGTTTCTCTCTTGTCTGCCTGTGCTGGAGAGGAGCCCTGACGTTAATTCCAAGCTCACAGATTCCCTGTGTGGCTGCAAAGGCTCTGCCTGTGCTGCAGCTGGAGAAGGGCAGTGCTGCTTGGCCACCAGCAGCCAGCCCTGGGGCAAGGGGTGTGAGAGGAGCAGGGCTGTGTGTCACCCCAGGAACCCTCAGCACACCATCCTGCCCTTCCACAGCTTACTCAGGGTCACTTCAAGTGCCATCACAGTCCCTACCTTTTGGTACCCCTCTTAGAGCAGTGGCTGTCACCTTTTCTGATCCATGGGCTCTCTCAGGTGCTTTCCAAAGAATCTCCAATCTGTTCTTGGTGATTTGAGCAGGAGTTTCAGGTCTAGTCCAAGGATTTGGAGAGGATTATAAATCCTGCACGGCTTTATAGATGCTGTAGAAAGTCTCATCCTTAGTTTCCCATGGATCTAGTCAATCAAACTCGAGCTGGGGATCAGCACTTTTAACTATTCAAACAATGACCATGAAATATTATATGGGAAGAGTCAACAATTGATAAACTATCACATGGCTCTGATATTGTTAATAAATCTAATCTATTATTAACAAACCTGTGTGATGTTGACCAGATTTATTTAGCATTCACATCCATGGGAATCAGAAATTCCTTGCACCTCTCAGCACTTTGCACTGTCAGAACCTTCTGACAACAGAACAATGGGCTATTGCTTTCTGCCTTTAAAATTCCCTGAAACAGATATTCTGTGCCACATATTTTCAATTACTACAGAGGACTAAAAATCTAGGTCTGGGATGTGAGTCATGGAGTTCAAAGTAGGTCCAGGACTGAAATTTCTCCAACACTTAGGAGCACTTTGGCTCGATCTCATCAGGCCTGAAATTCCATTACTTTACTCTCATGTGCAAATAATCACTGCAATAGTTTCAGTCACTGCTAACACAGATATTACTTGAATAAAATGGTTCATTTGTTTTAAAGACCTAAATCAACACTCAATCCATATATTTTAAAAACTATTAAAAATATTGAAGGATGTGCTGCATGGCTTGAAATCTGTTTTGGGAAGGTCTCTTCTCCAGAGGTTTTTTGAAGTCACCAGAAACCTTTGGCTGAATTATCCCTGTATGAATGATGCAGGCACCTCTCACTCCTCTCTCCTCCCTTACCTGTGCAGACAGCTCTGTCCTCTGCAGCAGGTGACTGAGCAATCCTGTGCACCCAAGTGCTGACAGCATGGCTAGGAGGGCACTTCAGCTGGGGTGAAATAACCACAGAAATATAAATGGTGCTTTAAATCCCCCAATCCCTAAATCATATGTTTCTATCATGTGAGTATATACAACAATCATCCTCATGGTGTGTGTGGGGAGGGGAGTTAGTGTGAAATCAGAAGTCTGGGAGCAGTTTTAATGAAGGTTCATCTGAGGTAAAGCAGTAAGCTAAAGGCCACGTGTTGCTTTTATTGCAATTTTCCCCCTTGCTTGGTGCTGGGAGCCAACAGTTCCCTGGGAGCCCTTCGTGCCTGCACACAGGCATGGGCTGCACAGACACACACCAGGCAGGAGAGGCTTCCCTGCCTATTCCCTTTAATATTCTGTCTGCACCGACAGGCTCTTGTTTTGCTTCATAAAACCTGTTGAAAGGCAGTCAATTCATTAATCTTTTGCCAAGAGATGTTAAATGCCAAACAGGGAAAGATGATAATGACTTGACAGTTCATAAGAAAGGGCCTGATCCTGGAAGGTGCTGGAAGTGGGAGCCAGTGGGGAGAGGAGGGGGCTTGGCATGGTGCAGGATGCATCCCTTGCCCGTTTGCTCCTCTCCCTCTGCCCTGGTTTTCAAAGGGAAGCCAGGAAGGTGTGAGGATATGCTGAAGCCATGCCCACGCTGCTGTCCTGTGAGGAGATCTCTGCATCACGAGCAGTCTGACACATCCCCCAGCAATCTGCACAGGGGCTTAGCAGGGCAGAGGCTTCAGAGTGCCCAGGGGACATCTCAGCGTGCGGCCAACGTGAAGCCAGCTCTTCTCTGCTCCTGAGGCTCACCAAGAGAGTCCTGGCAGAGGGGAATTCAAACCATTTGCAGTGAGCAATCACCTGCACTGCCTGGTCCAGCTTTAGCCTGCCTGATCCAGGGCTGCAGGCAGTGCTGGGAGCAGTGCAGCTCAGCCTCTGCAGCCCTGTCTCCCCTTCCACTCCTCTCCTCCACTCCACACCCAAGAGCCAGCAGGAGCACTGGGAAGGGAGCAGGAAGGGGAACTGCCAGCTCCAGGCAATTGGGCAGCCTGAATCAGGCTGAAAAAGGCAATGGGTTTCACTGCAAGCACGTGGGTTTAGGGAATAATAATTGGCAAAGCTTTTTTAAATTTGACTTTTAGGTCCTGAGATTTTAGAGCTCAGATTTTTGTGCGTTTTTCAGTGTTGTGATGGAGGAGGTTATAAATGTTTAAAGAAACAAGGAGAAAAAGAGTTCTTCACAGGGTTTAATGACTCAGGGAGCTGGAGCTTTACTAATGAAACAGCTATTATCACTGGACTTGCATTAAGCTAATCTTGAGTGGGGATTGCTGAGGTCAACCACAGTTTCCAAAAGGTCCCACAGGTTCCAGGGCAGTCAGCGATG
Organism: Erpornis zantholeuca; assembly: GCA_013400515.1. Lineage (NCBI taxonomy): Eukaryota > Metazoa > Chordata > Aves > Passeriformes > Timaliidae > Erpornis > Erpornis zantholeuca. Next base: position 1,439,929 of record VZTN01019209.1, on the reverse strand, counting down.
CCGAAGTGATGCACTGAAAATCAAGCACATTTGGCCTCCTTGGTGTAGAGTAGAAGTGGATCAATACTGAATTAGAGGTGGATAAACTGCATTTGACTATATTTAACAATACCACTGATAGCACTTAAACTTATTAGGTACCAATTATCCCTCAGTTTCACGGCAGCTCACCTCCCTCTCATATCTGCAGCATGTGACTGCTCCAGCCAGAGTCTGCAGCACAGCTGACAGGGTTCTGTCCTTCAGCTGATGAAATCAGAGCCTAAGTTTGCAGAAACTTTTTTCCTGACTCATTCATCAGTTTTAAATTCCCTCAAATGAAGTCAAACTGGTGTGTACCATTCCTTCTGATTTTAAGTGCCCATGTCAACTTAGGTATCAACTCCAGTCTGAAGACAGAAGAAAAAGCTTCATAGAAAAACTGGCTTGGTGTTTTTGTAGCCTGGTGTTGGTGACAGGCTTCAGAAGGAAAATGCAATTCTCTGTAATGGGGCCTATGAGCAGAGCTCCTTCACACTTCTGCAAGATGATTCCCTTGGACATACACAGTGAACAAGGCACCCCATGGCCCATATTCCTCAGTATGTTAAGACTTCCACTGTATACATGATTGGTTTTGCTGGTTTTGTGCATATGCCTCTAAACTGATTGAATATTTTTAATTGGGTGCCCTTTCTCTCCCCACTGAATGCAGTTCAGTTTAGCTAGCAAACACCTCAGCTCTGTACACTCCTCAGTCAGAGGTTATCTACACACAGAGCCTTGCAGGCTCATTGCTGCTCATGGCTCATGGCTTTCCATAAGGCAGGTCAGATCTGACAGTAGGAGAGGATAACCCCAATTCCAAAAAGTGCCTTGATATGAATGGAGCCACCCTCCAGGGTCTCCACTGCTTCCCACTGTTGGTGTGCTGGGTGGACAAGGGTGGGTGATGGCATTGCTGGAGCTCATGGCATGTCCTGGCTGTCTGCAGCTCCCTTGAGCACATGAAAGGCAGGAGACGGTGCCTAGGCTAGAGCAGCCTGTCCTTGTTGGCCTCTAATCCATCCAAATCCTAATCAAATATAAGCCACAGTGGACAGGTCTGGGCTGTGTGTAAGGTGCCAGCATCTCTGTGGCCAGAGCTGCAGCAGCTGCTCTGGGCAGGTGGAAGGTGGGATTTTGGTGCAGCCTCCCCTCCCTGAACCAGCTAAACCACCCCTGATGGGTGGCTGCAGGCCTGGGGAGGACTGGGGGTGGAGATGATGCACTAACACTGCTGGGGGACTTCTGATCTTCATTCCTTGGGCACCTGATCCTTGCAAGTCTTTCCAAAGGCCTTGGAAAAGCAAAAGGAGAACAACTTGAACAGCTCAGAGAAGGATGGGGAGAAGATGGGAGGCATCTTCTTCTGGCCCTGCCTGCTCTCCTGGTAGAAGCAGGCAGGGGTCCAGTGCTCAGACATCTAGAGATCAAGATCCTTCTCCAAAAGTATTTGATTTACAAGATGTAAGTCAGGAGACAGGGACTGAGGCAGTGCCCAAACCACCCAGAGGCAGGTCATCTCCTTGACTTGTACACAAAGAGCCCGTTCCTCCTCCGGAGGATGTTCTGCCAGCCCACATCTCTTCCACTGTCTCCCCTTGCAGGAAGGGCTTTCCTTCCTGGTGTCAGTGCCCAGGAATAGAAGAGAGGCTTTGTGGCAGGAGGCAGGCAGGGCTTCTGGAGCCCAGCTCTAAGAAAGGCAGAAATAATCTCAGGTTGTAGAGGAGAGAACAGGTGTTTTGCTGTTCCTTCAATCTTGTGCCTGAAATTTTGAACCAGCTGGACTCTGTCCCCATTGTCCCCAGAGTTCAACCAGCCATGGATGCACCTTCAGCCAAGGCTTTGGGCAAGCCAGCAGCTCCCCTCTCCCCTCATTGATCCTGTTCTCATGGTCAAATCCACAGAAGCCACAAAGCAGAAGGGTTCCCCCGCCCAGGTGTGCACAGAGGCGCTGCAGGTGTCTCTTGCCCTGCATTATTGGCAAGCGTGGTGTGGGGAGGGTGGCTGTGGGGGATGCACTGGGCTGCTGCCAGGAGGGATGTAACAGCACGGAGCAGCCTGGGTTTCCTGGATACACCCTGTCTTGCAGCTATCTGCAGCTCCGGAGCGTTTGGATCAGCCTCTCCCGGAGCGCTGCGAGCGCGGAGCCCCAGCCCGTCCTCTTTCTGGCAGACTCGTTTATCTGGGTGTTACATTGCTGCAGGCCAAGGCTTAGTTTCTGTTGTACTTGTGCCAGGGTACACAACCCTGGCAGCTCTCGGCGCATGGGAGGAGTGCCATTTCATCCCAAGTCTCCCTCAGGAATTGATAACTGTTTAACAGAACATCAGGGGGAGAGGATGGAGCGGCTGGAGGGGTCCCAACAGAGAGAGGGGGGAATGTACCATGAGAGCAGGAGGAAAAGGCTGGACTTAAAGTATATGAGTAGTAAACTTGGGTGCTTCAGATCTTTGTTTTTATGATTTGGTGGTGGGGTGGTGGTTACCTCCAAACTAGGATTAATGAATCCCCTGTAGCCATTCTGCTTTGACTAGATCTGGCAAAGATTATATTAGAGAGGAAGGGAGTGGGGAGATGGAGGAAGAAAAAGCACCACTTATCAGCATGCTTGTACAGATAGGAGCTAAAAGGTGTAGCCTGATAAGACATCTTTCATTTCAGGCTGTGCAAGCCCTGCACAGTCCCTCTGGGTCTCTTGAAGAGAGGCTCTTTGGAGCCTCCCAGAAGCACATTGAGCTGTGGAAAGTGTCAGGAGCTAATCATGCAGCAGGCTGAAGGAGCTGGGGCACCCAGCTGAAACCAAAGATAACTTCTGTCCCCAGAGCAGCTCTGGAAGCTTTGCACAGCAGGATGCAAACCCCCAGGTCTCCTCTCACCCTACCCTGAACCTGATCATCCGCAGTGTAATTCTGAGCTCGGGCAGCCTCAGGAGGACGCAGGTCTCAGGACTTTTTTGAGTGCTCCTCAGTGCAGCAGAGTCACACCATCTGTGCAAGTAGCAGGATCATTTTCAAAACTTTATATGGAACATTATGGTCGTTTCATATCCCCCTGTACTGGAATCAGACCACCCTGCTCTGGCTGATTTGGACCCAGGCACTTTGCAGACCACTTTTGGTTGCAATTTTCCAATATCACCAAAGCAGCAAGGCACAGGGTGAAAACAAGGAGATGAATATTTTTAGTATTTGGTGTTGGTGGTAGCAGTGAAAAGTGGAAGAAATTCAGGGAAACCTACAGACTCCTCTGCACCCAGTTCACATCTGTTCACAATTCACTGCAACCTGCCAAACAATTAAAAACAACAACCTGTTTTATTAGCTGTCACATCCCATAAAGTATTTCAGGGCCCTTCATCAGCAGCTGACACCCTGTCAATAATAGCTCTCTGGGTTAAAAAAAATGTTCACAATGTTATTTCAATGTCTGGCTCTCAGAGGTTTATCTCCAGTGCCCATCGCAAGAGTGTTCAAGCACTAAATGCAAGGTTAACAACTTTACAATTACGGATCTGAAAGATATATAGGTGCTGATTTTCATCCCAGCCTGAGTTTGAGAAATGCAGGTCTTGGAGGCTGAATTTCTCCATGGCTGTTCCTCCAAGGAGAGGTGCATGGGCTGAGCTTTGGGCAGGCAAGTGGCTGACACTGATCTACAGCTACAAGATAATTCCTGCATTGTGAGTTGGCTTTGCTCAACCCTGTAGCAGTTTGTGGATCTGACCACTCCTTTTATGAAGGTTTCATGGGATAAATATGCCCATGGTACTGAGATGCTGCCCCTGCCCTTGCTTGTGGCACTGCTGGCACCACGCTCATGAACTCATTGGACATTGCTCTGTCCTGGTTTAGCCCTGGCAGTCCCTCTCCTGCTGCCAGTGCTCCCCTCCAGTAACTGCAAAATGTTTAAGGTATCCAGTCTGAAACAGATTGATTCCTTCAGCACAATCCTAAGTCTGCCAAGGCTGCCAAATTTTGCCTTTTTTAATTCCCACAGGAGCAGGAGACTTCCCACAAAGTTTCCTTTATAAAATGTGCTTTGCAGAGTTTTAAAAAACTGCATTCGCCTACATTTGAGAATGTGATGTCCAAGGCTGAAATAAAGGCAGTCAATATGGAAATGAGAATTTAGAAAACATAAAGACTTACCAGATCTGGATTTTTAGGACTGAAGGCGTGAGTGCCTGTGTTCTGAAAATGATTTTGTACTTTTTCATGTAAAACGAAGAGGTTTGCATTTTTAAATGCAAAGCCAGATGCAATCTAAAAACAAATACTTTCCATGTTCTGCATACTACACAGCCAGAGTGACAAGCCTTATCCCATGGAGTTCACAGTTTAAAGAGACCAAAGAGAGATGAAAGATCACATCCAAGATCAAACACAAACTTGGTGGCCCAGTCTGTGACTGTAGCCCAAGCCCTTTGGTTCAGAACTGCCAGTCCATTCATTCCATCCTTGTCTGCTGTCATGTTCTCTAATTTTCCACCCAGGCTGTGTTTTTCGGGAGGTAACGTTACACTCAGTGCTGTTGTTTCATTGCACAGGTACTTCCTATCTGGCAAAGGATAAGCTGAGATTAAATCAGCTGGGATCAAACAAGCAAAATAAGGAGGAAATCAGATACAAAAATCCTGTTAAACACCTCCTAAGAACCAGGAGGGGATGGCTGCACCTCTCATCTCACAGGGGCTGCAGTGAGTCTGTGAGCCACAGCAGCTGTCCAGGAGCCATCAATGGGACCTGTGGCATCGTATACATTTTAGGATGAAAGGTGGCTGATTTTCTTGAGCTGATCTCAGTTTCATATACCTGTTTTCAGAGATGTTTTCAGCACTGGTGCATCAGGGTTACCTAGTGTGGGGAAATCTGTGGATCACATTGTGCCCAGTGCTACCAGCACGCAGTCAGCTCTGCCATCCTGTGCAGCAGCATGGGCATAACCAAAGGCAGATTTTAGATCTGAATGGCTTGCATTAATTTTGTTCTACATGGATTTTTGTCCAGGTCTTAGATTATATTATCCCTGGCATTGTCCCAAGTGAAATGTGGTGTTTTGATCCTATTTTCTCCTCCCAGGGATCATGACTTTCTCCCAGCGAATGGCAGTTTCTTGGTCACTTCTCATCATGACTCTGTTTTCTTCCAGAGAAGCCACTGGACTTCAGAAAGCAATTTCCATGCCAGGAATGCCAGAGCCTGTTTGACGCAGCAGTGAGTGACTTAATGCTCAGAACTCCGTGGCTTCCTCCTGTTCCAAACCTCCCCATACACCTGCATATACAGCCCATAGTCACCCTCAGGGTGGCATGCACATGGCACACAGTGCTTTAATAGCAGGATGGAGGTGGAATGACACTGTTTCCCTCTCTGTAGCAGAAGTACCTAATTAGGAGCATAATTTTCTGCTGGTGCACATTCATGGGCTTGCAGTTGCATGCAGCTACTCACAAGCCTGGAAAGAGCCACAGTAGCAGGCTATGGTGAGAAAAACACAGATTGAAACAAAAGAAATTCCTGGAATTGGGGTGGTTCTTCAGGAAAAAAAAAAAAAAAAGGACAACAAAAAGAAAAATGCTTTGGCTGTAGGTGTTTGCAAAATCCTTCATCAAATGATCACAAAGACAGATTCCTTAGTGTAACCTCACTGATCCTAGAGCAGCCCATGTGGTATTGACCCTCCAGTCCTATAGGCAATTTCTAAAGAGCCTCAAGGATGTTTCAACGGGATGTGAAAATTTTTCCTTTGGCAATCACAGTGTGGATGGTGCATCCTCTGCTGCACAGTGCTCAGCCTAGGCACTCCTATTTAAAAAACATTTGACAGTGGGAATAGCAGGGGTAAACCTTGGGCAACTCTTTGAAACTCTAGGCCCTTGGTGATCTTAGCAGGTGAGCTGGGATAAATGGAGCAGCTCTGAGGGGCTCGGGGCGCTTGCTCTTCAGGCAGCTCTTGGGGCTGCTGGGGCAGGGGCAGGAGGCAGGGAGTGTGCTTTGATATAATGATATAAAGACCCCTCTCAAACCTCAGGGAGCCCCGTCTCCTAATATTATTCTTTCTTCCTTCTCAATTCAAACCAAAAGTGAAAACAGAAAGAAAATAACTCTCTTTTCTCTCCTCGCTCACCTCTCCCCCGCTTCCCTCCTGCTGCTGCGCCGGCAATGGGAGGGAAGGGAAAAGGGGCGAGAGCCACTTAGATCAGTTTCATGCACAGGAGAAGCAAGACAGGAATTATTTTTCTTGTTAGCCTTTTTGTAAGAAGACAGACAACCCTTTCAGCCCAAATACAATATTGTAATTGCTCATATTCAACTGACAGAGGTTCCCAGATGAGCTCCACTGAGGCGTCATTTACTAATCTGTCATGTTCTATAGCACCCGGCACAGAGCGCTGTAAAAGTGTCTTCTTCTCTTTAAGTTATTTATATAGTTGGCTGAAAGCGCTTTGCTTGTACAAACTAGAAACTATTAGATTAGACCAGCGGAGACAGCCAGAGGCAATCTTTTTAACAAAGTGAGTGGGATTCAAAGTAGGGTTGGAAAGCAAATATTATTTCACTGGAAGTCTATTAGAGGTAGTTCCCTGGATAACAAATAAGTGCTTTGTTAGCTTAGCTTGAAGAAATGCACCGGTCAGGTTGGCAGCAGCTGGGTCTAATGGCAAACTGTGTGATAGCAGATGATAATTCTGTGATCAGGGTAACACGTAAGCCAGTTTTGCTCTCCCTTCCTTCACAGCCTGCCACATCCCAGGGTTTACTTGTTTAAAGTGCATGTCAGAACTTAGCAGCTGGGGAGAACTCCGTTTGTTTTAAAACTTCTCATCCTGACACACGCGGGCACACACAGAAAGAAAAGGTATGGAAATCCAGCCTATCAGAAAGCAAATATTGTTCTCACCAGGGAAGGCTAAAAGGTTGTGCCTGTTGGAGTGCTTTAATAAAAGTGAAATCTGGGCTCAAAGCAAGTTTTTGAGATAGAGTGCATCATGACAAACAGACAACCAGACTCTCCAAGTATTAGGCGAGATTGAAGCATATTCACAAAAATATGCAAAACAAGCCATAATCACTATTAGCTGCTAATTCTGGAAAATATCAGTTTCATTCAGCCCCTGAGACAGCTGCTTTCAGTGATGGATAATGTGATTTTTCTTTGGTTGAGCATAAAATGTCTCTGTGCTGTAAATCCATATGAGAGTGATTCCTAAAAGCAGAAACATGTCTGTATAATACCTTGGGATCTATTTCTTTCTGTGAGAGGTACTCCATACATGTAAGAAGTTGTTTTTATTTATTATTAATAAATACATTTCCTCCTTGGAAATTCCCTGTTTGTAGCTTCCAGTCTGAGAGTTCAAAAAATCAAAAATTATCCAGTTTCCTGTGTAGAAGGTGGATAAAAGTCAGACAACCCAAGGGATGGCTAAAATGCTAATGGGCCAATGATGAATTTTTACAAAGCAAAAGCCTGGTTGTTCCTGACTGTGGTCTGGATTGCTAGAGACACCAGAGGGCTTCCCAGAAGGTCATTACTCAGTCCCACTCCTTGTATTCACATACAAAACTGGCTCCGAGCTGGAAGCAACAGGAATGCTGGGCTACCCAAAAGAGTAGCAGAGAAACCATGGTTCAGTGTCCTGCTCAGCTGCACCCAGAAAAACTGGATGTCCTGCTGGGAGATGCATGACACAGACTGTCAGAGGGAATAGCAGGGGCTTGTCTGCTCCTGGATCAATTGCTCTTGGCAGAGGGAACTGCACTGTGTCCCTTTTCACAGTAGGGCCAGCCAGGGCTAGGTGTGGTCTTTACCCAACAATTTCATCTTCAAAATCTGACCACCATCAATAGCTCTGTCCCAGGGGCAGATTCATCCCCAGGGTGAAGGCAAACCCCCTCCCTGCACCCTCTCCTACTCCACACAGCATCCCCCATCCCAGGGGGCTGCAACAGCACTAATTAAACAATCCTTGTTTGCTCCACAGCTTCCCTTTGGCTCCCTGTGGGCTCCCTGTGTCCAATACTTGGGATTGACAACATAAATCTGTGCTGGAAACCTGTAAGTTGCCAGCTCTGCAGTAGGAGGACAGGTAATGTGAATGTGTTGAAGTTTAGGCTTCAAGTTCATGCAGGCAAGCTCTTTAACAGATAAATCTCCATTCAGCTTGTCTTAAAAAGCCAGATGAAAAGCTGCTTTTACCAACACCCTCCAGTGTCTCACTAAGGCTATTTGCTCACCATCCAAAACTCCTGCAAGTTGGTAATTAGCTGGACCCTGTCCCAAGGCAGCCACACTTACTCACAGGAGAAAGTGCAGGACTTGCCCAGCCTGCTCCCACTCCAGCACTGCTACATGCATTTTTTTTTGGAGAATCATTTTGCTCTCCTAGCTCTGCTTTAAAACTTCTAGGAAGTTTGCCCTTTTGCCCTCCTCCCTCCCTATACTCCAAAGCCAGAGGGGAAAAAGAATATGAGAGAAGCTCTTGAAGAGGATATTTTGTGTTCTGGGGAAGGAGGCATAAGGAGAAGGAGTGAGGGGTTGTGTAGAGGCAAAATGCAGTGGGAAGTCCAAGAGTTACCTACGAGCTGTGAAGGTGAAAACCACCATCCACTCGTCATTACTCCTAAGTGAGTTAAAAACCTAGGGATTCCCAGGGACACACCTGGGTTTTACCTTGCCTAAGGAGTGGGAAGGAACAAGGTCCCCTCCCAAGCCCCAATCACTCCTACGCCGTGGCAGTGCCCCAATTCCTGGGTCTGCCAAGGATCCCAAGTGTGCTTCCCTTCCCTCCCCGTTCACCTCTAGCAGCGCTGCTCCCTGGTGATGCCTTTCTGCTGCTGGCAGCAGGCAGCCAAACTGCACTTCCCTTTGATCGTCCCTCTCCACTCTGCCCCCAGGGCCATATTTTCCTAAGGGAGAAGGGGGCGAGGGTGCAGCCATGTCACCAACTCCCTCTGGAACAAGTCAGGCAAGTCTTTTATCTGCAGGGAGGTTTCGCTCTACTTAGGAGGATTAAGTCTCCCCCAGTTTGACTTGATAAAAATGCCTTTCAATGGCTCAGCACACCTGGCTCAATGCACTGCATGGAGCTGCTTAAGTGTATCCCTGTTAAAAAGGATCCCTTGGGTGCTGGCAAACCAGTAGCAAATGGAAGTGACTTGGGAGAACATGGGGACACATGGGTGATGGCTCCTCTTCCTTTTTCTCCTCTGTTCAGGGAGACTTTTTTCTCCACAAAGTGTCAAATTCCGTCTTTCACTCCATAAGAAGGTGACAACATGAGCAAATTTCTTAACAGGCAATGAAAGATCAGGGGCCAGAGAAGGGAATTTATTCTCAGACTCACTTGCAGTGACAAGGAGTCACCGTGTGTGACTGGGTTTTTGCAATTGCTTTGGCTCCCACTTCGGCTCCTTTACATGTTATCGGTGGATCTGTTACACAGGAAAAGCTCCAGACAATGCAGGCGATCTGCAGGGACATGGAAAGAAGAAAATGCCCAGGGGACAAACATGTGCCCTGGAAAGCTAAATACCTGCTGGGCCAATCCTCAGCTGTATTTCCACAGCAGTAAATATAGGTAGATTTAGGCTGGTGGGATTTACTCCTCTACTTACATTTTCCAGCTCAGAGTGAAGCAAAAGTTTCCTTTTTTTATGTATCAGGGGATCAATCCCAGACTCCCTGATCAGAGAGCAGAATGGGAGCATCAAAGACATTTGTCCAGGCTGGCAAAAGAAATTCTGTCATGCTGATTATTTTTTTAACATTTCATTAGTTAGTTTGGTTTTGTTTCTTTATCAGCAGCTCTTTGCCTTCCTAGAGCTCTCTTTCTCTCTCTAGATCAGACACAGGCAGGCTGTAATGGTCTTAATGCAGCTCTGATCTATACAAGCCAGCAGCTGAGTCCATGATGTATTGCAATCTTTATTGCCCTGTTACCACCATTGTCTCAAGTGCTTCTCCAGATCGATGGTGAAATTCCTCTGCTTTAGTGGCCATAAGGTGGGAGAGCATTCCCTTGGCAGATGTGTCATGAGCTGAACTGTCACAGGAAGGGTTTAGGGATGCTCATTCCAAAAACATCACACAAATCCGCCCTGCAAAACTCCTGGCAAGAGAAGAGTAGAATGAATTCCTGCTAATGCCACAATCCCCCCATTAATGCCATGGATTACATCAGGAATTAGTTCTCCTTAGTGGATCTGGATCCACTCCCCACCTTCAGTTGTCACAACTATAATCTGATAAAATTATGGAACAAAACCAGTTCAGATATGCAGCCAGAGCTAGGTCTGTTTGGGAGAATGAAGACTTCAGGGAGAACCAGTGAGGATGTTTCCTCTTCTGAGGTAGCAGAAGAGTCAGAGGTTTGCAGGAAAATGAGCTTGGGTGTTAGGCTTCAGGATCTTTTGTCAAGGCTCTGAGATTAAGGGGTTTGAAAAATCCTATTGTGCCATTTGGTGTGAGACTTTAAGCCTGAAATCCTGTTAAGTGCTCTTGCATCTAACATCTTCTCCTTACAAATACAACCCTCTCTAACTGCTCCTCCCCAAACCCTGAATCAGAGTTTGCTCATTTCCTTTCTCACCTAACTCTCACCAATGCAGGAAATTCTGCTGCAAATCCGTTCCAGCCATTGCTTATCTCCCTTACACCAAATCCTTACTTCAGTCCCATTCCCTGCCTTCTCCCGGGCTACTTTACACCTCTTCCCAAGCTTGAAAACAGTTGCAATAGGAGCTTCATTATCATCCTGAATTCACGGGGAAGAGAACAATTACTGCCCTTATCTCCTCACCCCTAACCAGCATTGGCAGTGCAGGGATGCAAGTGGAGTGAGAACAGAAGATGTGGATGCAATGTCTCTAGAAGAGAAGGAGCAGAGAGCATTAGCTGCTCTTCTTTCCCTTCAGCCTCGGGAAAAATATCATCTAGGTTCTTGAGGGGATCATCTTCCTGAAAAATATAGTGAAACAGAATCTCAGTTTTCCATTGAGAAATTTTAAACAGTAAAAACAAAAATGTCTGTAATTCCCAGCAACTACAGCCATGGCTATACAATAGTGGATGTATTGAGGAGCAATCAAGTTTTAGCACAGCCTGTGTATTGCTCATCCTTTAAAAATGTATGTCTGGTCTGGAAACAGTTCTGGCTCAGATTTCCAGCATAGAAAACAGCATTCCAGAATCCAGGGAAGACATCAACTACTCAGCAAAGAGGTGCCAAAAAAGGTTTGGGCAGCCTAAGGAGTAAAAGGAGGAAATCATTAATTAATAATATAAAATTATTAATTAAAAATGTAAATCTTTCTTTTCAAAGGAATGAATTCAAATTTCAAAGGAAGAAACTGAGGATACAAACACAAAACTAATGCAAGGAATTTCTCTCTTCAACAGAAATATGAGGAAGTCAGGCCTGTCAAGATTGGTTCCATGCAAGACCTGGGATAGACACCCTTAAGAATGATAAAAAAGTAATCCTGTATTTATGTAATTTCCTTCTTTAAAGCCATGGAACATGTGCACCAAGGGGTGCCAGGAGGAACAGGCCTGAGAGGTTATTAGAAAGATGCAGAAGAGACTGATGGACTGGAAAAACATTCTCCTGGAGGAACCAGTCTAAGTGCCAGGGTATGTGAGAGACCACAGTGGATTGAATGACGTGGTGTGTGCTGGGAGAGCTTCAATTACTTAATTAAGGAAACGATGATACCGAGAGCGGTTTGAAGAGAAAAGCTCTCTCGTTTGGATTCATTTCACTTTATATCTTTTTGGTGAAAGATGGAAATAAAAACGGAAGCAGACATGAAATTTAATAATGTTATTGCTAGAAACTCAAATGGAAAAAATACTGGGGCTGAATTAAAGCTGAGGCATAAAATGCTAAAAAAACGAAAAAGAAAAGTGGTCAGGCAGAATGTAAATAATTAATTTATTTCCAGCAGTGGAAGACTATTTAAAAACAAAGTACAGTAATTACAGCAGGCAATTGGGAGTTGGGACTCCTGAATTTTATTTCTTTTCCTTAACATATGTCACTCCTTAAGTCAGTCCTTCCATGCTCCACTGTACCCTACTTTTTCACATGACAGTGATGTAGTTGGACTTAATTTGCTGATGCCCTGTAGGTGTAAATTGTTATGAATTGGCAGAAATCACTTGAGATTTAAGGATGAAGTTATCTTTCCATTAGGAGCTTGGCTATCAAAACAAACTCTCCTTTGAACTCCCCCAAAGAAAACTCAGCTCCCACTGAAATTTCCCATTTCATCTCTCACTCCAGGTAGAATTTTCCCTTGCGAAGTGATACTTCTAATTGAATATCTCCTTCCAACTCCCCGGCGTGAGCGTAGCTTCTGGGTAAGGAGCGTGAATTGCCTCTCTCGTGCTCATAAAGTTGAATCAAAGCTACAGTTAAGTCAATTATTGTTATACTTTCCCTTGCAGGCCTCAATATCATCTCACATCCTGAGACTGAGGGCAATCTCAGAGGTGCCTATGAGATGCACTGTCTGCTCAGCCCTTCCAAACAGACCTGCTGCTGATTCCTGGCACTCGGACAAAGAGGATTGTGGCTCAGCTGCTTTGCTGGGCATCTCTGGCACCAGCCAGAAGGTGCTGACAGTGGTCTACACACAATCCCTGCAGATGCAATAAGTGCCTCACCTTGGAGGAGCAAGTGCTGCATCTAGGTGAGTCTAGAATGGTGAATATCTTTAACACCTTGCATTTGCCATTGCTCTGCAAATTGCTATCCTATGGGCATTTTTGGAAGGTGCTCGTTAACCCTCTGGCAGGTTTAATTTTTAGGAGTGATGTCCTTATCCAGCAGAGAATTTATGTCAATAAAACCTGTAAAAGCACACTCAGCTACATGTTGAAGTCAGTCCAGCTAGATATGCAAGTAAAATACTCCAGAGCAAAGGCTTCCAGATTATTTATATCCCCTGTAGATTGTCATGGTACTGATGTTGCTCCTGCAGATCAGAGAAACCAGATGGGTATTTGGTTGTCCGTGATTCTCTAGATAATCAGTTACCAAAAATGAGAACACATTCACATAGAGAAAAGTGGTCTGTGGCTCCTCTGTTTTGACAAGCTCAGTTGCTGCATCTGGATTTGAATTCCTAAAATCAGCACAACTGTTATTGTTGAAAGCCACAGACCATGGTTTATGTCAATGACAGAGAAGCCTCAAAAAGTTTGGAGGTTTCCCGTCAGCACCCAAATTTTGGGTATTTCTCCAGCTTTAGCCAAACAATTGAAATACTGCTGTTTGAAAAAGTTCAAGTAGTAAACTCTGAGGCACAAGTTGCTTCACAAGATTTCTGAAATGTGTGGTTTCGGTCTGAGGTTGCAAGATCTCCCCTTCGCTTGCTATCTCTTTGTTACCTCCGTTAATTACTTTCGTGAATATTATTGCATCATCTAATTCTGTGATGTTAATGAGGGTACACTGTGGCAGGTTCCATCCAATCCTACAAAGCTCTCAAGAAGAGCTTCCAATCTGGACGAGTACAACAGCTTAAAAAGCAGGAAATGAAGTAACATCACTTCAGTCCCATAGGGAGATGACAGAACTTGTCTGAGATCATGACTGAGATTCATGACAGAGCCAGGGACTGCAGCAGATCTTCTGAGATGCCAGCCAGCACATTATTGATAAAACTCTTCATTTCCTCTTTCTGCTGATGAAGAAACATCTGTATGGATGCTGAGAGTCAGTTACCAGAAGGAATAATTTGAGAGATTCTAAAACTTCGAAACAAATCTCATTTTAGTTTGGAACAATAGGTTAAGGTAATTTCCGAATTAGTATGAATGGGGTTGACTATGCCTGATTCAGAACAGCAAACATCAGCAAAGCACCAGCAATTAACCAAATTGTTAACAACTGCTCTGCTGGGGAGAGTCTGGGGCAACGGTGCAGGCAGGGGAAGAAGGTGGTTCACTGTAAATTTTACTGAACATTTGAGTGCTGAGTCTGATAAATGGTTTCTGAAGGGTTTTTGTGAAGTATCTGGGACTCCAAGGAGAGAGAACATTTCCCAGCCCAGATGCTGTGAGCCAGAGTATCCTACCCGCAACACCAGATGTTGAAGCAGAAAGATAGAGGGGAGGTGTGGTTCTAATGAAGAAAATCCAGCCCCACTGGAATGGTCTCTGAAAGAATTATTTTTCAAATATTAAGCTGGGAATAAGATACTTCAATTTCTGACTGGGTGAGGAAGAAAGAAGAATTTCGGTCACCCATTTTTAATCACTAAGTGTGGGAATCACAGGGTCTGTGGCTGCAGATCATCATCCAAACCTGCACTGAGGTCTTTAACTCCTGTACACAGAACATGGGTGCTCTGAGGGTTCAGCTGAGCACCCTCCTGAAAATGCTTCCCAAATACCCCTGTGTGAGCTGTGGGTGAGTTTTGGGGAATCTGAAACACACAAATATACTTTTTTATTTTAGTGGGTTAAAATATGCATCCTTTTTTTCCTTATAGACATGGACTCCAATGCTGGCACATAGAATTTTTTTTATGCCCTTCTCTAAGAAAGCTCTTTCTTTTCAATGAGTCTGCTCTCAAACTAATGGAACTTAGCAGTAGCAGAAATCTGAATCTGTGAGTTTAAACAGCTCTTGTTCCTTATATTTCCACATGAAACTTTTACTCTTTTACTCTTTTGTTTTCTAGTTTAAATAAGTCAAATTAATTTTAAAGATATTCTGAAATAAAAATGGAGCTCAAATAGCCATGTGGATAGCTCACAAGTATGACAGCAGAAGCTTAATTCTACAATTACAGATTATAATTTTTCCTTAGTAAGGACATAAGCCACACACTCACATCTCTCTGTAGCGATCAGAGAAAACTCCAGGTTCTTATTAAATTACAAAAAACCCCAAAAAACCTCCACCTCTTTCTAAGAAAAGAAAGAGGACTACAAAGTGGTGCTTTTTTCCTGTACAAAGTGAGGCTTTTTGTCAAGCCCCAGTTTAACTGCAAGTGTTAAGCTCTGCAGATAATTGCAGACAATTTATCTTGCTTCTTACATCCCTTTTCAGCAGCCCCACATACCTAGGAAAAGTCTTAAGACTTTGCATTTGTTTTTCACTTGACTTGATTAAATTTACTAATCTGGATTTGGAACAGTTTAGGCACAGTTTGCTCTGCTTCAGTAATAATTATTAAAAGAAAAAATCGCCTTGCCTGATGGCTACATGTGTGTGTGCCTACATAAATATAGGAGTGTAATTATAAAGAATTATTCATGTTTCTTTGTATTTGCTATATACTTTAACTTCAGGTGAGTGTTTATTGCCCATTAAAATGGAGCAATTCCAAAATTTCCTAAGCATGATGAGCGGTACCATAAATATGTGTACGCCTTTGCCAATTACTACATGAATAACAATATCCTGAATAACATATGCCTTCATTAAAAGGTGAGCTTGGGAATACTCTCAGTTTCTGCTTTCTCTGCGTTTCTTGAGCAGACTCCAGCCTCATGGTAGTCAGCAGCAGCAAGCAGTGGGGAGCTGCAGTTTTAATAACAAATTGTGACTGCCTGCTCCTGGCTGCAAAGCAGCTCCCAGGGCAGCTCAGGGCCCTCGAGGTTGTGAGAGAGGAGCACAAGGATCCCATTTAATAAATGGCCTTTGGAGGTGAATGCATCAAAGCCTAAGCAGACCCTTTGCTGTGGGAGTCACTACCCTCAGCTGAAACTGGGGATAGGATTCCTTCATTTGCTCAAACCTATCCATTTACAGCAGACAATATCTTCATTAGCAGCTGAGAGTGGGAGGAGGGAAAGGAGGCAAAAAAAAAAAGAAAAAAAAGGCACTGTTAAGATTTTAAAGTGCATTATAACTGTTTATTTCTCAGAGTTGAACTTGCTGTGGAATCACAGAACAGTTTGGGTTGGGAGGTACTTTAAAGGCCATCTTCTCCTATCCCCTGCCATGGGCAGGGACAGCTTCCACTGTCCCAGGCTGCTCCAAGCCCTGTCCAACCTGGCCTTGGGCACTGCCAGGGATCCAGGGGCAACCACAGCTTCTCTGGGCTCCCTGTGCCAGGGCCTCCCCACCCTCACTGGGAAGAATTTCTTACCAATGTCCAATCTAAACCTGCTCCCTTTCAGCCTGAAGCCATTCCCCCTTGTCCTGTCACTACAGTTCCTGGCAGAGACACAGCTCTGATGCACTGACAGCAGTACTCCCCAAGCCTTGAACAGCAGTGTAAAACTGTGCAATCACACACACTTAGTTATTATGTCAATGTAATTTATCATCATATATTATTTATATGAGAAGAGATTTTCCAAAGTGCCAAGGACACCCAAGCACCCACCTCCCTTCAAAAATCAGTGTGGGGATGAGGTTCTTGGACCCATCTGTACCTCCAGTACCCACTAACACCTTGGTGCATCTGATGGGCTGGGTGTGCTTATTGCATTATCTGTAAGATTTATTTCTGAGGCATTTGCTTTGATTTTCAGAATCTGGGTCCCAGACAAACAAATTCTCTATTCAGTCCAAGCAGGCACTCGAACATATTTTGTTTGCATTAGCTCCACTCTGTTGCATTAGTAATGTCCCATCATATCGTATTAGCAGTCTGCTTTGCTAACACAGGAGAAGTCGTTCACACAGTACAAAGTCTACTTGTGTTAGCACTTGTTTTCCCTGTGTTTCATTATAGACAGAGCTCTGGGGGCAGCAGGGGAGGGGTGATTTCTTCAATACCTTGTGTTAGGCCTAATGGGATAATAGGAGGACATTTTGTTTCACTTAAATTTGGACAGGAAAAATCTAAGCATTTTGTTTTCTTCCTTTTGTCCTTCCAAACACAAAGAGATTGTTAAATTGATTTTATTTAACTGAAAGGAGTTCAGCTGGCTGAGATTTTTGAATGTGGGCATTTCAACTACTTTTGCTTTTGAAAAAAAAATTGAGAAACAATAGGTGTTTATAGGACACCAAAAGGCTGTTTCCCCCTCCTTATCCCAACATCATTCCCAACCTGTTCACTGCTGAGCCCACATAACTACGACTGAACTGCAGTGAGAGGAAGACTCCCTGCTCCTTTGGAAATAAAGCCACCATTCTGAATGCTTACAAAAAATTTAATCCAGCATAAATCAATGTGGAGACTGAGCTTCAAACTGCTTTTTTTGCACCAGTTCTCATGTGGGGTCTAAGGATTCTCTTTTATTGTGTATGCCAGGCAAGATCCAGAACAAAACTGAGTTTATTTTGTTCTTTGTTCCCTGAACCACTGGGACAATTGGACAGGTCTGTGAACCAAGAGTTAAAGCATTCTATTGCTACTGAGTTATTCTGCTACAGGACGCCAAGTGAGAAAATACTTATTTACCTATTACACATGTTATATTAAGTTAATCAGTTTAATTAAGGCCAATCCAGCATTACTGATCTCTTAAATACACTAAAACCCAAGGCAGGAGGAACGGAAAATGGGTTTATGTGTTGTGACAAAAGGGAAAATAGTTTAATCTGGGGAAGTGTGTCTCACCTGTTGCTCAAACAGCAGGATCAGGACCCTTCCTGCTTGCCCAGGGAACATTAACAAGCCTGGTACATGATGAAATTTAATATCTCATGGTTTAGACACTTGTCATGCCTTCCAGAGCAAAGCTTCTTGCCAGGCAAAGTCTCCTATGGTACACAATGCATTTTTAAAATCTTTTTTATGTTTTAAGAGGCTAATGGGGGTGAGAGGAGCACCAGGCCCACTGCTGTGGCACACGTGATGTGTGCTGCGTGCAAGCCTGTACTCACAGAGAGACTTCTCCCTCCTTGCAGGGCAAAGACATCCCAAATGCATCCTGGTAGGATTTCACAACTCCAAACCTATCATAGGTGTGCGGCGATAAAAAGAGTTTGAGAAATGCTTCAGGAGTTATTAGGGCTCTTGGAACCCACTCTGTATCTCTCCTGACTCGTTTGAGTGCCTCAGGTGGCACGTACAGCTGCTAATGATCAGTGTTATTTACTGCATGATACTGCCTGAAATGAAGTTGTGAATCAGTGCTTGACAGAATAACACAGAGCAGAAATGTGGCACCTGTCCAAGGCTGTCCAAAGCCATGAGCAGCTCAGGAGAGTCAAACACTGCATGCTGAGCTCTCTCAAAAATCTGGCCATTAAAACTGACCAAGATTGAAAAAAGGAACACCTATAAAATGCACTAACCAGAGAGGAAAATGGTAACAGAAACATTTTACAAATGTATTTTTCTGGAAAGGTTTTTAGGGTATTCACCAACTTGATGACTCATAAATTGTCAAGACTAGAAATGTATTAAAATGTTTAGAAGGAGTGATTTACCAGCTCTCTAATGGAACAAAACATTTAGGATGTGAGACTTTTCAAATCCAGCTTGGATCTGGCACAGAAGTGAACATTACCCAGCTCACACCAAGACAAAAGGCTTCAGTGCATCCATCTTGGAAGAAAAAAATTGATGCAATCAGTAAAAGCAATTTTAAAGGAAGCTTTATGATATCTGATGCTGTCCGTCCTAATGCCAGACTAGACAATCTTAGCTGAAAACACAGCTTTTCTGAGAAGTACAAATTTTCCCCAGAATAGCTTCTTAAGAACTACATCTTACAGTGTTACCTCTTTTTCACTCTTTTCACCCATGTATTTTGTAGAAGATTTTTTTTAGTGCATGCTAGAGAAGATGTTTCATTTGCCATAAATTATCCCTCAAATATTTGGTTTTACATTCACACACATGGCCTCAATTAATATTGACAGCTACAGCAGACCCTTTCCTTGAGACTCCCTGTTGGAAAATTCGTGGTAGTGGACTCTCACATGGATCTCAGCACCCAGATAAGATATTGCACAGAGGAGTGGGAGGCAAATCTGTCCCTCACCTGTTTGGTTGTCCCTCCTGCTTTCTCCTCAAAGCTGCTGCCTCTTCAAATTTTCATCCAATTTCTGAATCACTTTATCAAGACAGAGTAAAAATAATTCAAAAATACCTCCCTATCCCAAAATGTAGTTTATGAACTGGATAACTGTCTAACTCTGAAGACAATAAGAAGGAAATCAATAGAATTATTAATATTAAAATTAAAATTAGTGAAATAAAAATCTCCATTGACTTCTAGGGAGTGAAATTTTACCCTTCAGAATATTATATAACCACCTAACCAAGCCATTTAGTGTCAGCATGCAACAGCTCTCCGGATCCTGATGTGTGGTGAACACCAAGACGTGAAGAATTTTGACAAAGTGATACTAAAATGTTTTAGTATGTCAGCCTAATATCACTGACCTTGTGAAGGAGGCACAAGGATGAAAAGGGGACTGTGTGTGGTGCTGGAGAGGCTCTGGTTTGCCTGGTGGCTCTATTTGCTGATGTCAGAGAGCCTTCAGTGTGATACAGCATTAATATTGTCTCATGTCAGGCAATGCAAATACAGGAAATTACAAGTAGAGTGAGCATGTACTGAAGATGAGCTCTGTGACATCCATTATGTAGAAGCAAAATCGTCTTACCTCATGAAAGACGGCAGCTTGGAAGGCTAAATTTAATGACTGGGATTCTGATCTCGTGCTGGGTTAAACCAAAGGAGACTCCACGTCAGGCAATGCAAATGCAGCACTGCTGGGCAAGAGAGGGTCGGGTTTGCTGCTGCATCCAGCCTCGCTTCTCTGGGAGCTGTCAGCTGCTAAGTGTGCCTGTTCTTCTGTGTCTCATTTTTTACAGTCGTCATGATTGTTATTAGAAAACCTCCAGCAATACCAAGTGGAGCTATAAATTAAAAATAAGCCAGCGGTACCTTTAAATGTGCCACGAGGTTTGTTTTTGGCACAGGAGCCTCTGAGCGGAGGCTTGCAGCTCAATTCAGGCAGTTAGCAGGGTGCTGACAGCAACATGTTGGTACAAGACTGTACTCCTCTCTTTGGTTTTGTTTTAATTAAAGCCGCATTTATTTTTTAAAGCAGGTCATAAAGCTAACCTACTCTGACAACACTGAATTACATTAGAAAATCATTCCTTATAATAATTATAAATCTCTGCTAAAGCAAATTGAAATTAAATTAAAGTACCGGCGTACGTTGCCTTTCTTCCTGATAGGAGGAATTCATCTGATCAAAATCATCACCGACTGCTCAGAGCTTGCAGTGAGGATAGATCCAGAAATGAATCTCAGTCTCCAGCTTCCTGCTGCTCTGAACCAGTTAAAGTGTCAGAGTTTAGCTCCCAAAGATGCCCTCAGAACACCTCACAAGTAACTTGGCTGTGCCCCACCACATGCCACAAAGACAACAGGTTTCAGCAGCACTCTTTCCACCAGCTTCAGATGAATCCTGTCCTTCCATACTTCCACCAGATATGGGAAATGTTGGTGTCACAATTTAATTTTAAATGAGGCAGTTTAAAGCAGAATGGGAAAAAATTATGTATATGTATATATATTAAAAAAAAATATTAAGCCAGAAGTATTGAACACAGCAGGCTGATTTCAGAAGGTTTATAGTCTGGGGTGACATTACTTATATGACATGTATGGAAACTATGGGGTGGAATTTCCCTGAAAACAGTCCTTCCCACAAGATTTCTGGCACTTTGGATTCTCTACACAGCTCGAAATCCTGAGAGGACAATCTGTCTCATTGTACTTGAGTCCTCCTTGGTTGAGTTGGAAACAAGGGGCTAGATCCTTAATTTATGTAAACAGGAAGAATTCTGTTGAAAGAAATAGAGAAGAACCAAGGGATATTCTCAGTCCAAAATATAATAATGAGAAAGGTTTCTAAATCCTTCAGGACCTCAAAAAAGTACAGACCAAATTCCTTCACAGAAGTGAGTGGGATGAGAAGAAGTGGTTTTTTCTTTGCCTCTCCTGATGGCCTGCCCAGAAAAACAGACATTTTTCTGTTCAGAAATTTGCAGTCAGGGGAAGCCCCTCGGTCTCCTGCCGTGAGGTGCCTCTGTGTTTTGGTCCTTCATTTCTCAGCACCCCTCAGAACCCGGAACCTGAATTTGCTGCCAACTTCAGAACGCACCGAGTCAAGAATTTCGGGATGAGAGGGAACACAGTGTCCCAGAGTCTGCATTTATGTGGGTCACATGTTGCAGGGAATGCCAAGGGATGCCATGGCATGAAAAGTCTGGAGAATGCGTTGAGGTGGCCAGGCACTGAGGTGATTCCAGAAGTGCACTGAGCACTAAAAGGACAAAGTATCTTAAGGTGGAGTTTAACTTCAGAGTACTTGAAGGGAAATAATCTCTATAGTGGTCAACAACCAGCAGTGCAGTCAGTGGGAAGTTGAGAACCTCACTTGCTCTGGGTGCATAAATGATGTGTAGGAAGATGGTGGTGGTGATGGCAGAGGAAAATGAGTCCCATGGCAGATTTTCCAAATCTTCTTCTGTGTGTCCCTCCACTCTACAGCAAATGAGATTTTTTTCTGGTTGAAGCACAGGTTTAAAACTCAGGAAGTGTTACCTGCTAGTGGCAGCCCAGTGATTTAATTTATTTTCCCCAGGACTCTGGATGGGGACTGTGTCAAGTTGGTGCCACGTAAGTCTCCAGAAAGAAATCTTATTAAGCTGCAAAGCATGCTGCTGGAATAACCAGCAGGGAGGTTATGGGAGCATTCCTTAACTGCTGCATTGCCTGGCAGGCTGGACTGGTTACCAGTTTGTCTCCAGTTGCAATGAAATCTAAATTCCCAGTTTGGACCTCCCTAAACAAAGCCCAGCATGGTTTGGATGCTGCAGCTCCTTTCATCTCTGCAGATGCTGAGATCAGCTGCAATCTTGCATCTGAGTGATCTGAACTCTGTGTGCGGGTGGGGTTGGCATGTACCTTTGTGGAGGAAGGCATTTCCTAATCAGGACCTTCAGCTTAAGCAATACCTTGCTTTCCCTAATGATTTGGCGAAGTTAATCTGTATTGCCCTTCAAAGCATCCAGCAAGGCTGGCTATCCACTCAGATTCCTCCTGAGAAATCTGCCTTGGGAAGTGGAAGCCTCCAGCAAGGATGGGGATGGGTGAGAAGGAACTCATAGTTATTCATATCTGATATGGGATGATGTTTTTAACTGATTTGCAAATGCTCTCAGGTGTCATGATAGAGACAGGGAGAAAAAATATGCAGATACATCAAAATCACTTCCAGGATGTGGAGTATCTATTGCTACTTAGATTACAATTTTTCAAAGGTCTGATTTCTTCACAAGGGGTGTAGCAGGAAATCAGAGAGATACTAAGAAAAATAAGTCCTAAAATTGTGAATGATAAAGAACTGTAGGTGATATCTAGGAACTCTGTGGTCTATGAGTGATCACAGGAGCTTCTGCTTCTAATTCCACTGACTTCCACTTTGCTGTGGTGTTTATCTGAGACAGCCCATGTGTGTCTAAACTGGCAGAGCAGGCAGAAGAAGACTTCAGAACTATTTCTGGCATTCAGCAAGTAATTTCACTACCTTCTTTTTCTGCTTTTTTCTGTCATACTGTCCTTAAGCCTGAAATCTTCTTGCTTTCAAGATCTGTCTAAACCTTTCTGAGCAAGAGCAGTGTCTACTTGCTTGTCCATACAAGTGCAAGCACAGCAGGTCCCAGTCTTAGTTATAGCCTGCAAGTGCTATTACAGAATACCTGGTAATAATGGGAAAAAAGGATGAAGTCATCCTGAGCTCTTGTCCCATTTACTCACCACCCATGAAAGTTTCTGTATTTCCATCTCTGAGAGCACAGCAGATTTGCTGGGTCCCTCTGGACCCAAATTTGGAAAGCCCTACCTTTATTCCCCCACCTCTGTTGGCTTTGATAAAACAGGTTCCTGCCAAATCTATCTATTTCCCCTCTGTGTCCTGCAAGTGCCCAGGAAGCTGGGCATGACTTTCAAAGCCAAGGATCAGAGCAGAGTTTGACATAGTACACTTTAGTAACCTAGGTTACTCTCAAATCTAAAACCTGCAAAAAAAAAATCCCAAAAATACACCAAGTCTCGCTCACGTGTGCCCAGAGTATCTATGTTTAACTTGACTACTTAGTGGTTTTGTGGCATTCATGAATACACAAAAGTGGTGCCTGTCCCAAAACTCAGACAATGGTTATTTCCTGAGCAGTGATTATATATCTGCTGCTGCAGCTGCTGGGAGGGGAGGCCCTAAAGCACAGCAAAGAGAGGTCTGTGAAGCAGCACTGAAGGAAATCCCTTTATGAAAAAGAAGTGCTCCTTGGAGGGCTGCTGCCGTGTAGTGAGATGGGACAGGACTGAGCTTGGGGTTTGCATTAATAAGAGCCTGTGGTAAATTCTTAGCCATTGCACTAAAGAGGTACCTGAGGATGAAGATGGCTATTGATTATTCAGACTGGCTGGGCCTGGAGGATCACATTTTCCTGAAGGTGTTCATGTCAATACACACGTGCATTTGTCAGGCACCTGCTGTAGAAGGGGTTTCCATATCCCAGCACTCACACGTGTTTTCTGCTAGGCAGCTGAGCTGTCTATGTGAACATGGCGATTTAGAAACATCAGCATCTGAACATCTTGAAGATCCATTAACCAAAGAAATCTACTTCATGAACCAGCTTCAAATCAGCACTTGCCCAACATGCTCTATTTTTTAAATGTCTCAGCTCATGTGAGAACCAAGAGAAGCTGAAATTCACTTAGCAGTTGAAGCAAAGATAACCTGGTAACTCATAAGTAAGGATTCCTTTACAGCATGAATATATAAAAATGGTCCTTTCAGGGTTTTATCCTCACACCAGAAATCTTTAGAAGATGACTCACTGCAATAGTTCACCTTCTTAATTCTCCAATGCGAACTTTTAGTGTATTGGATGTGAGAAGTCACTGAGGTTAAAGGGTGCAGTAACATTGTGTGAGCCATAATCAGAAAGGTAAATGATTGAAAAACACAGATTCTTACTTTAGACCCAATGGAGGAAGAAAATGGTGTTATTTTTACTATTCATTAACTCTTAAAGTATATATTAAAAACTGTAGTTTCATTCTAGAGTCTACACTGAGTGCTCTATCCCATGGATAACTCATCTGATTTTTGGTTCCTGAAAATAGGTTTATTTATATGATTGCTACCACTGAAATAATAATGCTAATGACAGTAGTAGCAATGAGCACATTCAGGAAGAATCCTTCAGTCTAAAGAGATTGCTCTATTCTCTTTCCTGATCTGCACTGCTTTATACATGTATAAAGAAATATCTGTGCATATATATACATACATATGTATTAACACAAGTCCAGCCACCAGCTCCATTTTCCAGTTACTTCCCACAATTATTTTATTTAGGAAGCTCTGATGAAACACTTCTTTTGAAAACCCAGCTCCACTGCTTTCAGCATTTTAGCTGCAAAGCAATTATTCAGCTTGTCAGGGTAATCATCATAAATATTGCTGTCCATGGTTTTTCCACAGCCCAACAGTAACTGGTTGGGTCAGTTCAGCTCTATTCAGTGACCTTCCAAGAAAGTTGAGTTTGTGTTCCATTCCCAAACTGCAGAGCAGAGTGAATGTTAAAATGGGCCATTGTTAAGGCATTGACCTCTTTCCCATGATTTCTGAGTCAGAACCACTGACACCAGCAGATCTGACCTCTGTATCCCATATATTTGCAGGTGTATTCTCTCTTTTTTTCTTGCAGAAGCTTGAAGCATGTGAGTTACTTTAAAATTTCCAGGATCTGTCTGGACAACTGGTAGAGAAGCATGTGCCTCAACATCCAGACCCACCCATATTCATCCTGAATACTTAGCATGTATGACTTAAATATTCTGTAATCAACCTACACCCACATCCCACTGATCAGTAAACTGAGGCCCAGGACAGTGACGCTGCAAGATCAGTCAGGGAGTTAGTGGTGGAAATCAGAATAAACCTCCAGAGTCAGCTGCTAACCACATGAGCTACCCCTGCTGCTGGCCTGCAAAGTAAAAATAATGGTTTGGAGTCCTCCAGTTTTCATTATTAGCTTTTTGGATGAGTTTTGCCTAAGGGGAATGAGTTATTCTCCGCTGTTGTATGAGAGTGTTTCACTTCAGCTGAATTATGTGTCACTTTATGGTAGGGTTGTCTTCATTTTTTTCTCGGCTGTGCTCGGGGAGATCTTTGTGAACATCTTGTTTGACAAATTCTGCACCACCCACATAACCACTCTGAGCCAGACTTAGCAGAGTCAGACACTCAGCTGGGCTCACTTATCTTTGGTGGATCTCATGTCCTTGTTGCTAACTGGGGTCTGCCAGGCCCAGTGGCCAGAGCAGAGCGTGGGGTTTGGATCTCAGTGCTTGGTGATTTGCTTTGCTGTTGTGTCCTTGTGGCTTTGGGCAAGTCACTGAACTTGATTGAGAGTGTGTTCCTTTATGTGCCTGCTAGTCCCTAACGAAAATTTCAGCCAATGCAAAAAGTATTTGCAGTATTTATGCCTTATTTTTGCAGGGAGGAGATATTACATTAAAACAAAGCAAGGTTTTGCCCAAACACAAATATTTATTTTCTTCTTTTCTTCCTTTTTTTTTTTCAGTGTCCTGAAATCTGGAAAATAAATCATCCCTAAATCCAAACTTCAGCTTCTCTAAGGAAATGTAGAAGAGAATTTTCTATTTCAGCAGCTACTTTTTTTTCTTTTAGAGAAAAAAGAAATTTCATGGAAGTTTTCAAGCAGTAGTAAAAGCACAGAGAAATGCCTGGTTTGTAACCTGTGCTGCCTTGGTCCAGCTGCTTCACTCTCAAATGTCAACAAATAATGGTGACTTTCTAAAATCCGTAGGTTGTGTTTTGGATGATATTTAGTTAAGCGATATTTCTCGTGTATAGAATAGCCTTGATTACATTATCTAGCAGAATAAAACCAGATGGCAATGAAGTAACTATTTATCTTCCTGGTGCATTTTAATACACAGGGAAGTGAGGGCACAAGAAGCTTGGTTTTAACTTGGCATAATACAGTCACTGGGAGCTATGAAGGCTTTCCTCAATCAGCTCTGCTCCTGCACCCCATCTTGGCCTGAAGGCATTACTCCTGCTCTAACCTTCTCCTCCTTGAGCTAAACCATCTTATTTCTACTTCCTCTTCTCAGTGAGTTCCTGATTTGCTTCCTTAGGCCTGGCACAGCATGGTCACACACCATCTAGTGAGCTGGTGCTGCAGCACAGGGCAGGCAGCACAGGTATGTCCTCCGTGGTGCAACAAGACCAGACAGACAGGAATGAGCCACGGCAAAGGCAGAAAATTACAGATCAGCCCACTGCAGCCCACAAATGAAGTGCTGCCAGATGGTGAGAGGTTTACCAGTGCTCCCTGCAGTGGCAGAATACGGATGTGCTTCTGATGGAAATCCAGCCCATCCCCATTTTGGATGTTCAGTGTTTTCTTGATTATGGCACAGTTGTTTCTGAGCTGGCAACAGGCTTGAGTGACACCCTTCACTCTGCGTTCCATGACCAAGAACTGCTGCTTGTACTCTTTGTGGTCATACAGAGCAGCTGCTCACCTCCACAAAGGGATTGCCAGGACCTGGGCTGTGCCATCAGCAACAGAATCTGCTCTTGGAGGCAGAGAGGGACAGTTTGGCAGGACAAGACCAAGCTCTGAACCTTTCACAATTCAATGTACTTAGCAGCCTGGGTGGATGCTGAATTTCATTATCTCTTCAAATTGCTGTAGATTTGTTCAAAGGAGCCTTCCCTTGTTGGTAGGGCCACGGGACAAGAACCAGCACGCTCGGGTCTGACAGTGATGTTCACTCCCCCCAGAGCCCCAGAAGCCATCCCAGCGGGGCTGTGTGCCAGGCTTTGAGATAGGCCAGCCCCAGCTCCTGCAGGCACCTGCCAACCCTGAGCCATCCCCTTCTGCCCCCCCCTCCAGGCGAAACTCTGATTCAGCATCTTAAACAAAACCACAAAACCTGCTTGTCAGTCTGGGAGCTCTGCCGTCTCTCCCTTCCCTCCGCCACAAGACTCTACTTGCAGCCGTGCTGCTGCCCAGGGGCTGGAGGCAGGAGCAGGGTACATTCAGTAACAGCCTCTCACTGGCTGCTCTTTGAGAGACTGCTGGGCTTTGGCTCGCTCAGGCAGCGCAGTTGTTGCTCCCCAGGCTTGGCAAAGCTGTCTGGACTTGTACTCCCAAGGAGCTCCTTTCGGCAGGTCCTGGGCTCTGTCACCCAGACACATTGGGGGAGTTTGAAGCTTTTCGGAAGCAGAAGTCTGGTGGTTTGCTCCAACCCAGGCTTTCTTCTTATGTAATTTAATTCCATTTTATTTTTTCTTGGTGGCTTGAGGTGTCAGTGAAGTAGAAGCACAGTAAAAGGATAATCCTGGACATGGTTATTGCTCCAAGAAGAGATGCTGGAGCCTTCCCAACCCCAGGTTTGCTTTGGCCCCCAAAGCAGCCTCTCTTCAGGCAGGGAGGGGAGCTGAGGGACAATTTTTTACCTGGCTGGAGTTGGCCAGATTTCTTCTTCAACGTGATACAGCCTTTACTGTCATTCTTCTACTTGCCTGAGTCATCCTAGTCCTTACTGCAACCCCCTGTTTCTGAGCCCTTGTTTTTCATGTTTGATGAGGCTCACATATCACAGACAGGTTTATTTACTCTCTGGAGCCTGTTGGATTTCTTTGTGCATTTTTACTGATTTCCTACAGCACAGAGTCTGAGTGGAGATCTAGCACAACCCTCGTCCTTATAATTCAGCTGCCCTTTTTATCCTCTTCTTCCCTGACAAGGCCTTTTATTTCCTATTGTAACCCAATCTTTTTTGTCCTGTTCTCTGTAGTTAGTCAAATAGATCCATCCAAACTATTAAAAGCAGCCTTTTCAGAGTAGAAGTATTCAAGTTTTTATCTGTTCCTCTAACACGAGTGCAGTCATACAGACTTTTGAGTGAGAAGGGCAAATACATTAGCTTTGGATATCAAAAGAAAGGCAGAACAAGCTGTCATCCTACCTAATAAAATGAAAAATCCTGGGAAACATTGTATTTAGAAAGTGGAGATGATGAAACACCTCTCCTTCCTCTTGCTATCTAAAACAGCCCCAGAATAAGCATTAACCCACAGCCTGCAACTGGAGCCTTTTCCTTGTCTGGTGGCTGAAGTGGTTGGAAACAAACATCCTAACATCCTTGATTTTGCAATTTGATCTGAACTGTGCCATTGCTGCCTCTCTCTCCCCATCATTAGGCTACATCTAAAGGCATGAATTTTACACCTAAAGAATTTTAAACCTGATTTTTTTTCCCTGTAGTGAACACATTTTGATAGGCCCCCAAGATTATTCCTATAAATGAGCAGAAATGGCATAGATGTGTCATTTCACCTGGAATTTCATAGTGTGGAGTAATGAGAAGGTAGTGGTTATATTTAGAAAGCTTTTCATTAGGTTGAATAGATGGGATTAGTCCTCACAGGCGTAGACAATGTAATGTTTGTAGAGGTCTGCAAGAACTAGACTGTGATTTTCAGAGGTTTGAAGGGCTGTGGAAGAAAAACTCCAGGCTTTGAACAGCCAGTGAAAGTGAGATTAATAGAGGAGAAAAGCACTGTTACCCTCAGAAAGCAGAGCATAGAGATGAATAAAGCAACTCCAATCTAACAAGAGAATTTGTATTAAATCCAGCCTCCTCTACAAATCTGGGATATGTCAATACCAGCACAGGAAAGCTTGGTTGCCTCAAAGGTTTGGGACAGTCACTTATTTTTAGACAACTACTTCTGGATCTTTTCCTGAAGAGCAGCTCCAAAGTCATCCCAGAGCCAGGTGAATCCTTTCCTGACCTTAATCTAAACAGACTAATGAGCCTGCATGTGGTAAAACTTGCTCACCAGTGCTTGGAGATATAAAGAGGGAAAGGTAGCAGGCTTGTTTGTATCCAAACTCTAGCTAGGAGCTCGAAGCTAGAAATCTGAACTCAAAGCTGTGTCAGCCTCAAGATAGAAACTCTTGAGTTTTGAGCAGCCTTGTAAGTAGATGTCTTTCCTATCTCTCATACTTTATAGTTTTATAGCAGCTGTCATATTCATGCTTAGCTGAATATAGAAATTGGGAATGCCCTTACATATTTTGTCTCCTCACACACAGAAATGGTGGTGGGTGACGACAGGAGTCCCCTTAGAGAGAGGCAGATCTTCATCACTGCTGTATAATCTCAGGTGGACTGACAGAAGTCTTGGAAGGCTTTCCTGGAGAAGTTAAATCTAAATTTAATGTTAATTAAATGATAATTGTGTAATGCCCTCAAAGGTCCTGTTTCAGGCTCCTGTCAGATGTGGTCGCCTGCTTCATGCTCTGATCAGCAACTTGCAAGGAAGGTGAGATACCTTTTTTCTTCAAACAAATGAAATTCTTTATTCCAGTTAACATTTATCCTTCTCAGGGCATCCTTGGGTATGGCCTGTAGCACTTCTGCTTTAATCTCTCCCTCTAAACAGTCTCTCTGTCCACAAGGTATTTTCTCTGTGTTGGTTTCTATCTAGCAGTTTTACCTTCTCCAGCAGTTTTCTAGTTCAGGTCCTGAACTAGAAACAATATATATTTTTTCTCATAATGGATCCCATGAAGCTTCCACCATAAACAAAATGCAAAATAATTTGTAAAGTTTCTGGTGCTTCAGTACTCAAAATTGTGCCTAGGACTCTTGCAAGGGACAAGGGTGTAAAATCTCAGCCTAAAAATAATGCACTCAAGATCTCAGCTGGAATATCCCTTCATGAGGCCATCTGTCCTAGCTGAGCTCGGAGCAGTTTGGTGCAATGCTGATCTGCCTCAGCATGCTGCTGTTTTGGTCTCCCCACTGGTGGGGCACATTCTTCTCGTTCTCCTAATTTGTTCCTCTCAGAGCGTTTGTATTCGGCAGTTGTCACCGAGTCAGCATGACACGGAGCAGGAGGGAGCAGAGGGGCACGCAGTGCCTGTCCCGTGGAGTGCCTGTCCCATGGAGTGCCTGTCCCATGCACTGCCTGCCCCATGCAGTGCCTGTCCCATGCTGGGGCTGTTCAGGGTGGCTGTGACACATTCCTGTGCCCATCCTGTGCCCATCCTGCTGCCGCTTCTGTGCTCCCACTGCAGCCCCTGCTGCCTGCCTACTTGGAGATGAATCAAATCATGACAATGCCTGTTGACACTGGCTGGAATTTTGTTCTCTCTTCCATTGCTGGTGACTACTGGAGCCCTTCCAGCCCTGTTAGTGAGCAGTTTCATCCATGGGGTTGCGTTTTCCCGAAGCCCTGCTGATCCTTGCACAGCCCTCACTGCAGAGCACTGCTGGTGTGGAGCTGCTCAGAATGGGTTGTACATAAACACACATTTCAGCACCTCTGCATTCACCACTCCATTCTTCCCTTCAAATCCTCCTGTCCTTTCCCCCCTCCCTTCTCTGCTCCCTGTATGTCTTGTTATACCTTGTTCCTACATGCCTAAGTCATGCTTTAAATAACAGCTGTCTGATTCTTTGCTTCTTCTCATACCCAGCTAATTATTTTCAATTTATTGATTTTCCACATGGAGATTAATGGGTTATTCAGCTCTCAAAGCCTACATCCACACAGCTGTGAGCTAATGCATGGGTATGGGAAGGGGTAGAGGGGTATGTGTTTATGTGGCTGATCACCTTTCTGATGAACTTGTGTAGCAAACCAAAGGGATTTTTCTCTTCCTTACTCATTATAAAAAGCTTCGAAATCTTACCAATGAATAATCACATTTCACTGGGAGTAAAAAGTAATAAATAAAAACCTGACGAGTCTGCAGTAAGAAAATTGTTAACATGTGTTTTTCCTGTGTCTTTAACTGCACTGGCTAATGCATTCTGGGTGTGAAGGAGCCAGGCACAGTGGCAAAGTACCACAGCCTAGATGTGGGGTGAGAAGCTCCCCCAGGACCCCTCCTCTGGTCCCACCCCTCTGCCACAGCTATATCTGCTTCTTTGTGTGGCTGTATCAGCCTGTGGGGTGCAAACACACCCTTTTCTTGTTTTTTTTCCAACCAAGATAATGTCAGCAGCCCAGTGTATAGCACATGCACTCAGGGTAGGCATAGGCAGCAATGAATTCACTGCTGATGGAAAAGTATCATGGAAGCTTAACCTCTGTGTATGGAACAGTGACTAATCTCACTGGTTTATCTGACTAGTGAAAACTCATGGAATTATGCTAATATAAGCCTGGAGATTTGAGCCTCATTTATAATTAATCAGTAATCTGAGGGGTGGCAACTTTTAAAATGTTTTTTTAACTCCTCTATTAGCAGTTTTCACACCATTTATGTCTTCAAGTCAGGTGTGAGTGTGACCAGGCTCGATTTGTAAGACAGTAATTGCCAAGGGACTCGGGGAGAAGTGGCAATAAATGGCTAAGAAATGCAATCAGCAGTTATAGGAAAAATAAACAGAAACATTGGCAAAGTGGTTATTATTTAGCAAGTCTGGGCTCAATATTTCCTGCCTTCCTGGAGCCTATCAAAATGGTAGCCCAGATTCTCTGCCTCATTAGGATC
Source organism: Erpornis zantholeuca (assembly GCA_013400515.1). NCBI lineage: Eukaryota > Metazoa > Chordata > Aves > Passeriformes > Timaliidae > Erpornis > Erpornis zantholeuca. The sequence goes on along the minus strand of VZTN01019209.1, from coordinate 1,408,391 downwards.
CCTGGCTTGTTGGGCCCTGAGCTACACATTCATAGTCGATAGCTGAACGTTGCAGATTTTATTATTTTCAGGGCATGTTCAGATCTCTTCAAAAATCAACACACTTATGTATTGTTTGAGATGTTCAGCTTAAAAAAAAAAAGAAGTTTGCCTCAGTGGAGTCCTTTTTAAACCTCTGACCTTGACTTTTATTCCAGTAACACCAAGGCAAAAAATACTTCTAGACCTGACCTTTCTCTTGCCAAGACTTGGTGGATTGAGTTGGGTTCTGGGCAAGGAGATTCTCCCTAATCTGCTATGGCTTTCTTGTGGCCACTGCTCTGAGAGGCCCATGTGTATTAAAAGTGGCATGTCCCTGTTAGAACTACTGGTAAGATTTGACTGGAATAAGCTAGAAATAGGGATAAGAATGCTGGTTTAACGCCAAGATTTAGGAATGAGGGGCTTAAACACAGGAGATTTGAGACAGAGCATGGAATAGTTCTGACCAGAGAAACATGGGTGAAAAGCAAGACAGAACTAGACACAGGTGCTTTCTTTTATATTAACCATTTCAAAAAGGGAATGGTGGGACAGCTGAAATGTGTCAAAATAATATTCTTTTTTTCCCCAGTCTTAATTCCCAACACAAATTAACCTCAGTCATTTTCCTCTTCCCTCTTAGACACACTCTATTTGTCACGACATGTTGCCTTAACACTTCCCAAGCATCTGGGATAAATTTAGCCTGCCCAAGAAAAAACAGCAACATGGCAGCCCTTGGATGAAGGGACAGGCAAGTCTCTCGCTGACTGCAGCCTCTCGTAGGTCACTGCAGCACACGTGTGTCCCTCTCCTCTTATGACTTTTGTTGAAAATGGCTCAAGGTACAAAAAGCTGAAGCTTCCTGTCGGGCTAGGAACGGATCAGTGTGGGTAAGGTAGCGTGGGCAGGAAGGTATGCAAGCATCTGGTTTGAATAGCTCCACACATGTAAGATCAGCCAACTTTCTGTAGGTTTCACGGGTTTTGGGTTTTTATCCCAGAGCGGTGGTGGACCCCACCCTTCCCTGCACCTCCCAGGAAGACTGTGGGGAGCAGGGGGTCAGCCCCTTCCATTACAGGAGCCACGGACATTAGAAATAAACCCAAAAACTCGGGTGTGCTCCGGAAGGTCAAGTGTCTCCTGTGACACTGGGGAGGCAGGAGGACCTGGTGCCTTGATGTGCTTCTGATGGGAAAGCAACATGTGAGGAGACAGGCGACCGAGCGGCCTGCAGGATACACATTCCTAAATGTCACTTAGCCATACAACCTGCGAGGGCGGAAGCGTGGGCAGATGGAGAAATAATATTTTCATTGAAAATTCTCTACCTCTAAAATATTTCCTGTCAGGTTCCTTCCAAGGAGGGTTGGAGCAAGGAAGGAGGGGGGGCTGAGGTGGGATGTGTGGCAGTGGATACAAGTTTGTGATTCCTCAGGCCTCTCCATTTTGAGAGCATTTAACTCAATCCCCTTTCTTCTCCTCCTCCCTGAGAAAAGGATCGTGCTAAGCATTGCTGGAGCTGGAGGCAGTTTGGGAAGTGAAATAAACACCTGACTGTTAAATGCTAAATGTTTACTCAACCAAAAATAAAAATAGTTCTGGTTTCCTCCAGGACGCTAGAGTTACGTTCACCAGCGCACACGAGCTGGAGGTTTGCACAGGGGGAGTCTTGGAGGGTTGAAACTCTTTGGAGGGGAGAAATTTGGAGGCAATAAGACAGGCCTCCCTCTGTCCTGTGAGAGCTCTTCTGCCATGGAGAAAATGCTGCAGCTGTTTGCCTGGTGCAACTTAAAAATAAACTCCCTCCTCCTTTCCTAGCTGCTCGTATCAGTTTCATGGGGGCCATCGCAAACCCAAGCTGTCAAGTGCAAAGAGTCAGAGCCCAAGGGTGGGCACATTTCCCTCTGTGGGATCTGAAGAACAGGAGGGAGATGTGCCTGGATGCCTCAGAGGAAATCTCCAGGAGCTTGGAGCTGCAGTCACAGCGGCCTCTGGGTGCTCAGGAAGTGCAAGTGCAAATGGTGCAAGTGGCAAACCCTTCAGCTGGGCAGCGTGGACGTACCTGCATGTGGGTGATGCCAAGGCAGCAGAGCAGCAATGAAGGTGCAGACAGTGACATTAGGAATTGTCACTGCAGTGCTCTTTGCCGTAGCTCTCCCCGTCGAGTTGCAGACATCGTGTTGCAATGTGTGTAAAATTATTCTGCTTATGCTTCACCTCCAAAACGCAAGATGGAAAATGCTATGTGTTACCAGAGAAATTTATTGGGCTTGATTACGCATGACACATACATTTGCAATATGTTTCCTTCAGTCAGGTCATCCATAGATGGACTAGGAAATAGCATTTAACACACATGAAATAGAGCAGATTCCTTCCCTGAACGACGACTACTTGCTGATTCCAAAGCTTGCCAACTTGTAAAGTAGCCCAGAAGGGCTATATACGAACAAAACCATCCTGCAGTAGCTACTGCACTGTCTTATGCAGACACTCCAGGTAGCAAAATAGATTATGACAACTGGAGAAAAGGACACCCATTTCACACACATTCAGATGGGGGAGGAAAATAGGGTGATAAATGGGAGTCCCAACAGGCATCTCTATTCAAGCCAGCCAACACCAACTGCTTGCTGAAAGAAGGCCCCATCTTTCCCTTTCCTAACTGAGAGGAAGCAAATCCTTGGGATCCTAAATGATTTAGGACTCCCATGCAGGTAAGCTGAATTGGAATTACAAGACTCCCAAACTTGAATTTGGTCCTGAGAATTGGGAAGCCCAGAGAGCAAAACACACAGCCTGAGCTGAGGCAAGCCCAAAGGTGGATTAGCACAGAATTACTCTTGCTAAAATGAAATTTGCTATAGTTAACCAGAAAGTGTTAGGATAAAAAATTATAGAACAATTTGGGCAAAGAAAAACTAGAGCCACCTGTTTAAAGTTAGCCTTTAACCTATTCCCTCTGCCTTCCCTTTTGCTTTCTCTCTCTTTCAAATTTTCCCAGTATCTCCTCTTTCCATAGAAGAAAATCTTCCCCAGGGAAAGTCAATTCTGAAGGCAATTTTCCAAAAAACATTTGGCAGAATTGGCCAGTGCTTCAACTGCAAACATGAAAAGGCATTTATTCCACTAACTCAAATGTAGTTTGGAAGAGACATTACTGAACTTGTTTTAGGAATATACTTTGACTGCATCAGTTTTATTGCTTCTTGTATAAATGTCAAACTCAATTTGCCTTAAAGCAGAAAAAAAGTACACAGTAATGTATATATTACATACAAAAACTGGGGAGGAAAAAGTGTTGTCTCCATGGTAAACTCGAGTCTATTCCATGTTAATTGTGCTCATCAGACACAGTACTTCATCAGTGGTGAGAAGAAGGAGTGGGTGTGATCCTGGTATTGAAGACTGTGTGCATAGTGTTGTTGTAAGCCAGCCAGCTAATAAAGGATCCTGAATTTCTATTAATTCTTATATTTTGGTTGCTTAATTTTGTGACCTAAAACTTTCTTGTTCATCCTTTAAAAGGGCTGCTTTCTTGTTGTGTAAAGAACTTTTGGTAACCTGTCCTTTGTGCACCATCAGCAGCATTTAGGCTTGCGCTGTTAGCACATCAGCTAACACACATCACATTTGAGATCCAGGACACCCAGCAGCAAAGGATTTTTTTCTTGGAAAGGGGGGAAGAAAAGAGCAAGTCTTCCAAATTCCTATTTCAATCAGCACTCATTGCCAAATTTTCTAGCAAGAAGTGAATTGGCTATTTCAAAACACTTTGTCTCAGCAAAACTATAGTTGGAATTTCTTGGGGGCTAAGGAAAAAAACCACATCTTTAATCCAAGAGTTGTCCCCCTGCTGAATTTCAAAGACTTGCTGCAGACAATGTGGGATGCAGTGCTTCCAGGGGAAAAAGATTGGACTCTCTTTTATAGTAAACAAAAAGTATTAAGCCACCTAAATAATCTACTTTCTTCCCTTTTATTGTATAACATAATTTGCAGTAATTTTCGGTATTAGAATGGTCTACATATTAGGTGCTGCCATTCTTAAAATATTACTGGGAACACATTGTATTTTGCATTGTTTTCATTTGCATTTTAAGGTCTGATCCTGCAAAACTGAAACTTCCTTCACATGAGGAGCTGCAGTGGCATCAGCAGAGCCTCTTATCTACATAAACTTAATGTCTTGCACAATTATTTGCAGGATCAGGACATAAGGCTGAAAATGCAATTACTTTGTGGGTTACAAAAAAGAAAATGCTCTTTGGAATGGTAGGTAAGATTCTCTGCTGGAGTAAATGATAAAGGACCCATTGAATTCAGTGGAGTTACTCTGATTCACACCCGCTGATATGGCCCATTAATTTTAGTGTATGAAAATGAATCTCTGCTCTAAAAATACCAATTAGTAATAAGCTTTGAGAAAGAAGAGAAAAAAAAAATCAATTTAAATTCATTTGGTGCAATGCACATTTTCTGATGCTATTTTAGTTAAATTATTATTATGCATAATAATGGCAGGGCAATAGGTGCTGTCACCTTAGGAATTTGCAGCTGTGATGAGTAGTATAAAAGTTAGCGATAGGGAAATTTCAGAAAAGCTCATCCATTGAATTCAATCGTCATCATTATGATTTGGATTAGGGTAGTGTGAACACATAAAAAGACATTGCACCAGCTCAAAATATTTTACAGTGTAACTAGAAAAACAGAGCAGAGGGGAAGGAGGGAAACTGAGGCGACAGAGCTTCCGTGAGTGACTGAGCTTGGAGTCAAGCTCCTGCCTCCTGCCTGATGGCCAGGTGTGCTATTCAGCACACCAGCCTCATCCTCAGGAAGGTTGTTTTTTTGTTTTTTTTTTTTGAAGGGCATGTGCAAAAGTGAATATGTACTTTGGCACCGAGCCAGTTTCAGCATTCAAATTCCCTGGAGACAGGCATGCGAGCAGGATCCTGTGTGAACACCCAGCTCTGCAGGCATTGAAACACCAGTTGGTGCATGGGGTGATTTGCATGCTCATTTTGCTTCTATTCAGCACTCATCCCACAAGCATTTGTGCAAAGAAGATCACACTCCTGCGCCGGAAAGTTAAGTGTTGTCTCCGTGCATTGCCATTCAGCGTTGGTTTTTCATGAACAATAAAAGCCTTTTGGGATAAGTGGCTCTCAAAAGAGGATTCAAGACTGGTTTCCTCATATTCCAAGCAATCCTGCCATACTAATGAATCGCAGTCATAGTGGGATTACTCACTGTTACTCATAACATAAGGGTGGAAATTAAAGGGAAAAAAAAGTTTTGGTTCATGCAGTGGATTATTGAGGGGTGAAACTCATGTCCAAAAGTACCAGTTAGTTTAGAAAGTGATTTAAATCCCAGAGGACAAACACAGCAGTGACCATTAAACATTATTTTTGCTAGCTGCAGATGAGTAGAATGTGCTGAGGGGATCAACACTCCCAGCTTGCCTTGTTCGTGTTCACTTTCCTCTGCCATGTGCAAGCCAGCCCTGCCACAGGACCACCTCTTCACCCTGGTGCAGCTGAATAAGGCACAGGCTGGAGTTTGCCATGGCCCCTGTGGTTATGACAGCCAAACCCCAGTGCCCACCACAGCAGCTCAGGAAATTTAAAGATTTAGATCTTCTATTATTGAGTTGTTTTTTTTTTTTTAAGTAAGGTGATAAAAGCAAATCATATGAGTGTATCAGCTCTGCAATCTCATGGAGCTTTTCCAGGGGCTGCTTTGGAAACCTACTGCTCTGTGTCTGTGAGTGTATTGACTTGGCAGAGTTAAATCCATTTAGCACTTCTCGGGATGACATTAAAGTCATATTACAGCAACCAAGAGTTCAGGGTCCAAAGCACAGTAAGCTGCTTCGTACAACCTGGGGGTGCTCACACTCTCCAGATATGGACCCTAAGGTGTGGAAAATTGTTATTCCACATAACCTTCAGCAGCTGTGAGATCAACAGCAGCATTTCACAGAGCCAAGTCATCCTCAGGACAAGAACTCCCTTCCTCCACTCCCACCAGCCCCTGTTAGTATTTTCACCTTCTTCTGCAGTTATAAAGTTGTTTCTCAATGGCAGAGAAAGGAAAAAAAAAACCACCCTCAATGTTTCTTCCTCTAAGAAACCTATTGACAGGCAGATCCTGTGGATTCCTCCTAGTACAGCTATCTTTGAACTGAGCACTTCTTAGTGAAGTTGGGAAGTTTCCTGGGGTTTCACTATTTTTTTCCTAAATTGATTGTGGAATTTTTAAAGAAGGTTGGTGCCTCTGATCTTTTTCTCTAGCAGCTGCAGAATCTGTTTCTCCCCCCACAACTTGTTCCACAGAAACCAGGTATTGGAAAAATGAAAGGGGGAAGGACAGCAGCACCATTTGCAGAGCCAACTCAATTGAAACAAGGATCATCCCTTTTGCTTTGTGAACAATCAAATATCCAAAAGGGCTTTGATGAAGTTCTGGGCTTATAATATTTGTGAATTAAGGGTAACTGCAAAAGTTGTCTCTAGATTTTGATTTGAATATTGGACACTCCTACAGATCATTAATCCCCCCTGTTTTGTTCAGGTCTCCACTGTGAAATAGAGATTTCTTGTTATTTCTTGTGTGCAGACTTTATTTTATTAAGCTTTCAACAAGAAAACGTCATTCGTAACTTTCCACTTTTTTCAGTGTATTTTCCATGTGTTGTTCTCCATGTTTTCATTATGAGGATGCTGACCTCCCTTGCACAACTCTGTCTGATTTCAGTGAAGTCTGACTGGACCTGGCCTGGCATTTTTAATGTGAGTCTGTCTATAGTTACCCATAGTGAAATTACACTGCTGTGAGTATAAACTCTTTCCCAGGCTGGAAAACACAGTCAAGTGTGGTCATAAGAATGAGAGAAACCTGTAGGGATAAAACAACTGCAAGAGGCAGAATGGGACATTTTTTCGAGTTATATTAAAGAAAGAGGATTAAAACCTATGCACACCCATACAATTTAATTTTGGGATGTGCTATTTCTTTCTGAAACAACCAAAAAAAATCCAGATGAAAAGTTTGTCTTAAGAATCTGGCATCTTTCTCAAAATCAGCAAAGTGATGAAAATCTATGTGAAAGAGAAGCCTATGCAGGGTTCTAAACCCAGTTTGGCTGTCTTAGGACAGTCTGATAGAACAAGGATCAGCATCCAAGTACTTAGGTGGCTTTTTACTCCAATCCTTTTGAGGGACGTCCACACCAACCCAATCCCATTTATTTTACACTCAACCTTTCCAAATAATGTTGGAACCAGAAAGTTATTTATGTGACCTGCTTAATTGAAAGAGCATTTGCTGTCAGTGATCAAATAAACTATTATTGATCTTCAGCATTGGAGGCTACTCACACAGAGCATTCTGGTAGGTATTTTTCATTAAGTCACTTTTCAGAAAAAAAAAAGATCAGAACGCAAGTGCAGCAAAAAAAAAAAAAAAAAAATCCTGTAGGGTACTGGGAGAAAAAAAATCAAAGAGGTTTGAGAGTGACTCCAGAGAAAAGAAACTGCAAAGCACAAAATAGCAACACCACCAACGATTGCACAGAAATGTAAAGGCTCCAACACACACAACATCCTGCTCTGAACTCCCAGTTCTGAGTAGGAAAACCTATTTTGAGCAGAACATCTTGGCCCTTTGTTTGGGCAAAAAAAAAAGAGATGAAGAACAGAACTGCAGGATGGGTAAAGCTGGGAGGGAGCAGAGTGGGTCAGGTGGTCCAAAGTCCCCTGCTCAAGCAGGATCATCCTGGACTGTAAGAACCCAGGCTTTGTGCTCCTGCCTTGGTGCCTTTACTTAGCAGCACAGATGCAGGACATAACAGTCTTCACATTCCAGCACTTGGAGCTTTTCCACCTTTTTGAGTTTGAAAGTAGAGACTGAGACACAAGTGGTGGTTACCTACAAAACCCCTTCTGATCCATAGGTGAAGAAAGCCCTAAATGGTTAATTACTAGATGCTGAAAAGTTGTCATTCCACACAGTGGGATGAAGTTGAAGATATGTTTCGTTTGTGACTGATTCTGTGACAAAGCTATTGCTTACATCATGTCTGAAGAGAGGGAAATACTTGTCCTACTTTTACACCTGAGACCAGAGGCTTCTATTGTGTTATGTTTTACTTCTTACGACTTCTTCTGATTGTGCTTGGGAAAAAAAATACTTAGAACTATGAAGGCATCAAGGTCAGAATTATCTTTCTCTCAAACTATGAAGGCATTACAGCACTGGAGAGCTGCTGGGCTAATTATTTTAGCCATCTTAGGCTGAATATTCAGCAGACTGTAGACAGGATGTAATTTTGCCATTCTCAGGAGGTGGGGTGGGGAATGGGGTGGGGTGTTCTATTTTTAAGTGGAGTCTTATTCAAACTTCATTTTTCATCAGGATTTTTTCAGTCTCTCAGATCAACATACTTTGTATTCTTCTTAGTCTGTTATTAAAAAAAAAAAGAGATCAAATCATGACTCCACTCTCAGACTACAGCCATTTTACTGATAGAATTACAGAGCTCTAAAATATAAGGCTTTATAATGGAAACACTAACACAGTCTTGACTCTGCTCTAATATCACTGAACTTCCTTTGGGGGTGAAGCTTTGCCTCAGGAACCTTAATTATCTGATGTGGTCAATTACTCCAAGATAATGATGATTTTATCAGGTATTACTGCTCAAATATTTTACGATAGACAGGCTATTTAATTGCATTCCTGACCTACCAAAATGCTTACAGATGACTCAATTAAACACTAAGAAGAGGTAGGGGGAAGGGAGGGAGGGAGGGACAGCACTTAAAATCCTTGCTTATCGTTCATTTGGAGAATTTTTTTCCTCTTGAAAATTCATCCATCCATCCATCGATCCATCGATCCATCCATCCCTCCATCCAGGTTGCCCAGGCATTGCCTGGACAAAAGTTTTGGATAAAAAACTCAATATTAATGTACAAATAGGAAAGCATGTCCATCCCTCTCCTTCTGAGGGATTAGGATTGGATCCTGAACAATCCCTGTGCTGGATTAGCAAACCCATTTTAACATCCCTGAGTGTCCCAGAGCACTGTGAAATAAATTCTCCACCCCGTTCAGGTAAAACAGAGTTTTAAAGACAATGAGGAAATGTCTTTATTGCAGCAGTCTCTGAGGATAATCTCGGCTCCTGCAGATCCCTCAGCTGCCCAAGTGCAATTCACTCTGGAGCTGGCTGCTCCACTTTTCTCTCCCTTAGCCTGGCATTCCTGGTGCAGAGCTGGCATTTGCCTGGGAGGCTGAGGTCACCCCGAGGGCTGCTTTAATTGGCATCTCTGCTCCAGTGGCCCTAATGGGCTGTTTCCCAGGCACAGAACTGCCCTGCCTTAAGAATGCTTTGGCTGCACAGCCTCAGCCTTGGGTCCAGCCCTTGATGCTCCTGTGCGGGTGGCTCAGACCTGGGAGCCCTCGTGCCCCGAGCATGGAGCTCCTCCCAGTGTCCCCAGGCAGGGAAAGAGGGGGGTACCATTGGGATATTTCTCCTGCCAAGCAATCAATTTGCTGCTGGTGAAAAAAAGGAACTATGAGCAAGATTTCGAGGGTAGATTATTTTTCCCTGCTGCTTACAATAATGTTACTGTAAGATTTTCAGCGACTGCGTCAAGGACTCAGCCAAAATCCTGACAACAATGGCCAGGCTGCCCTTCCTTTCATGGCTGCTGGGATTCTGCTGCATTTCTCCACAAAGGTCCATTTTTCTTTCCATTCTGGAAATAATGTGTATTGTTGCACTATTGTTGGAAAAACTGGCAGCAAACCCTCCTGGGCAAGGACCGTGGTTACCCACTATTGCATGAGGCTAACAGGAGGAGAGATGACATTTTATGGGGTTTTGCTCAGACTTTCATGACAATATTATTACAATTTTATGGGATTTCTCAACAGAGTTTTCATGGGCAGCATTGTGATCACTTTCTGTTATGTTTTCAGCCTCGCTAATACTCTTTTCAGTCACATTCCAAAGCACAGCATCCACAAATATTCCCAAATATATCCTAAATTGCCCAGGAAGGAAACAATTTTTCTATCTGAAATTAGAGGAAAATATGATTTTGAAATGTCAAATTTTAGCAAACGCAACTGCTGCAGCAATTGGTTTGGATAAGTGAAAACAGTTCAGTCTGACTTTTAAAAACATTACTATCATTAGCTCTCACATCAAGATGAAAAGCCATATTGAAACTACTGTAATTCTTTCATTATGAGAAAGACTGGCAACACTCAAAGAAGCAGAAAAAGGCAGCAAAAATCTTAAGCACCGTGTAATCCACCATGATTTTGTTCAATATTATGTAATTACAATTTTTAGTGAGTAAAATGGTGCCTGTTGACATCCCTCTCCACATCCCCTGCACAAACCCAGACCCCTCTGAGCTAAGTCACTTTCTTGCACCAGTTTCTGTAAAACCAACCTTCCCCCAGAACTTATTCCAACTACTGCAAATCAAATTTTTATGCCTGCAGTGCTTGAGCTTCTTTTTACAGTACATACATATTTCAGACTTACCACTTAATACAATTATAGTTCATTTAGCCAGCAATTACAGTAATAGGAAGACTGGCAACCACTGTCATTCAGACTGGAAAATCAATGTTGCACAGAGGTACTTTTATTCATTCTGTGGAGTGCCTCCTTCATTAGATGCACATACTCTGGAATCACGGGGAAAGTTTCAGATCACTCTGGTTTTTATTATTTTTTTTTTAAATTTATCCGTATACTACTGGGTTTCCAGAGAGAGATATAGTGAATGACATCCTGAGGCCCTCTACAACCTGATTTATTCTATGATTCTGTGAATTATTGGTTCTGTTCTTTCAGCAGATCCATTTTCTATTGCATTTCACCTGACAGAGGACCTCTGACAATCCATTTCTTAGTAGCAGCTCAAAATATGGTTGTCCATGGGCAGTGAAACAGATTCTTCAGAGTTTTTCTTAAACCCTTAGTACAATGTTTGCTTTTAGTCCAGATTCCATAAACTCCTGTCCAAGAAGGCATTTAAATAGGTGTTTCAGTTAATCCTTAATTTAGCAGAGTTCTGAAGAATCCACGTAAACATATGGCTACAGTTAAGCACATGTGCTCGAGACAGGAATGAAGTGCTGAATTACTGATGTAGTGCTTCCAAGAGAAAGCTAAGACTGTAACCACATCTCCTGAGTTTTAAACCCTCTCTCAGTCACTTCACCATGCTGCACCAAACCTGCTTTGGACTGATGGCTTAAATACACGTTCTATTTGCCTTTCATCATGTGAAAAATTAGGACTTGCAGAGGGCAAAAAGGATCTGCGATTTTACCTGGAATATTCAGTCCCAAAGAGGGTGGCTAGCAATGGGAGGCTGCCTTCGTTGTTTGAAAAGGAAAATCCTTAAATCACTGCCATTTCTGCAAGGAGTTGTTTCAGCAAGGAGAATGATGGTATTTTTGCAGGTTGCCAAACTTTTGCTGTAGAAGAGCCTCTTGGCAGCAGATCCACTTGATTGGATGAGCATTACTGAATTTCCTCGTTGATCTGTTTGTCTCTGCATGGTGCCATCTTTTGACGGTGTTACATTATAGACCCTTGTTCTTATGATAAATTATTTTAATCCATCATCAGAGCACACTCTTGCTCTAATGATGGATTAGTGCAGTGCATCATCAGGGCGAGGAGCATTGATAATGCACCATACAAACCCCCACTGACAGTGGAAAAATCTGCCAAAATATTTAGTTTGCACTGCACCAAACTGAGACTGGAGATAAAGACACCATTACACCCCACAGGAATTCCATAACTGGGATAAAGATGCTCAAAGGTGTGGGGGTGTTGTGTGGGCTCAGTGTCCCTAAATGGTGTCAGAGCAACTCACCATGGTGCACAGAGTGTGGGGAGACCTGAATTCATTCAGGGGTGTAGAGGGAGCTTTTAGAATAATAGAAACACAGGATGGTTTGGGTTGGAAGGGACCTTAAAGATTATCTATTTCCAACTAGGTGCCATGGGCAGGGACACCTTCCATTATCTCAGGCTGCTCCTAAGCCCCATCCAAATTGGCCTTGGACACTGCCAGGGATCCAGGGGCAGCCACAGCTGATCTGGGCACCCTGTGCCAGGGTCTGCCCACCCTCACTGGGAAGAATTTCACTCTAATAGCTGATCTAACCCCACTCTCTTTCTGTTGAAACCTTATTCTATCTCTACATGCCCTTATCCAAAGCCTTTCCCTCCCTCTCTTGGAGACTCTTTAGGCACTGGAAGGAGCTATAAAGTCTCCCCAGAGCCTTTTCTTCTCCAGGCTGAATCTCCCCAGCTCTCTCAGCCTTTTCTTACAGGAGAGGTGTTCCCACCCATGAACCACCTCCATGGCCTCCTCTGGACTTGCTTCAACACCCTGCTCACATCCAGGGCTCCAGAGAGCCTGAAGCTCTGCTGCCTGCCTCACTGTGGGTGCAAATCCTTGGGGCAGATATCCCCTACAGAACTCCTTTCTTGTAAAGCTATTCCTTCTGTAAGGATTGTGATGATAAACATCAAGAAGACATCAAACATCAAAGAAAACACACAAGAAATTGAGAAGACTATCACTCACCTTCAGGTAAATCCATAATACAGAACATTAAACAATATTGGCATCATCAGAGTCTGGGCTCAGCTCATCCTGTAATTTCAGCAATAAAAGTGAATGAGCCTATTGGCACCTGGGTTCTCCAGGGACTGCTCTGCACTGCACACCCAAAAGTGTCTGCAAGTGCCTGAAGATTGTTCTCAAACAGACAATTTTCCACACTTTTGAAAGTCAAACCACAGAACCCAAGAATGGGAGTTGAATTTGTGACCCCTGTACATGAGGCTGGTGCTTTTGGATCCAGCCATCTGCCTGTCTCTGTCTAAGCTGTCACATTTGCTCTTCATTCTGGCTCAGCTATGTCAGCATTTTGCCTACCCAGTTTTTCTAAGGAAGGTGGAAGAAATGCTATAAAAAAGCAGTGATGGAGAAATCTGCTATAATTTGACTGATCTGGGGACAGGATTAGTGTTTTAGAAGGAGTTTTGGCAGGGAAAGGCATGTCCTGATGAACAGGACTACTAAACACATAAACCTGCTGTGGTTTTGGAGGAAGAAAGGTTTTCTTCTCATTAATTACCTTTGGCATATGGATTAGCCTACCCATGGAGGTTACTGAAACAGGGAAGGGTGAGGGTATGTTTGGGAAGAGCAGCTGTTGTGCAAAACCCCTGTCCCCAAGCTGCTTGTCCCAAGCAGATATTGAGGATTTGGGGCCACTGATGACACTGAGATTTTTTCATCAGCTTTGCTGAGCATTCCCTCAACTTACTGAATCAGCACTGTGTGTTTATCCCATGTCATTTTTGGGTTGTGCGGAGAATGATCCCAGGCAAGTACCAGGATTGCAATTAATTATTCATGTAGTGCACTAATGGATAGTTGGTATAGGAACTAAACTTCCTGAAGTATATAATAGTAACTATTTTTTTTTTTTAGTGCATCCTCTGTAGAACAAGTCTGAGCACATCTCCTGTCTGGCATTTCATGTGTAGTTAGTTCCTCACTGCTGCCTTTGACCTGACACCTGGAGAGGATCCAGAGAGAGAATTGACCATGAAGGGGAGTATGACATGGAGGTTTCTTGACTCCTGATTGAAACCCCTGTGCCAGCCATCCCAGGAATATGCCCCAACGGCTGTGATTTATTGCTGTGTTATCATGCCTGTCTGCCTCGTTACAGACTTTGAATTTTATCAGGCAGCTTGTCCTCCAGTGTCTGGTAACCAATTACTGTGGTCTGCAAAGAAGCCTGAGCTACTTTGCCAAACACTGCTAATAAACTGGGAAAAAGCCTGAACACAGCTTCAGGTTGCCTTAAGGAAATTCCAGGGAGCACTTTCCACTTTATTGTCTAGTTCACAGTATGAACTGGGAATTATCTCGAGGAGTCATTCTTTACACAGAACTAAACTCCCCTTTAAAGATGGTGCCACACTGGATTACTGCACAAGGGCTTGCCTGCCTCCAAAGACTGCTGAACCCTGCAGGAGCCTTTCAAATGACAACAGTGAGAGCAGGACTCAGCCCACGGTCTGAAACCAGATACTTCAGAAGAAAAAGAAGAAAAAAAGGCTTTATTCCTTTTTCTGATATTGTAGCTCAAGCTGGAAGGAAAAGTCAGAATTGCCAAGTGCCTGCACTACAAGGGCAACATGAACCTGTTGCTCCACACTTGCGAAAAAAAATAATCTTAATGGGTAAAATAATCAATAGTGCTTTTTGCAAGTCCTCTGCAACAAAGTGAGTGTCACATGAATCTGTAGCATGTGGTTTGCCACACATATTTTAGTATTTTCTTTCGAGGCTGGGTTGCCCTAATGATCCAAGGAGGAATGTGCTGACATCCATCCTGCAGAAGTGACCACCAGCCACCCTCCCATGGACAGAAAAAGTCCCTTAGTCCTGCTTATTTCTCCAGCCCTCCAAAGGGCTTCACCTGTGCTCTGGCTGCTTCAGATGGCTTGGTGTACAAGGTGAGCAGATGGGAGCCCTGCTGTCTGAGAAGGCTGCTGGGAGCTGCAGACTGCCCTGCTCGCATCCCCATGGACACACACACACAGAGTTTCTCTCCCTCTCTAATTTTTACTGCAGGGCTGTTTTCGAAAAAGTTTTTTTCCAGGTTGTAAAAGACCAATTCCATAAAGGAATGGCTTAGTGCTACAATGACATGATTTGTGGCTTCCAGGCTCCAAAGCTGTAATTTATTCAGACAATTAGCAGCAGCCATGTATTCTTGACAAATTCTTCACTTGTGTGCAGCTACTACACAACAAGGTGCTTTTAAGAACTGTGCCTTATGGATTAAAAGACTCCCTCCTCCTTTTTCCTCCTTATTTGACAAGTTCTTTTCACAGTCAATGGAAATTAATACAGCAGGTTAGAGAGGTGATATACAATAATCCAGCCAGCCAAGAAAGCATTGTCTGAAAAGAGCAAGTAGAGAGCCTACAGGAATGTTCAATACACAAAAGGGAATGCTCCAGCATTTACCTTTTGGTGAAGTTATTTCACTCTTTACCTCTCATAATCCTCCAGAGTTACTGTACCAGATGTCACTGTGCTGCTGTTAATAAGGGCAAACAGCATTAAAGTGTGGGTTAGCTGTCCAAAAATACACATCTGAATGCCTGCCCCAGCACTCAGGCAGCTTTGCCTGGCCCATAAAGCAGCCAGAGCATCAGCTCAGTGTGCCTGTGCAGAGCCCCCACACCGTGATGCTGGGACTCACAGAGGGGCAATATAAATCCATCCAGAGCCCTTCTCACACACTCAAGCCTCAAGTCAAACCAGAGTTGTAAAATCCAGCCCCAGCTCTAAATCCTGCCCTCCTCTAGCACTGCTGAAGGCCAGCCTGCCTGGCTGCAGGGGTTGGGTCAAGGTCCAAATCGTGTTCAAGCTGGGACCTTGGTTTTCAAGAGCAGCAGCCTCGCTGGAACTAGGGCTCTGCTTCCAGGCACAACGTGCACTATTTTTCTTTCTGAGGATCTGTTAAAGCTACCACATTACTGGCAGGAGGAGCAGCCTCTCCTCCTGCTCTTTCTGACACCAGCCTCTTTCAGCAAAAGGAGGACAAAACCAATCACACCATGTTTGGCTTGGGCAGAAACTTTTTCTCTTTGTTGTTGGGGGAAAATCCTGAGCTGATACTTGGACTAGTTTTTGGGGTGATATTCTCTCCCTCTTCTCGCTCCAAGAAAGTGAGATGTGCAGTGAAACCTCTGCAGAGGGCTCTTCCCAGCCTTCCTCGTGCAGTGGCACAGATGGGAAGTGACATTAATGATCTATACTACCAATTTCACAGTATGCTGTATAAATGCCAACAACTTGGAAAAAAATGGGGGTTTGGCCAGACTGAAATTTGTTAGCATGAAATTCTGAGCAAAGTGCAAGACGATAACAGATTTTTTTCACTGACTGTGGGCAGAGAAAAGGAGGTTTAACAGGCCAAGCAGTCATAATAACTGATTCATCTGGAGCTCAGTTGCTGGTGTGAGTGGGTATCTTAGAAATATCTGGAAGGTTACAGAGCTGTCCATAAAATCTGCAGAACTTGGCCCACTTTTGCTTTTGCTGCGAGTTACAGAGCATTCAGTTCAGTCAGAGCAGATCTTCACTGCACAGCACAGGAAAATTCAAAGTATTTGGCCTCACGTGGTAAAACAAAGTGTTTGTTCAGTGTAACTAACTTAAGCAAATTCCTCTTAATTAATAAACATATGTATTTTCTTTCAACAAAAGAGAGATTGCTATTGAAATATAATGAAGATCTTTTTAAAGATCTTGTCTTGTTTAGGAATGGAATTTTTTTCACTACACTAAAAGGGAAAAAGATACAATAGGACAGTGATTGAGTCAATAGATCTGTTAATTGCAAGTGATTTGTAATAGTGAATCGAGATACATTTTGGAAAACTGCATCAGTAAGTTAAAAGAAAGAATAAGATAAAAAGAGACACCAGTGGAAAGAAGAGCACATTGGGGCAGTAGGCTCTGCTGTCCCTGGATCTTGTGTAAGTGGGTGTAGTTGCACTGATTTTAGGGGAGTTGTGCTGACTGATACCTGCTGGTGATATGACACCTTGGTGTGTAACCCTCAGAGGTTAACAAGGTTCACAAAGGAATAACAAGCCATTTTCCTTGCAGAGTTAATTTGTAAAGCCACCAGGATACAGGATTTCAGAATGTTTGGTTTTTGTTTAGGAGCCCACCTAAACTGGCTTCCTTTTTCTTTTCTCTTTTGTTTTATTTTCTTAGAGAACAAGTTTCCTCTCCCCTGTTCCATTGTCTCCTTTCTCAGCTACCACCTTATTTTGGGTTAATTTCCCTAAACAGAGACATAAATACCATATCAGATTTTCCCTTTCTTGGCTGTGAGTCAGGCCTGCTGTGCTGTGAGTGCTTGTTGGAGTTGCAGAACCTGTCTCTGTAACAGCAGCTGCACTTTGCATTTAGAAAAGGAGGCAGGAAAGACCTACCTTTTTTTTTTCCCCCTCCAACCCTTCATTAATCTTATAGCTTAAGCAAGAGAAAAAATAAGAAAAGGTAAAACAAATAAGGGATGGGAGGGATGGGGTGGACACTTCTCATTTCTTCTAGTTTGCAACATGTCTTTATTCTCTCTGGTGAAAAAGCCACCAAAGTCCAGAGAGGAAAATCTTAAAAGACTGCTTTGAAAAATAGTCTATAGAAGATCTATCAATTATCAGCCCAGATTTCTGGTAGGACTACCAAGGAGTGGAGTACAGAGATTTTTTTCTTTTCAGGCACTGGCAGGACCCTCTGGGCAGCATTTGCCAGGAAATAGGGAAAGAGGATCTTATTCGGGAATATTTTTGGCACAAATTATTAAAGAAGAGAACATTTCATCTGCCTCTGCTTACCCCTGCTCAGAGCCCCCAAAAAGGCAGCAGAGCCCCTACAGTGAGGACTGTTTATTTTCTGCTCAGTTGGAAAGCAAAGGTCCTATTACTGTTACAGGGAGTTACAAGTATTCATCAAAGAAGGAAATGACCCATAAAGGCAGTTAAGTTAGTTTTATTCCTGCTGCATAAGTCAACCTCTTTTCTATATATAAAATGATGGGGTTAGAAAAGGATATTCATCAGGCAGTCCACTGACTTGATTGGCTGCACTTCCCCTAGTACTTTATAATTTGCAGTTATAAATAAAGATGCTTTTAATAATCAATTGGTATTTAAATAACATACAATAACTGTCTTATTAAATCCCACTTTTTAGAATGAATAAGCAGTTAGACATTAAAGACATGGGTACCAAACAGCCACAGGATTTCAGACCATTTTCTTTTTTATATACAAGCCATAAATATCACTATGGAATTAGCTGGTAAGCCAAGGCCCTGGATGAAGCCAGCAGAAGACCCCACTCTCTGATGCTGCCTCTAAGTGATCATATACTTTTCTGGTACGATGATTTTTAAACAATAACCACATGTTATTTTCTTTGGCCACCTCTTACAGTTCAAAAGGGGTGGCCTCAGACTCCAGAGCTGAAGTAAAGTAATGTGTCCTCAAACCAGAGCCCCAAAAGTATCTAATAGCAGGTTTGAGATGCTTGGTCTCAGCTGGGCCTGCACTATTTCCAGCAGTGAAGTTCATTACCTCAGGAAGGGGAAAAAAATTTCTTATTAACTGAAAGAATCCTACCTACACATACACAAAAGTGGTTGGCTTTGTCTTACTTTGACGAGGACACACATAAATACAAACACACTCTTTTCCCTTGATGTTGGCTTTATTTTAGATTTTAGAAGGAACAATCGTGCTTTGGTTGGTGTCAAGTCCTGCTGCTCTGTCAAGGATTTGTCTGAAATGGGAATGCAGAGCCAGGAGCAGGGGAAAGCAAACCTACCCTGGATGTGTGGGGGAGAGAGGATGGTTTGGGATGGGGGCACCTGGCCCTGGGTCAGCTGCAGCACCTGAGTCCCTCAGTGCTGGCATTCTCTGATGAAGGGAAGTCCCCCACAGGGTTTCACCTGTGCTCTGGCTAATGTGTTTTATCCCTGAAATAATGTTTTTCCTTGGATTCCTGCTGGAGCATCTTGCACAGTGATGGGCTGCATGGGATATCCCTTCCATGGGAAGCAGCTGCCAGCATCACACTGGTGAAATAATTTCTGTGTGTGAGGGTGTCTCTGCCACCCCAAATCCCAATCATCATCTACCTCCAGCCCCTCAAATCCCTTCTTGTGCCACAGGAGCAGGCTGAGGTGGAGTCTGGGCATGAGCTCTGCAGGTGCAAACTGGGAGAAAAATCCAGCATGTCTGGGAGGAACCAGTTTGTAGTTTGACCTCTTCTTGGCTAGAGGAAAGCAGAGAGTCAGTGCTGTGAATTGGAACAGTACCCTACCGCCATTCCCAAATTTCATTCCCTCTCCCTGCATTCAGCAGAGGATGGTGCAGCTCTTCCAGGGCAGGCTGATGCCAGCACCCAAACCCCTGTGTCAAGGTGCACCTGAAGCTGGTGGGGAAGAGATGCACTTTTTGGTTGCTGTGAAGGGGCAGGAGTGGATGCCATGGCAGTGGGTCCTGGGGGAAATGTCCATGCATTCCAGGAGTGTTCCTGTCCCTAAACTGCAGCCAGCCCCTCTCACCTCCTGCCTCCAGCAGCTCACCTGGCCCTTGCCCTCTTCTTCTTTCATTTTTTGTTCTGCTTTGTTTTGGGGTTTTTGGTTTGGTTTGGCCTTTTTTTCTTTTCCTTTTAAGCCCCTGCCTGAGCTGAGACTAACTCCTTGGCCCTCTGGAATTTATCACCACTTCACCACAGAGTAAACCAACGCTCTGGGGCCATATTACTGCTGCTCCATGCTGGACCAGCTCTCGTGTCACCTGTGTCCCCAGCAGCCCAGCCCAGCACACCTGCAGGGCTCCCAGCCACCACATCCTCCCTCCAGAGGACACAACCACATCACAGATAAAGTTTACCAGCATTCTTGCTCCAATAACTTTTCCCATCACACTTTTTTTCCCCCAGTTATTATTTTTTCAGCCCCTTCCCATCCCCTCCCCACCCCCCCATTTTATTTTAGGCGCCTCCGAGAGTTCAACTGTCGCCTGAGGCTTCAAACTAATTTTCTCTTCAGAAATGATTGCAGAAAGCCGCATGCATAATAAATCCCGTTATTGCTCTTGTTATTAAAATAGGTTGTTAGGGATGTGGACTTGGAGGCCTTTTTGTCTGATGACAGCAGTTCTTCTTAGCTTGGTGCTTATGGCTTATTGACTAAGGCTGCCAGGTTCAAAAAAAAAAAAAATAAAAGAAAGAATAAGAAACGAAAATCAAAAAGAGAAGGAGCTGCAGCTGCTGTTTAACAGTGAGAAAGTTGGGATGATTTGAGGCAGTTCTTTTAATCATGTCCATGGGCCCTGTTCGAAAGACAGTGAATTTCCAGCAGCTCTGAGGCTGTACCAAGGGCCCACAGAGAGTGTCTGTGGTGAGCTCTTTTCTGGAGCAACGATTAATATTTATTTGACATGATTTATTTGAATGATTAATTAATATCCTGTGACAGCCAGGACTCCAATCTCTCACCCTGCTGGGCAACCAGCAAGCCCCAGTGGGAGTCAGAGCCTCCAGTGAAGACCTGAAGGGATGAACAGGCTGAGGGACTGCAAAGGAAAATGAATAGGACTGTTCTCCTTTTCCAGGTGAGCAGCTGACATGCAAGGCAGCAAAGTGATATGATCAAGGGCACCCAAAATCTCAGTGTTAGGGCTGCTAATTGAAGGAATTGTAACTTCCTGTATGGCATGTTGACCATCAGCTTGTGTTTCCTCACCTTGTTCCAACAAACCACACATTTATCCAGCAACCTGGAAGTTTTAGCAAACCACAGCAGAGCCCCTTTAAAAAGAAATCTGATTAAATTTCTTTTCCTTGATATTTCCTGTGAAAATATATTCTTAAAACAATAAAAGGTTTTCAAGCAGGTTTGATAAAGGAAAGTACACTGCCCAATCATTAAATGGAAACATTTTCTGGTCACCACATGAAAATATGCTTCATAAATCACTGTTGCCCTGTGAAACACAAATCTAATCATGGATGAGGCTGTGCACTTAGCAAGTTTCTTATGCATGGAAACTGTGGAGTAGAGTGTGCTCCTACCCAGGGAAACCAAACATGTCACATCCCTGGGGGAGCCTGTGCCAGGACTGGCAGAATTCTCACAGGGAAACTCCTTGCTGGAAGCACAGGAGCACAGCATTTGCAAAGTACAGTGCAGACCTGGAAAACACAGGGCACTGCTCTGGGACCTGGAAAACACAGGGCACTGCTCTGGGACCTGGAAAAGACTGCATTGCTCTGGGCTGTGTCCTCTGCAGGAGCCACTGGCATGGAGTGAGCAGAGGTGTCCAAAAGCCTCCACCACAATTTGGTGCCTGCCTGGGCTTTGCTCCCAAAAGGAGGACACTGCTTCACTGTCAGTACTGACTCTAATGCACATACAGATGATGCTATGCAGTGTTTGACAATTAATTATGATTTTATCATCAGAGAAATATGGGTGGTTTAAGTAATTTTTTTCCTGCCCAGGGTCAGGATAGCTTTTATACAGTAGCACCCCAGAGGGGAACCTCTGGAGATTTTGCTGTCAAATCTGTGATTTGCTGTGATCCCATGGTAATCCAGGCCTTGTTCCCAGTTTCAAGTAGTGGGACATATCCATTCAATCAGTGAGCTCAACCTCTGTGTCAGACAATTCCCCAGTCAGCACAGAGAGCAATCTCAGGCACGTGATAGGAACCAGCTCACGTGTCAGATTTATCCCTGGAACAACCAGATCAGGTCCTCTGCTCTAAGATGTGGAACCACATTGCAAGCTCAAGGGAATGGGGATGTACCCTCTCATTTCTGGAGCCATTGGGCAAAGATTTCACTGGGGACTTCAGTGGAGTTGGGACTTGGCCTGCCCTTGTTAAGAACCATGTCACTGTTTAGGTTATGCTAAAAATTGGTGCTATAGACTAATAAGACAACAGAATGTAACAACACAGAAGAAGGAAAAAAGCTAAATCTAGGAAACACTGTTACCCAGAGGAGAAATATGGTCATTCAAAAGCTGTCAAGACTAGCTAAATTCAAACACTCCTGTAGAAAATGTGGAGTCCATTAGAGAAAATGCAGACCCAGTTGCATATTTAACAGGTTGAGAGCCCCAGTTTGCAATTTTAGATCAATTAATTTAAGGTATCCATTTGAGTGTGGAAGCTGGCAGTAGATGTGAGTAAATGAAATTGGACATTAATACTTGAAATGCCCAAATTGAAAACAACATGCTTGGCTTCAGTGAGGAGAAAGAAAATTGTGCAGAGCTTCCTCGCCCATGTTCCATTCCTAGGTGGATTTTAAAGAATGCAATTCATGCCCCAGCAATACAGATGCAATTACAGAAATGGAAAACGACCAAGTCATTCTCAGGTATTCATAGAAAATTGGCATCTCCTGAATATTGAATTGTACTGGGTCCCAGCTTTCTATAAATACAGAAGATCAATAATTATCAGGGAAATGCTTTGCTAACGTCTCAAAGCTGGCAGGACTGAAATAAGAAATGCCATTTACGTGCTACTGCTTGAAAGAGAGAAATAGTCTTTCCCCTTCTCTTGATGAATACTCCACTTGGCCTCGTGATGAGGAATAATTATGGGCTGCTCCATTTGCACACTCAGAAGAGGAGAGAATGAACAAATGTTGGCTACAGCTGTCTCGTTCTCCGTGATGAACATTACAGAGTTCCCAGCCTTTAGGGCCTGCAGGGCTGCTCCACCAAACACCTTCATGGGGAGATGGTGTGCTCAGAACAGATGCTCTTGAGAACTGCTTGGAGCCACTGAGTAACAGAAATGTTTATTGCTAAACATCCAAAGGTCTCGGGGCACTTTTCAAAGCAGATAACATCACCAACCTTATTATATACGGAAAGAACTTACTGAAGCTCTCAGGAACAGGGTAGGATGTGAGTTGGTGTTGATGCCTTTGGACTCTGAGCTTCAGACTCCTGCCTGTTTACTTTCTTTGCTTCTTTCCTGCACCTTTCCCCCCTGGGAATACTGCAAAGGCAACTGCGCAGTCCCAGGAGTGCAAGTTCCCCCTTCCCAAACTCCAGAATCTTAGAGTTTTCTTCACAGCAGCAGACTTTAGAGTTTGGGAGAATAAAGGCAGAAGGGAATAAATAAGCTAGAAAACATATCATCATCATTACAAACATAAAAAGCTACAAATCTGTCACACTGCAGAAACTCTCACTTCATTGTTACTGTGATTTATTGGGGAGCTAATTTTAAACAAGTTTTCTTTTCCAAAACCACAACACAAAAACAAACTGAATAAGCAAGCCAGAGGACAGAAGCTAGTCGCTACCGGACAATTTAAGCAATAATCTCATTTGCTTTGTAGTATAAAAAGCAATAAAGGGCTGTTTACTGAGTGAATAAACACTGAATGAATCACAAAAAGCCCTTTATTGCGATTATACTCCAAGGCAGAGGAGATTATTGTTATTACACAAGAAGGCACAATGTGAAAATTTAACTCAATGCGCCAGATTTTCAGACCGTTTCAGTGGCACAATTGTGTTCGGGGAGTACATTGTGTCTAATCTTAGCAGGCTGTTTTGACAATTCTGCATGCAAATCAGGTGGTGGGGTACAAATGCATTTAATTAACTATTTACAGCCAATTTATGCAAGCCTGGTGGCTGGACACGTTTTGCACAGGCAGTGGCATGTGAACTGGCTCGAGAATCAGTTGCCCTATGCGGTACCTTCAGCCCTGCAGAGCAGCCACGGATGTTCTGCAGCGAGGAGCCTCCTACACCTTCAGCCTCTGTGCGTCCTCCTCATGGGGCCAACCTGCACAGCTCCCATGTAAAATTAGTTTTAAGGAGGTGGACAAGGGGAGTATAAGCTGTAAGAGCTACACTGATGAGTAGAGAGTCTTTCTCTTCTCTTCCCATCATGTGTTTTCGATATGTTCTCTTTTTTTCTTAGTCAGTAGTTTTGCAGTCCTGATAATGTGACTGTGCTGAGAAAAGTAAAGTTAATCCATGCAGATTTTTTTTCCTCCTAATTTCCCCTAGTACAGTCTCCTCCTACAGTCAGACCAGTAAGAATGGAAGGAACTCTGAGAATCTGACCTCTGTCAGGGACAAGGAGCAGCTGAGGTGTGCAGTGTTCAGTGCTGCGGGAACCACCAGCCTTTGAACATGTGTTTGCCAGGTGTGTGTTCACATTACAGGGACATTGCTCAGCCTCTTGGTGTGCCCCCACATCTTCTGGTGTACTAATCTCCTCTCAGCTGGCACAATGGACACCTACTCCTTCAAATAATTACCTTTGTGTGATGGGGTTCACTGATTCTCCACTGGAGTCCTTTGTGCCCTCATCCTATGGAAGGATTTGGTGAGATGTGATCTTTCACCACTGCCTTTTCCAGTGAAGCCTGCAGCCTTGGCAAAGGCATTGGCATCCCAGTTACAGAAGATGCTCTCAATTAGAGAAGTTTTTCCTGCTGGGACTGTTCCAGATTGAAAACTTGTATGGCTCATGCACAGAGCTGGGTTATTAACATGATCACCTGCTAGTTGTTGAATGAGAAAAGTGGGTTAAGCCCTGATGATATGATGAGTTATAGCTTTATTCTCCTTTTACATCTAGTTGGGAAGCTGCTGGGAGTCATCTCCAGCGTGGTCTGGCTGGCACGAGAACCTGTTAGGTAGATATTTGAATTTGCCTTTTTTTCCCTCTTGGTTTCCATTTTTAAGGTGCTCTGGTGTTTATGACTGACTGTAACCACTTGTGGACATGGAAGGAAACCCAAGTAATGCAGGGGCCTTCCTGTTATGTATTCATTAAAATAAAAAAGGCCCATAGCAAAAATAATATAGTTTGTTAGAGAGGAGACAGAGTGAAAACAGCAGGCTGGAACTCCCTTTAAAAATATGCTTGAAAAGGTCATTATGGATTTTTTTGTTTGTTTTTAATTGCTCTCAGTTTTTTTTCCCCCTCCTCCCTACCTCCCATTTGGAATGCTTCAGCCACACAAGGAGAGAATAGAAACAACATAATGTGATATTGGCATTCAGTCTCATCAGACAACAATAATCAAATCCAAACACTTGGATGCAGCAGAAAAGCCTCACGATCTTTTCTGGACTTGTAGGTCTGCTCTGTATATTTGGTCTCATTCCTGAACTGTCCAGTAAGCAAGGAATGAGCTAAACTCACAAGTAATATGGAGAAAATCATTCCGATTTGCTTTGGTATTTGTCCAGTTTAGGGGGCAATTAAGTAGATCTCAGGAATTTGGGTTTTATTTATTTTCTAATGAAACTTAAACAGCCTCCTGCTGACACCCTTTGTGAAGCTCACAGTGAGCTAAGAGCACAGGAGAGAGTCACTGCAGAAACAGCCTTAGTGCTGATATTTGAAAATATGGCTTTTTGGGTCTATTTGAAGGCAAACATCCCATGTGGAAAAGAAGCATCAACTGGGACCACTCAGGTAAAGAGGAGACATGTAGGAGATTTTGTCATCAGCATTTCCTCACCTCACCTAACTTATTACCTGTATAAATAAAAAGCAAGAGCTGTAATTGCCAGCAAGAACTAATGATGGTTAAAGTAAAATAACAAAAGGAAAAAGAATATATAGAATATTATGGAAAGTGTACATGGAAAAATAACACCACAGACCTTAAAAATATCAATTGCCTGAGCTCAAAGCAATGGATTTGTTTTTTAAATTGTTAAATAAATATGAGACAGGAATGGAGGGGGCTGTCATGGATGAGAATAGAAAGTATTTTGTTGCTGATAATTCTAAATCTCCTTTGAAGGTTTATTTTGCAAGGCCAAAGCTTTCAAGATCCCGAATTCAATTCCTTTGGGCTCCTGGCCTCTGTAAACACTTTCATGGACTACCAGTGCAGAGAGAGGAGCTCTGGCCCTGGAGAACAAAGCCTTCATGTTCAAGACACGATTTCTCTGAGTAAGATGTGGTTTTTTCTGTTCTGTTTAAACCACTTACACCTGGTTTACTTCAGCAGAGCTGGGCAGGATATGGTAAAAAACCTGGAGTGTTAGGGCCAAGCATACCAAATGTTCCTGCACACACATTCCCTGTCACAGGGAAACTTCCAGCAACAGCCCTGTCCCCTTTTTCATTCCCTTGACCACAATTCAACTATCTAAACAAACCATTATTTTTTGAAGTGTACATATTTTTCCTCTTCCCCCCTCTGATTCCCATTACCCTTCTGTCCAAACTAGCTTTAATTCTCCTTGGCAGCAGGGCTCCTGTGTTGTTAGCATTTGCTGTGTTGGATAACTCCTGGAATATTTTTGCATCCAGACCAAGAGTTCTCCTCTGACAAATGTCAGGGATGAATGTTGGCCACCCAGATTTCCAGTGGTGATAGGTGGGTGTGACAACCCTTCTGGGGAGGTCATCACATGTAGGGCCTTGCCTGTGTGTGCTCCCACCAGGACACATGAACATGGATAAAGGTGAGGAGCAGGGGAGGAAGCATTTGCATTTCTGAATAAAACCTTGTCATGTTAAGTAGGGAAAAAGCATAACCTCCTGAGACAGGACTCTAGGAATATCAGGCTTACAAATCATCAAGCTGTTCAATAAGTCTCCTTTAGTAGGTACAAACCAGTCTGTTTTGAAGACACATGGAGAAGTAAGACCTCCAAGCCTGACTTAAGTTCTCTTCTAGATCAAGAAAGAATGACCAGCCATGGAAAAGAGATTAAAGGATCCATTAAAAGACCCCACACCCTTGTCAGAGCCATTGTAGCAGCATTACCTTTATACTGCCTCTTCCCAGCTGCTCCCCAGGCCAGCAGAGAAGCTGCTTCACCTTTTCAGGTGTTGTAAGCCAAACTTTTACAGCTACTCAGGGACAGCAACAACTCACTGAGAAGTGACTATGGCTGGGAAGATTGAAGATGTGACCTGCAGGACAATGATGGCTCTCCTGCCAAAAGGAGCAGTATGGAGGTGTAGACCTGCCCATGGAGCTTCAATCCTCCAGGAAGCAATGACTACTGAAGCTGCCCATGCTGATTCTACTGTCCATCCTCCTAGGCAGAACATGAGCAGATTGTTGCTGCTCCTGTACATTTCAAGGTTTTTTGTCTTTTTAAGATTTGTTTAAATCTTTTTCCCTGGCACCAACTTCCACATCATCTTAAATTCTGATTAATCTCAAGTAGCTGAAACTTGTTGAAGTTATATTTAAATGGAGAAAGAGATGAGCTGAAATAGTATCAATATTTCCTGCTCTTCACTTTCTCTGACTTGTCCACCTGCTCAGTGCACACCAGGCTCCCCAGGTGAGGGCTGTGCAACACCTGACATTTGGTCTGTAGATGTTACAGTAATACAAGCAATACCTGGCTGTGTTTAAATGTTGACATCTGGATGCAATTCTCATCACTTGTTGAGAATTTTATAAGGAGAGAAAAGAAAAAACCCCTCATTTTATATGTAATTTTATATGTCACAGCTTTGTTTTTCATTCCCAAATATCATCCATTTCCCTCAATTTGTCAGCCTTCTGTTGCATGAAATGACTGTCATCTTGTAAATGTTGTAATTGCCTTTTGCAAGACCAAAACCAAGTATAGGAACAAAAAAACCCCCAAAGCCTAACCACCTAATGGGGCAAATGCTGCAAATATAGCACACAGATATTTGTTTAACTTCAGAGGTGGTGGGAGTGGACTGGAACAGAAAGGAACAAACTTGAAAGGAACAGACTGTGCTCCTTAGCCAAATGTTATTGTAGAAAAATATTTAGGCCCTGCTTAATGATTTAAATAGTAAAATCCTTACATCTCTGGAGCTTTATCACAAGTGATTTCAAAGGCCTTCACAGCACAAGCAGAAACTCTTCTGCTCCATCCTGAACTGCAGCCAGCCCTGGGGTGAAGCAGCAGGGCTATTTAAAAGTGATTTACAACATGAGGTTAAGAGGAGCATTCGATGCAAATGAACTCGCTGGATGATTTCTGATGGCTAACATGCCATTAGCCTTCCTTATATCAAGCCAACATCTCAGGCTTCTGTGAAAACCACCATGATTTTCTTAATAAAAGAAAAATATAAAAGCTCAAAGGGCTTGTCCAGGTGGAGCTGGGAGGGAGGAATTGAATTTTGTTCATGAGGTGCTCTCCAGGTGAA
Organism: Erpornis zantholeuca; assembly: GCA_013400515.1. Taxonomy (NCBI): domain Eukaryota; kingdom Metazoa; phylum Chordata; class Aves; order Passeriformes; family Timaliidae; genus Erpornis; species Erpornis zantholeuca. The sequence continues at coordinate 1,380,535 of VZTN01019209.1, read as the reverse complement.
ATTTCACTTAAAAAAGAAAACAGTTTTTAAAAAAATAACCTGTCTGGGTGGAACCTGGCAGAAGTGCCTAGACAGGGGACTTTCCCTGCTACCCTGCACTAACTTGTTCCATTAATCCTTCTAATTTCGTGTATTCATTTTTACACAGCTTAGCTTGTTTGCTGCATGCCAGTACAAATCATGTTTTGCTCCCTCTCCTCTCATCATGCTCCTGTGTCTGGCAGGGCCTGTGGCTGCTGCTGCAGTTAACTCATGTGCTCTGTCAGCTGGGCCACTGGGATGCAAATCTCTCCTTGTCCCCTTGGGGTGCCATCGATACTTTATTAAGAGTTTGCATCCCTCTTTATCCACTGAAGTGATGGACTAACTGCATTTTCCTTCCTCTCTAGTGGTCTCAGAGGACAATAAATAAATGGATATTCCCTAAAAATGTCTAGCAAATAATGGCTGAAGGAGGACCAACTCATAATTTATCTTGGTTTTCTGGAAACTGAAAATTGTTTTTAAAAAAACGTATGTTTCAAGTATCATTTCCTCCTTCGTTTTCTGGAAGGCATGTCATAAAATAAGTTAGTGATACATAACTGAGATTTGTTTGCACTGAATATCCAAAAGTCTGTCTGAAAATCTAGTGCATACACACACCAGATTTTGCAAATGTAATCTCTAAACTATATTAGACTGGGGACATGATTTGGATATGATAAATCCTCCCTTCTGTGGGGGATTCTTGGAGCTGTGATTTATTTGAGGGCCAAGTTTTAACCAACAAACACCTAAAGATTCACCAAAGCTTCAAAGCCAATTGCTTGAGTTCACCCAAATCCACGCTGAGTCCCTTGGGCTTGCCGTGAACTGCCTGTGCTTAATCTCAAGAAAATGGCAGTGAAATCCTCAGAGAAGTTTCTCATTACATGCAAAGCTACACACATACTTTGCCATTCTTCTGAAAACACAGGAAAACATTTTCCTGGAGCCACAGCAGCACCCTGAGTGGCTGGAGCACACGTGCTGCAGCACAACTGGTCACCCACTGGTTTTCTCCAAAGGCCTCTCAGTATTTTGAGGATAAAGGTCAGATCTGCAAGAGCAGCTCCTCCATATTCTATGTTTCTCCTGCCTAAACACCGGGGCCCCTGCACTCTGTATGGCACATCTTACAAACCCTTCATCAAGTACAGAATTATTCATTTCCTCATGGGCTTTTCAATAGGCTCATCAGGACAGCATCCAAATGCTTCTCAAATACCCACGGATGTTTCCTCAGAGCAGCCTGATGAGGATGGGAAAAGACGAGGTCCTGGAGGAGGAAAACTGGGACAAGTCACTGAGGTCCTGCAATGAAGACTGGGCTAGGTAATTGTGAGATTGATGTGTTCAAGGTGAGATAAGGCACACACGTTGTTTTCAGAGCTGGAGTTACCAGCACTCCTTAGCCCAAGGCTCTCCTCCAACAACTCCAGGGAGGTGAGGGCCCAGCACCCCAGTCACACTCATGCCAGAATGATTTTTGCTTTTTCTTTTATACCCCTCTCACACACTCTTTTATAGTTTTATGTATTCTCAGTGCTTTTAGCCCCACACTTGTACCTCCCCAAGGCTGAGAACTCAGCTCAGCCCCATGGCACTGTTAAACCAGGAGAGCAAACATCCTGGGAGCCCCAGACACCAAGGGCCTCTCCAGAACACATTTTGGAACCTCAGCCAGGCCCAGCCAGGGGGAAGGTTCCTCACAACGAGGGCTTCACTCCAGCCTCTCATTGGGGAATCTATGATAAATATATTAATTTTGCAAAGCCTATAATTGTGTGTATTTCAGGGGAGAGGCGATGCATGCATTTTCAGGGCATTCGACCTTGATGAAGTGCTGCACCCCATGATCCTGAAATAAATCCTGAGGTAAAAACCCCTTTTCCCCATAAACCGTGTTTTGGTTTTAATTTTAAGACCAGGGAAAAGCATCAACACAGAGCACAGCAAACCTCTTAGACCTGCACAAAATGAGCTCCGTGGCAGAGGCTGGTCCCGGAGTGCACCCTGCTGCCTCTCCTGGGAGATCTCCTTCCCCCTTCCTGCAGTTCACAGTTTTATTCACACCATGCTTTGCAGCCTTATCAAGGAGAGGAGCCTGGGGTCCCACAGCTTTGTCCTCCCAGATGCTCTTGGTAATGTTTTTGGGTGCAGCCCACTCACTGGGTACTGATGGGATGTGGTTTTGGTCCACTCTGAACTTCTCTACTTCTGGCTCTCCTTAATCTGATGGAAGGTACTCATCCCCAGACTTGGCTGTAATTCTTCTCCATCCCCCAGTTTCCCTAAAGACATTCCTGGGTTCATATTCCTGGGTCCATATTCCTCAAGAAGATATTATTTCTATAAAAAGAGTCCCTGTCTTCACCAAAACAGTTCAGCCTGTTTGTCAGCCTCACCTTGCTTCACTCCCTCTCCATCCTTCAAGACAGGAAGACTTATGAATAAGAAAGGTTTGTTTAGCAAGTTGAACTCCAAGATGACTTTAAACAGAAGGCTGTGTATAAACAGAAGACAAAGCACAGGCATTTAGCATTGAAATTGGATCACTCTCTAATTGCCTTGTCTTTGCAGCATTCAGCAGTGCACATCAGAGTGCACAGGCAATGTTTGGAGATAAATGCAAATACTCAACTCAAAACCTGGTGTTCCATGATCCCCTGCCACATGCCCATGGGGGTGAAGGCTGTCCCACTTCCTCACATCATATTTTAAGCAAATGCTTCCTTCTCACCTGCAATCTTCTGGCTTTGCAGAGCTTGTTTTCAGCACCCCACCTCACAGCCACCCAAAGTTACACACACTGTGTTCACAGCCCAATTAGACTCATTTAATTTCCTACTGAATTTCATGAGCACAGTGACCCTGTGGTGCTCCACACTATTCAGGTCTCCAGTGCTGTGCCCCATCAGGGACTCTTGTCCCAGCTTTCCCAGCTGCTAAGGAGGAGAGATCTCAGTACTTCAGTCCTTCTTCCACACCTGCAGGCCACACATGCTGCACCTTCCAGCACCTCTCCCCTGGGCTGGATTCTGGCACTTCACAGCCTCATGACCTTTTGTAGATGGAGCCTGGAGCAAGAATATTTGCCATGCATCTTTTCCACTTCCTCCAGAATCCCTTTTTGAGATTGCAACTGCACCTCCTCTACACCTTCTCTTTTATTTGTATGTGAGCACACATCAGACACAACAACTTAAGACTCTTGATTAGCCTCTTCCTAATTACCCTTACCACAGCACTCATTCACCAGTAAAGTAGGAGCAACAATGGATGTAAATATACTATGCAGGGCTCAACTTTTAGCCTTGTGGCTCTTATCTCGGTTTCTCCAGGCAGTATTCTCTTTGAAGAGTAAAATTCTCTCTTGTCAGACTCATTTCTGATACTCTCATTCAAAACAGGAGTCTCACTTTTCTTTTAATTAACAGTAGTTTCCTCAATTACCTTTCCATCTTCATAAAAAGATGCAGACCTTCAGTTCTGGACAGGTTTAATGCAATCTCCCTAGGATACCAAAAAGCCACAGTTCTTTTGAAAAAACATCAGGAGAATTTTAGACACTAAAGAACAAGTCTGACAAAAGTTGAATGATTGAGCAAATCCTGCCTTGAGTCATGGAGAACCAGATGACATCTTAAAGCCTCTTCCACCCCATTGTATTATAAGTCTTATTTCATCTAAGTAAAGATGATCAGAGAACATATTTTCCATCAGCATTTCCCAGCTTTTGAGCATTTGCAATCTTAAGAATGTTCTTTTAAGGGGAGATTCTTGCGCCTATGGGCACCCTTAATGAACTAAAAAGAAGATGGATTTGTTTGAACACTGTCCCACAATCATTCCATCTGGGACAGGCTCGTATGAGATGCTGTCAGCTGCTGCTTGGAGCAGAAGGAGGAGAATCACTCCATCTCTGGACACTGAGGAACCCCATGGGCCAGCAACCACACCCTGCTCCCCACACCCTGCACCCTGGCAGCGAGGCAGTTAACAAAACATTTTTGCTCATGTGAAAATACAAAGCAGCTGCTTAGTTCTACACTTGGCAGAAGACAGCAGCCCCCTCTGCACTCCTTGTCTTCTGCTGCTCTTGGATCATTGCAGACCTAACCAGCTGTTGCATTCCACATGCCAGTTACACCAGTTTGGGAAAGCAAGGGCAGGGATAGCTGCACAGCCGTACAAAACCGAGTGAGAATAATACACTGCCCAACCAGAAAGGACAATATTTATATGATAAACATTTTCGGGAACATAATGATTCCTTTGTCGTCAGAATTTTGGAATGGTTAGTCGCACACATGAAAAGTGCACCTAAATCCACACACACAAAGGCAGTTAATGTGTTCCCAAAGTGGCTGTGCACTGCAGATCTGGCCATCTGCACAGCCCTCCCTGCACGAGTCCTCGCTAAATAGGGTGGGCAAATGCACAAACACTTCTGAAAATAAAGTTGCGTGTACAAAATGCCTCATTTTTTATCTCTGTGAATATGCAGCTTGGGTGATTTTGTTTCCAAGTTTAAAAATAACTGCTGAACCAAGTATTGGGGGTTTATTGCAAAAAAGTTCACGGTAGTTCTGTGCTGGAGAGGGTGCTCAGGTGTGAACTGCAGTTTGGTCTCGTGATGTAGTGGACATGGTCACAGGTATCAGCTGCAGACTGATGCAGAAATTCTGGGTGAGAAGCTGTCTGCTCCTTTAGATGGGACTCGAGTTTACTGAGTTCTGTTCCTGACTCAAGTTTAGAGCAAAAATCTATGTGAGTCAAAACAGGCTTAGTGTGAAAACTTTCCTCATACTGAGTCTCTAGGAGTTGATTTCTTATGTTTGATTTCTTGGATCTCCAGCTTGTAGCAGTGTTTGCCAGTAGTGCAAGTCCTCAGTGGCCACCACATGGATTCCCAAGCCCTTTTTTAAAATGCAAACTAAAAATCTTTAAAACAGAGGAAATACAGCCAAATGTAAAACCGACGTTAAATGGCATCCAAGCAAATGGTACTTGAAAGAGGAGGAAAAAGGTTTTATTGCATTCAAGGCTTCTTGAAATTTCTGAATTGCTTCTCTCAACAGATTTTTTTTTTAAAGGGAATTATCAAAAACCTTTTCCTTTTGCCATAATAAATTTAAATTACACATACCATAATGATATCAGGTCAATAGAGATATCTAAAAATTTAGAATATTGCCATTTCATAATTGGACTACTTTCTATCTAAAGATAAATTATTCCAATTCCAAATTATAAAGTTACTTTCGAATGAGAAACACAGTTTTCTTTATGAAAATGTTGAAAAGTCCTCATTCAATAATTTCTTCCAGAATTCCTGAGTATTCATAAAAGCTGGCCTTTCTCAGAGAACTGGGTAGATTTCACTGAAGCAGCAATCATGTAATAAACAAAAATCCTTGAGCAACAGCAAAAGGCTATGTTAAAATAGTGAAAAAAGCCTTTTCTTTCCTGTACAGCTCAGGAGGTGAGCCCAGTGAACACAATGAAGTATGGGGCATGGTTGTCTATTCTGGATAATTTGCTATATCCTGTAACGTGCAGAGGTTGGAAACTCGATGTGGGTTCCAAACAGCTTTCCTAGCACCTTCCTTCCCCATCCAGCCCAGGACACAGAATGATCTCAACAGAAAAATTCCTCCAGAACACCTGCAGCTCTGCTGCTGCTGGCAGTAGGAGTGACTGGGATGCTGGAGCTGCTCCTGGGGTGTCCCTTTGGGGCAGGATTAGATAACTGCAAGGAGTGCTGGGTGCTGAGTGATGCTCACCTGAGAGCTGTTGTTTCTGGCATGTTCCTACATGGCTTCCTAGGCCAGGCATCCCACCTCCAAAATAACCTTTTTATCCTCATGATGGAGTGAATTGTTACTGTTAGCCAGTGGTGTGTGGGATTTGTGTTGATGGCATTACTGACTGGGTTAGCAATGCAATGATAGCCCAGGCTGTTCATTAATCCCTTTCAGGTGCTTTTGGTACCGAGGTCTGCCTGTGACTGCAGAGATTTGGGTCTCTCCCTAACAAATTGTGCCAGGGGAGATTTAGATTGGATATTAAGGTTGTCAAGATCTGGAAAAGGCTGCTACGGGCAGTCATCATCCCTTGGAGGATTTAAAAGACATATAGAAGTGGCACTTGGGAACAAGGCTTAGTGGGGGCCTAGGTGGTGCTGGGGGAAGTGTTGGACTTGAGGATCTTAGAGCTCTTTTCCAACCTAAACTATTCTACTGTTCTGTGAATGGCCCTGCACTCACCAGCAGTGGGGTCACTTCAGCAAGAGCTCTTCTGAAGGTTATCCCTCCTGCACATCTTTTCAATATTACCTTTCAAAGAAATGTTCTCATTTTTGAGAGTTACACATCAAGTCCTTAAACTTGGTTGTGCTTTCTGAAATAGAGGAAATAACCAAGAATCCCTGCTCAGTCAGGGCAGATCTCTTTGAAACCCTTGCTTTACAGTTTGCATGCACACCAGGAGAGCACAGAATACTTCACTGCTCTTTTACAGTGCTGGTTTTTCTGTGTAAGTAACCTGAACTTTCACTGGGACTGGAACACAGGTCTAGTGCTTATTCCAGAATTTATTCCTCTTTGATACTAGAAACCTCCCCCTTTATTCCAAAAATTTGTTTGAAACAACAGGCGTTTTCTAACCAAAATACTTTTAATGACAAAATTCCTGAACAGCTGTAATTATACCCTATGGGTTACCCTCTGTAAAACAGACATCCAGCATCCCATTACGTGTCCCTAATCCTCAGGACCCTGGAGGGAGGAGCACTGGGGAGAAACAGAGATTTTTGGGGAGCTGTTAGGTGGGTCCATGCTGCTTCTGGATAAACAAGACCCTACACACCTGCTGCGGGATCAAGGCTGGGAGGAAAAATTTTACAAAAGCAACTGTGCACACAGTGGGAAAAGAGACAGACAAAGGATGTCCCCACCTTACCTGCCCAGCCCCAGCTGGAGGGAGGTGAACATCAGCCTCCTGGTGAAGGCATCAGCTCCTGGGGCTCAGGCTCCAAGTGCTCCCCAGCACCAGGGGCCGTGCGTGGGCAGCGATTCCTCTGCTCATCCTCCAGCTCTCCCTCCAATTTTTAAAGCACACTGCCAAGCTTTGGAGCTAACGTTCTAATGAGGATAATTATTATTATTACATGCACATATATATACATACACATATATGAAACCCCCAGATCCCTGTGAGGTTTCCACAGATTGTCCCAGAAAGAAAACATTTTCATTGTGTGGGCTGTGATTGGGAACACATGGACCCACCACACCCTGCTCTGGTACTAATTACAAGGGGAGCAGAGCCCAGTGCAGAGGTTTTCTTTAATTCCTTGGGTTTGGAGACTCAGCAATGGAATTACCTGAGGAGGCTGGAAGGTCTCTGGGGTCCAATCAGCCATGCAGCGTTTGGGTTGGGCCAGGGTGGGTAATGTATACATGCTGGCAGCATTGTGCAGCCCCAACTGGGGAAAGAGGAATTTCTCTTAATTAATGGCGTGATGTATGACACCTTAGCAGCAAAAACTCTTTAATAAACCCCGGTGGCTCCTTTTAAAGTTCGCACAAGATGAAAGCTCTCCGGGGTACCAGCAGGAGTGGGGCATTCAGAAATGCTGGCAGAGCAGCTTGTGGTGAGGGAACTTTAATAGCTGCACATGGAGCTTTTGATTCTGGAGTCAATTTTAGGCAAAGCTGCCTCGGAGCAAAGGAAGCAAGTTTCATTTTCAACCTTGCCCAAGGCTGCTACCCAGACATGAAGATACCAGTGAAGAAGACCAAAATCTTAATTTAATTAACTATAATTCCCAATGGGACAAGCTTGGGAGGTTTGGTTCAGAGCATGTTTACCTGAACCTGAGCTAAAATATTCACCTTCCAAATCCCAGTTTCAGTTTTCATTTGGCACAGGTCTGAGACACAGACTAGATGTAAAGCTCAGATTCACTCAAATTTGCTCAAAGTATGAGGGTACTCAGATTTTCAAAATACATGTTTACATTTAGAATAAATTTGGCCTCTTCCCACACTAAAAGCTGTTTATTTAAACCTCTCATTTTGGTCATGTCTTTTCCATCTTATATTTCTTAGACTGCTAGGTCAAAAAGTGAGTAAATAGGTCAAGTGTTTCACAGAAAATGGAATACAGAGGCGATGTGGCTAGGACTTGGACTCCAGAGCTCTAAATTAAGCATATTAGCAAAACTGCTATGAATTACTATTTATTCTTATGCTCTTTGATGGTCTTTGCCTCCTTGAAGACCAGTTTTTGGTTTCAACCAAGAAAGGGTAGAAAATGGAAACGTCCTAGCTCTTGGCAACTGTGGAGATCCCTCAGTTGAGATCCTGGAAGCACAAAAACCTCAGACAGACAAGGAAAATAAAAACAAAATATGAAGAAGGAAATAAAATCAGGGCCCACCAAATTCCACAGAAAAACCAGGCATGACCCCTATGGCTCAGAGAAGGGACAGTGACCCCAGGCTGCAGATGAGACAGGAAACTTCAAACTCGTGTAATCACAAAAACAACTTTAAAAAGCATTTCAGGACTGTTCTGTAAAAAACTCACAGCATCTTGTGTCACTGCATTTAGAAAGGGGTGACAGATGTGTTTGACCTGAGAGCAGGACCAGGGTGCTGTGTGACACTGCAACTGTCCAGCTCCAAATCCATGAGACCTCTGCAGGGCAGCCCACGAGGAAAGACTCCACAGAGCAAACACAGAGCATTGGCCTTATCTCTGCATCACACACCACACTCCCTTTGCCTTTCTTCCATGGCTCTCCATAAAAGTGAGAAACAAGAAAACTCTCAATGAGTGAAAAAATTGCATTCCCCAGAAAAAGAGAGGAAAGAAGAAAGACCTTGCTCCAAACCTCTGCTTCATTCTGGTACAAAACTTCTTTATTTTCCCCCTTTTATATTTTTTTTTTTTTGAGAGAGAGCAATTTAGTGTGGCAAATAAAAGCCCAGCTAATTTTTAAATCAGCATGTAGCCAACTCAGCCACCCAGTAGCTCTGTCCTTGGGCAATATTATTGAAGCACACACAATCTATACTAAAGCGATCAGCTTCCTTCAGGCCTGCCAAGGGGATGCGTTAGGCGAGCCCAAAATATGACAGAAGGAAATTTATGTGCAACTTTTACACATAATATCTCATTATGACTCTCCCCAATCTTTCAATTTTAAAAATAAACGGCCTTTGTAATGATTTTACCAGGAGCGTGTTGGAAAGGAGATTGAAAAAGAGAAAGGAAAGTGGCTTTGGCCAGAGTTATTTCTTTTGCTCTTCTTCTCTCGGGTTTTTCTTTAATTTTCCTGAAGAGGTTTCCACTCAATTTAGGAAGAAATGGAATTTCCCCCTCCCTGCCATCGCTCTTTTTCTCTTTTGCCCACATTTTCAAAGAATGGAATGGCTGACACAATGAAGCCTATGTCAATAGCAAAGTCATTTTGACCAGTTGGTAAATAATGAAAGCTTCCACTTAACGTGCAAACCAGCTCACCCAGGGGATGAAGGCTTGGTCCCCTCCCAGGCCAGCAAAATGTCATCCCTTGCAGGGCACACACAGCTGAGAGCTCTGCCTTGCAGCAAGGAGAAACCAGAGCCCCGCTGAGCCCAGAGCCAGATGCTGCTGTGCCACAAAGAACATGAACTTTGGGACACTGGAGTGGTGATTGCACAACCACATCAGCTGGTGCTTGCAGGATCAAGCCCAAAATGGAATGCAAAAAAGGTAGAATAAATATGAACAAATAAGAGGGAGGAAAGCCCCAGTGAGGATTGTTCTGCCATACACAACTCCAGGACTCAGTTTGGTAAAGAAAAGGCAATTCTGGTACTTCTCCCCTGAGATGCCAATCCTTGCATGACTTTCCACTGTTCCATGGTGGGCACCAGCAGGAATGGAGCTGCTCATACCCCACAGACCACAGCCTGAGAACCCAGGGGAGGAACATATACCTGAAGTGAAAATCAGTTATAAGCATTTTCGGGAACTACCTCCTCTGAGTGGGGGTAAGGAAAACAAACAAAGCCAAACTCTCACAGCTTCTGCTGGTAGCAGAGTGGGATGTTCTCAGAGTGGGAAGCAGAATCACTGCCAATGTACACTGGCTGGTGGAGAGAGCTCCCACAGCGGGCTGAGGGGCAAGGGACCATTGTCAGACAGAGAGAACTGGAGTAAATGTAAAAATATCCCAATCTGTGCAAAAAAAGCTTTCACTGCTACACAGTACTGTACTGTGTTTCCTTTGCATCCCAAACATCCTCTGAGGAGAAAGCAGTCCTTCTGTCTGCTGCTCTCTAGTTCATCTCCTCCCCTCTCTGAAGGCCATGCTCTGGGACAGGGTCCTGCTTTTAACCATATTTTCTTTTTTCACTCATAAATGGGGGCTTAATTTTGTATATGAATGCACTGTGCTTGGTTCTCACTTTGGATGCACTTGTGAAAACAGCAGTAAAGTTATTGGCACCAAAGATCTGCTGGAGGACTCATTATTCTCCTCATCAATATGACGAGGATATCATTTCATCTCACCCACAGCCCTCCGAGGTGTCCAGCACAGCCCATCAATATCTCTCCTCATGGAGTCCGTGGGTGATCCCTTCCCTTGGGTGGCTTTCAGCCACATCTTTGCTTGCAGGGATGAGCTATGAATTATTTGTGTAATTCCGGACAAACCACAAGAAATACTGAGCCTGGGAAGTGAAGTAATTAAGAAGAATGTGTATATATATATTTAGTAAATGGCCATGACAAAAATAACATCAGAAAACACAGGTAGTGGAAGAAAAGATAGATATTTTGGCAAGAAGGCTGTGTATTTTCATTGTATTTATGATGTATTAGTTCTACATTTGAAGATATCATTCAGTTTAGGCAGGAAAATTTCACTTTGTTTACTCTTTTCAGGACAAAAAAAGACAGAGGTCAAAAGGGTGATCCTCAGCAGCTTATTCAAGTTACCTAGAACAAACCAGAGGTGGGAACTGAACAAGGATCTCCCCAGGGTGAAGCTACAGACTAACTCAGCTCTTTTAACCATCCCACCACAGCCTGGAAAAAAATTGTAATTCATAGAAAGACTCTTCCAACAGAGGGATGAAACTGAACATACTGAATTTAGAAGTATTTAAGGCAATTTACCAGTTGATGGTGGTCAGCAGGGGTGGGTTGTTATAGCAGTTTCACTGCAATATTTTTTGGGAATTGATGCTGATATCAAAGTGGGAAGAACTCGGGAGCTGTCCTTGTCCATGTTGGGATGCACTGAGGCAGGAGCCTCTGGAGCCCAAAGTGTGCACCTGAAGGCCTTTCAGATAAATCCCTCCTTTATTCCTTTATTCCTGTCTGGGCTCTGTTTCTAGGGAGCCATTTAAGACATTTTTTCTCAGATGCTGCTTTGAATTTGACATCTGCCATGGACACACAGTGCATGTGGAGAATGGAAGAACCATAGAATGGTTTGGGCTGGAAGGAGCCTTGAAGATCTTTTCATTCCAATCCCCTCCTGGCAGGGACACCTTCCACTAGTCCAGGGTGCTCCAAGCTCCATCCAGCCTGGCCTTGACTCCTCCAGGGGTGTGGACTTCAGGCTGAGCTCAGCTTGAACACCCCTGGCACAGGCTGGACATGGAATATCTGGCAGGAAAAAACCTGAACAATGAGAATCCAGTGGGGAATGCTGCAAGGCCACAGACTGCAATAGAAATGGGGAATCATGGAGCAGTTTAAGTTGGAAAAGACCTTTAAGATCAGCAGGTCCACATGTTTGTGTTATACCACAATTGCTCATTTTGTAAATGAAATAGCACAACAATTAGCATGTGGCTGTTCTTCACACACCTTAACATCCCCCACTGCACTGAATCCTTTATGTGGAAAAATTTCCCTCTTGCTTTAAACAGAGTTAAAGCAGACTTGCCTCAGATCTTTCCACATCTCCAGGTATTACCTGGCAATACTACTGCTCTCACTGAGCAATCTGAGGCTAAAAGCCTTGAAGTGAAGGCACCTTTGTTCCACCACTGGATTCTTTGGAAGTACAAGGCACTGGACACATCCCAAACCCATTTTTCCATTTGTGGAATGAAGAGTCTTTTCTACTGAGTTGTTATAACTGGATGAACCAGTACAGAAGTTGGGTGTACCTTTGCCATATTTTCTACGTGGGGTATGAGCACATATTTCTTTCCAAACACATTTATTTCCAAAAGAACAGGCTGACTGGAAAGCTCAGAGTTCAAGAACATTAAAAATGACAAGAAGCTGGGAATGAGGAGAGCAGAGTACACTGCAGTGGGGCTATTTCAGCCTCATGTGCTCCTTTGGAGACCTCCTGTCCCAAGCCAATGTCACAGTTTTGCTCCCAGCAGGGTGACCACAGAGGAGAGGACCTGGTCTGGCCACTTGGTCACAGCTACCTAAGGCAGCCAAAAAGTTCAGTGACTGCCTGTGGTTTCAAATCCCAGAACCAGTAAAGCACAAATACAGGTTTCAAATGAGAGGCTGTGACCTCTCCACTCACCAATAAAACATGCCCAAAGTCATAATAAACAAAACATTACAATTCAGGGTGGCAAGGCATAAACCAGTCATATGTATTTTCTTTCTGGCCACTTAAGCAAATCTTAGCCTTTACCAAAAACTACCTCGGTGAACTAAGTTAGCAAAACAATCCTGATTACAACATAGGTTAAAAAAAATAAGTCAAATAAACTTAACCTAGAGTTTCTCATGGGATGTTTTATGCTCTTGTTGTTGTAGAGTGGAGTATGGGCCAGGATAAACATGGAAGGGACACAAGTGTGATAATATAATGACACCTTTTACTAGCTCAAAGACGAAAAAAAGAATAACAGAACTTTAGATAAATCAAAGGTCTTTTTTCTTCACTTTCAAGATGCAGGAAGGAAAAACCACAGCATGTATATTCCTGACAATACTCATCTTGTCAGGAGCATGAACTCACGTTGTTGGTTTTTCACATCTCTGGATAACCAGCAAGGGAGGGGGAAGGGGAGAAAAAGAGTGGCTTTGTAGGAATCCAAGGAACTGACATCTGGTTATACAACGATACAAATTTCCAGGTCATACTTAACAGCACGAATAATAAACTGTAAAGAGTTGCTGGCTACTTTCAGAGTGACACTGTGGTAACCTTGTTAAGCTGTTTCCCCTGGGCTGCTGACGGAGCCCCAGCCCATGCCGTCAGGGCAGGAGTAGAGGCAGAATTTTAGGAAATACTCTTGCAGGAGATAAAGATGGGCACTTCTGTGTATCTGGGGCTCTTCACAGAGGGGACAACATTCAGAGTTGTTGGATGGAAAAGAACCCAAACCAAACAAACCCAAAAAAAACCCCAAAAAACCAAACAGTGCCCAAGAGGGGATAAACGCACAGATAAAGAGATGTGCTGGCAGTCTGGTATCTGCTGGCTATTAGCAGAGTTGGTGGAGTGGATTAATGATTTCTTTTCCATCCTCTTACATCTTTTTCAGCCCCTGCCATCATTTGTTATAGCATCCTTACTTTGTTACTCAGATTGACGAAAGGGGAATAAACTTTACCCTGCAGGTGTTTTCAGGAGAAAAGATCTTTTCCCCAGGAACTGGATACGAGATTTAGTGAGCAATAGCTATTCCTCCCACCAGTTCAAGACACTGTAGTAGCAGACACTTTTTGCCTGGGTGTTTCAGATATGCCCACCTATGTCCTAAACAATACTGGTCTTCTGTGAATATAAATTTTTCAATGTAAGAAGTATTTTAGAGCAGCAGGCTCTAGAAAGTGTATTAAAGGATCTATCCCTTACGTTGATTTTAAAGGATTACATTTTGACATCTTTGGTGCAGAGAGACCAAGAAGCTTAAAATGTATTTATCACACAAGAACCACATTAAATCCATTTTACCCTTTCTGAGTAGTAAGTAGATCTCAAACTTCCTTAGCAATAATAGCATTTCTTTTCAATTGACTAAAAATTAAAGAAAGGGATTAATAGGATTTAGGATGACTGGAAAGAAGAAGAAATCTCTAAAGGAAATTTCTGAATACAGGCAAGGGTGATGGAAAGGGGAGGCTTTCCTAACCCTTTGTTTCTTGTCAATACCCTCCTACCTTCATTTAGTGCAAAACTAGAAATCACTTCTTTCCCTCAATGTTAGTATACAAAGATAAAATACAAGTATAGTTATTATTTATCACATACATTTATGGTTGCAGCAATGCAAAGAAGGAAAGCGTGAGGAATGCAGGGAGGTATTTAGGAGGCAGCCAGAGAAAGGCTGAAAGAACAGGAGAGAGATTATCAACTAATGAACTTTAACAGGATGGGTTCAGCAAGTGTTTGAGAGGGACAGGGAGAGAGACTGGTCCCATTGCAGCAGCTGAGGGAGAAGCCACAGGCCCTGGTTGGGGTGCAGCGCTGGCTTTTGACCCCATGTCTCTGCTGAAAAACATTTCACGGAATAAGATGTTACATTTTTAAATTTGTGCTCCAACAGCATTACTCTGAAACACGGAGGCACAGCTGAAGAAGGAAAACAAAAATCTTTGTTTATACCAGGAGCAGTTTCTGCATTTTCCACAGAAGAAGGAACCTCTGGACAAAGTGGAAGGGCTGGGAACATCCCCCTGGGGCAGCCCTGGGAATGTGTATAACCTCACTGCAACCCAGCAGCTGATGGGCTCGGGCTCACCCGCCCTGCCGAGTTCCAGCGCTCCAGGAAATCCTTGGTGAGTTTTAGGAACGGCTGGGGAGAACATGTTCCACCTCCACAGATTGCCTGGAAGCCTGGGCTGTAGCACAGGAGTTACCCCATTTCCAAGAACCTCAAGGAGGATAATTTTGCTGATGCTGGGCATGCCTTGGCTCATTCAGAGATACCCAGACAGTGGCAGGGAGAGTGCCCAGAGATTGGGAGATAGTGGCCACAGCGAGCTGCTACCTGCAAGCACTGCAGACAGAAACAGTGCTGCCCATCAGCTCACTCCCACCCAGTTGCTGCTCTAGCTCTGGCAAAACAACTAGGAGAGGGAACCAAATAGCAAAAATGCATGCTTTATATCCCTTAAAATTGCTTTTCTGCATTTCTCCTGGTCTCTGGCCAACTGAGCTATTGTTTGCAGTAGTAAGCTGAATAAATATTAAATCTCTTTAGGGTTATTTTTATGGATTATACAGGTCTTAGTTAACAATTACCCTGCCACTAAGACTAACATGATTTGGATGTTCTCTTTGGTGGAAGGTTCAACACTGGCACATGGACACACTGAGAATGCCAGGCTGCAAACAGCTCTGATATCCGGTTAGCATATGGGCAATTTCACAGGACGTAGTCTGTAGGCTTTTTTGTATTTCTTTGCCACAGGAAACTTTGTAGGGTGAATATTTTTGGAGACAAGGCCTACAGAGTAGGCCAAGCAACATGATGTAAAACATCAGCTTTACCTAAGTGCGCTGCACCTTTATCCAGGCCTAAATTGAAATACTGCTCTTTGCAATATGCATAATGAAAAATGAGGGAAACCCATTTTGTTGCCAATTTTGGAAGGGCAAGGATGATTTCTAATATAAGAGAGGCCAAATGGGTGGCTGCAGTTTACCTGTCTAACAATGGCTGCTTAGACAACAGCTGAAATTTGCCTTGATACAGGAAATGCAAAAGAAAGAGAAATATATGAGTGATCTACAGCATTATTTATTGTAGCACATTTGGGTCATTCCACAGGTCACTTTTTTCATATTTGCTATATTGGATTAGCAGTGAACACATGTGTGCATCACACACGCAGAGGAAATTCTTGTCTCTTTTGCTGTGGCTTTTTGCTAGGTGGCAAGAAAACACCACTTCTGCTTTACCATAGTGGAATGCTGACAGAAAGCTTTGCCCCAGCACCTGCCAGCCTCACCCCAAATCTCTGTGCAGCCCTCCCAATTCACAGGTATCCCCTTCTTGTCCCACCATGGTCCCATTAACCTGAGCCACTGCCTCAGCCTCCCCTCCAAGCCACTCTTGCCACGTGGAGTGGGCAACTGGCTACCAGTCACCATCCTGGTTTTGTGGAAGTCAAAGACAAATCTCTCATTTCTGGAAGGAGCAGCTGCCCTAAATCTCCATCACCGGTGCAGCTCTTTAAGAGCACAGTAATTCTCCACCAAATTGAATCTTCCCTGACAATTGGCAGCACATCAGAGACCATTCACAGGCATATTTTTTCCCCTTTCCTAACAGGAAATAGGGCTTGTGTTACATTTACAGTGACCTGGAGCTCCGGGGGCAGACTAATATCTCACCTAAACAAACAGACAGTATTTCTTCCCCGATACAGGCAGATGGGCTGAAAGGGAAAGCTGACTTGGCTGTGGCCTTCCCAGCTCCCAGCAGCAGCGTGGGAGGCACCAACAAGGTGCAAACCTGTGAACACCAACACAGGGATCCCCAATGCAGCGCAGGGTGAAGGCTCTGAGCGATTGGAGCTGAGGGTCAGCTTTTGCACTAGGTCTTTGTTTTCTGTTTTTATCAAGTGGCCACTGTCTCATCTCCTGTGGGCCTCAGCGGGGGCCCCTCTGATGGTGTCAACTGGGGGGTTCATTGCTCAACCCATGGTAAGGCAGAGAGGACCCAAAGAGCTCCCTCTGCTAAACCTCTCCACCTCCTTGCAGTCTGCAGCACTTCCCCAGGACGTTCCCGTTTGTCTTTGTGGGGACAGGGAGATAATTCTGGGCTTTATTTGTGGTGGATTTTGAAAAAGCAAACTCCAAACTGTGTGAAACGACTCTGGGGGACAGTAACTTACAACAGATGTCACGATTGTTCAATGTCCGACTGACGAGAGAGCCCTCAGAAAGAATAAACGCCTACATGTGCTTGCAAGACAAATAGTATTCAGATACTATTTTTCTTGGATTTCCCTGCCCTGATGTACTACTGTCTGCTTTGCCCTGAAGTGAGAGCCTGTTCATCCCTTGTAAAAATCAGAGAAACAAACCCAAACTGATGGGGAAATCTCCCGATTGCAAAACTCCACACCATAAGTGCATCGCACCAAGCATGCACACAAAAAGCAGAAGTGAAAAGAAGTTTCACACCCATTAACTCCAAATGCCAAAGGCAGCAGAAAATCCTGCATGTTTCAACGGCTCACCTATCCCAGAAATGGGTTTCACCTCTCTGTTGCCCAAAACCCCACTCAGCTTAGCAGGAGCTGCTGTTCTGGAATAAACAGGCTTTGCTTCCGATCCTCAGCTTCCCCTGGAGTGCAGAGAATCAGCCCTCACGAGGTTCCCATGCCTGTAAGATAACCAAGGAAAGCACAGTTTGGAGCTGAAGGCAACATGTCTCCCATATCTCAAATATTTTGTTCTTTTCAAAATACCAGGAAGAACTGAAAACTCTGCAGCTCCTGCCCTGCATGTCTGTGCCCCATGGCAATGAGGGAGTCACAGGGTGGAGGGACTCCCCAATAGCTCAGGGTGAGCACCACATGAGGGAGTCCCTCTGTGCAACACCTTCCTGAGCCTTGACCCATTCCACAGGATTCCTGCTTGAGTCCAGTAGAGGAAAAAATGCACTTCGGGCTGCTGGGAGCCAGAAAAATCTGCCTTTCTGGACAAAACCAGAATAGTGGCAGGAGGAGTGAAATCCAAAGTGGGATAAATGTCTGTAGCAGAAAATATTCTCTCAGGGAGCAGCAGAGAGATGGTGTCAGGCGAAGGAGCAGTGCTGCTGGAATGACTGGCTTTGAGCTGTTGTGTTGGCTTCTCAGTGAAACCACAAGCCTGTTCATGTCAGGCACAGGCCTCTCTCTCCCTGGTTATTTCCAGGAATCGGCCATCGGCAGCTGACAATTAGAAGAGCAGGGTGAGAGCTGTGGCTGCCTGGTCTCCGCAGGTCTGAGGTTCTTGGTCCACTTTTTTCTTGCAAGAGAAACAGCTGTTGACCTTTGGTTTTCTGTGTCACTCATGGCCACGGCGTTGGATGGAGGTATTTCAGGGTGACCATGTCTGTTTACACCCACAGACACAACATAACCCCTACAAATCTCACTGTTAGGTGGACCAGCACTGTGCCAGCCAGCCATCACTCCTACTTGTGTGGATACCCTCTAATCATCCCCTTCTCCACTTCTGCTAGGCCAGGGCTGCACTTGGAAAAGAAACTGAATTTTAACTCCCTGAATCTATTTTGGGGCCCCCAAAACCTCCTGCTGAAGCTCGGTGAAACCCTATGCCAGCCTCAAACGAGTGAGAATTTTCTGTGACTGCATCCTGTGGTTTCAGCTGGTTTTGCAATTAAGTTTGTGTCCTAGTTTCATTCTGAATTTCAGCTGATGCCATGCTCAACTCGGATAAATCAGAATCTTAAAATGAAATTCAACCCTGTGTGAGCCTCTTCTCTCAACTAACTGTTGCTCTACACTTTTTTGTTTTGGTTGTTATTCTCTTCCCCACCCCACTTCCAGTCCAGTCAAACTCTCTCCTAGTCACTTCTTTTCCCTTTATAGCACAAGGAGTCTCCCAGGGTGTTTGGAGGTGGCTACCAGGCCTTTCCTTCCCAATGCACACTAATCAGGGGCTTTGCTTTCAGTCCTCATGCACTGCTGAGAATACAAATGCAAGCAGCTCTGTTCACCATGGATGGCCCCGTGCTGATGGGGTTTGAATACTGGGCTCAGCATCCCCCAAAACCCATCTGGTGTGCACACACGGGTGACTGCTGCCTCTGCATCAGGAGGAGATCAGCTGGTATGACATTGTTTGTGCAGCCTGAGAAGCACTTTCTTGCCTTGTTAATAGTTCAGAGCATGAAAAATTAGGAAAGATAAACAAGCATTAAAATGAAGAAGAGTGGTCAAGTGGCTCACATCTTTCAAAGGCTCAAGGGCTTCACGTCTTTCCAGGACTCTGAGGTTGAGAAGCTGAAATCTGGAATTTAATCTAAAGCTGAGAAATGAGAGGTCAGGGGTCACACTTGTATGTGCTGAAGGTTTGGAGATGCAGTTGTGTGCTTTTGCTTTTGCAATCCAATGTGCTGCCTCCATCTGTGTAAACAAGGAGCAGAGAAAGTTAACATTACAGCAAAAATACAGCAGAGGGAAAGAGGGCTGAGCAGGTTCTGGCTACACAGCAAAGAAACCTGATGGGATTTCGGCTTCAGCTCAGTTGTGTCCTCTTTCCAATACAAATGATGCAAAAGGAGCAACTGCCCAACAAAAGGGGGAAGGGGGAAAGGCCTTTTGAGGGCTGTACCAGCCAGGCCAGCCACATGACCTGTGAAAACTCAATTTGATTTTATGTGGTGGGAAGTGTGCCTAGGACTCTAAATAATGCTGTGTTGGGTGGAATGTCACACGGAGTCCCACCTAGACGGGGTCCTGAGTTGACACAGCTGGAGAGAAAACTCTGCAGGAGCCCCATGCAAATAAATAAATACATATAAAAAATTCAGTGCTGTTTGGATATTTATAGAGGTTTTGTTATTAGGTACATTAAAATAATCCTCAGCAGCCAATAAAGTCCTTAGCTGTGTTAGCTTTGTTTAACTCGTGATCTTTTAATTATTACCTCTGTACAAATGCAAAATTTTTTTGCCAGCCTTATCCTGATCTGCCTTGCCCTGCCCAACATTCTCTAGCATTCCCTTTGTTCCCCATAACCTTTTTAGAGTTTCTCTCATGTATACTTTCAGGTGCATCTTATCTGCCAGATAAGACACCAGATTTGTTAATTTTGCTAAAAAGCTCCATCCACAAAAAAGCATTTCCCTAAAGCTTTAATAAAAAACTCTGCCTAAATAGGGTTGTAATCAGAAGTGCCACAGAAAGACTTAATAAAGGAATTTTTAAGAAGGCAATTTTTAAAAGTCAGATGATCAAATGCTGTGAAATCTGTGAGTATCTCAGGCTGGATTGCAGAGAAAAGGTGCCCCAGTGCAAGGTGTGCATCCCTGTTGGATTCACTGCAGATCCTTTCTGGCCCTTGTTTCCTTAAGTAAAAACTGGCTTTGAGGGAGTCAGGGGGAACTCTGCTCCAGCATCAACTTCCACCCAGGAGCTGCAGGGGCTGGGGCTCTCATCTCACCCAGGGCTACTGGGTGTGCTGCAGGGTCCCATGATGGAGTTTGGCCAACTGGAATAAAAGTAAAATATCAATTACAGTATTTTTTTTAACTGTATAAAGGAAATATTAATGATGGACAAATAAAATATGTGTGTAGTGACTAGAATAGAATGAAAAAACCTTTGCTCTTACAAGTGCTGGCATTGGCTCAGGCTGTGTGTTCATCGAGATACCAGAAATCTTTGACAAGAATAAAGAAACCAAGCTGTGGAAAAGCTGGTAAAGTTTCCTTTTCTTTGCTTTGACTGTGGGCCCATATATGGTTTAAATTTTTGTGAAGCTATCAGATAATAACAGATGCACAAAGCTTTCCCTGTGACCCTCTCCCTCTCACATACATCCCCAAATCAGATCCAAACCGGATAGTGTGGGCAGAACAATGGGAAGCAGATAGCATCTGCTGCTGCAAAACTAAACACAAAAGAAAGGAAGAAGAAAAATCATGCACCAAATGCTTAAGTAACTGTCTCCTTCCCTCTTCCACCTTTTTTTTTTTGGTTTGTTTGTTTTTTTGGTAACTTGATGGAAATTCAAATCCCAAAGCAGACCTTCAGGGTAGAGAGCCAGGGCAGGAGAGGAGGAAGGAGATAACCTGCACTCCTAAGACGAGGTCTTGCTGCCTTTCCACACAGGTAATTTGTTGAGAGGAGCTGGCCAATAATTTCTCTGGGCAAGCCTACACCCCCTAAAATAAAGAGGAACACCTGATACCATTCATGGACTTTGATTCCACACTTAAGTGAGGTTTTCACTATTCAATATCAACAGCACTTATTATTTTTCTGCTTCAAAATTGCCAGGCAGGGAGTCACAAAATGAAAAAAAAAATGTGTTGTGATTTCTATGACCCCTATTGTACAGGCTGTAATATAAAAGGTGTAAACAATGTATTATTGCTGTCATTCTTGTTGGTATATTATTAAGAGCATTGTGGAATCCACTGGATTCCTCTATCACATCCCAGCACAACATCTTTGTCAGTAGAATATACATAAATTATGAAAGTACTTGAAACAAACTTAAAGTCTTTTTCCCTTATCTTTTTGCCATGTATCCAAAAAAAAAAAAAAAAAAGCAGATTCAATGAAAGCTCAAAGGCTTGAAAAATCAGAAGCTGAAACGAGATTAAATGTTTCACACCACACAAATACATGAGATTTGTCCTGCCAGCCCAAGAACGTGAGGAGCCAGCCCTCTGCACTACCCTTTTTATCCCTCTTAGCTGTGTAAACTACTCAAAACTGGAGGGCACATGTCACTTACACTGACATGCAAATCATTACTGCTTTGTCTGCCAGGAAATTTGTGTAAACCAATGCTGAGTTCAGGTTCATTATATTGACATTTTTACCAACAAGTAAATGGAAAGGTTACATTGTTGACATACCAGATGTTATGCAAACTGCTTTTCAACCCATGGTTTTCATACATCTCTATAAATAAATAAATTAGACACTTACAAATGGTGTGTGAATCAATATATGGTAAATCACCAATTTTTATACACATAGCAAAAACTACTGTGTGTAAACCCCATATTTCACACAATGTCAAAACCTCCTTTCCCACCCAATACTTTTCATTTTCCTGAAAATAGCTGTCATCTATGTAAATGTTTTCCCTCAAGACCAACTGTTCTTCATGGTAAGAACAGTACACGGAAACCTGGGTGCCTGAATTAGCACATGGTGTTATCAATGGGAGTTAAGGATCCAAGTGAGGCTTAGGCTACAACACAGCTTTAAGGATTTGAGTTTATGTAGCTAACAGAGTAGACTTGCATGTGCTAATTTCAGGAACGCTTTTTTTTTTTTTTTTTAATATGGATTTGCTCCAGTTTGGATTTAGCCTCGGGGTATTTTGACCCCCTCCTTCTGCATTTTTTTCTCCCTTGACTCAAATAACAAAAATGAGCAAAATGCTATTTGTCCAATGAGACACTCATGTGAGACTGTTCTCCCTTCTTGGTGAAGCAAATCAGCACCAGCCTTGGAAATTCAGCCTCTCTGAAGTACACGAGGCTCAGAACAAAATCTCAAGGGTTGGTACAGTGATTTTAAAATGATGCTTCACTCCCTCGGTTTCAGGACCAAAACCAAGAGGGCCTGACCCCAGGTTAACTTACAGAGGATTTCAGGTACCTCAGGCTCCACTACTGCAGCAGAGAAAAAGGTGTTTGGCCCTCGTTTGGTCTCCCACTGCAGTCATTATTTCTCTAGAAGTCCCCTGCAGTGCCCATGATTTCTTGCCATGCCCAGTTTCCAACATATGAATTTATCCCGGCGTAAATCATGGCAAAACTGATTGATATCCTAAATCTCCAACTGCAGAGACACAAGATTTCTTGGAATGATGGTGCTGCCTTCTGCCAGTTGCCTCATCTCCTGATCAAAGCAATGTCATAACAAATCAGCTTTTCTCTATGACCTTATATACATTCGACATACAGACACAGAACGGTCTCAATACACTCCAAAAGGCTCCTCCAAGCTGGAAGAAGCCTTGATCAATGCAGTTCCTTCTCAAGCAGCTGTGACACAGGACTGTGTCTTTCCCACTTTATAATTCTTTGCTGAGTGCTCATACTGAAATTGTTTCATAACCACATGAATTTGGAGTTTTCATTCTGCCCTTGGAAGAAATGTAGAGCCTGGCACACTGACAAGTATAACAGTGTGTAAAAGCACAATTAACTTATGCTCCCACCCCATTTTTTTACATTTCTAAGGAAGCCCTGAGATTTCAGAGTGATTGTTTTCACTTCAGAGCCAGCAGCACACGCTCACTTCATCAGCAGTGCCGTGCAAAGCCAGCACGTTCGGCCACCGGCACGAGCCCCTGGCCCAGCTGGGCAAGAGAGCTCACAGCACATCCTGCTCCTTCCCCCAGCAACATGCTTCCCAAACCAGGGAAATGGTATTTAGAAAGGCCAAGTGGAGTTAAATGCAGTGCTAACAGACTTAGGCACCATAATCCCAAGGTTTTTTTCTTAGTACAACCAACTTTTTCATTTCAAAATGTGGATTTGTCTATACACGAACAAATAGCACCTTAGAGACTAAAGATCAAACAGAGTTTTTCGGTATGTTTAAGTCAGGTTATGCCCAAAGATGCTGAAGTTATCTGCTTGCCAAGTATTTTGAGATCTTGAATTCTCAGCTCACCTTGATGAAACACAGAGAGCTAAAAAGAAAATTATTTCAGTCACTCCATGTTCAGATCTCAACACTACAAATGTTTATGAACTTTGGTATTTACCTGCTTTCCAAAGAGAGCTTGTGAGAGCAGAGTAATTGTAGATGTTTGCAGAATAGGGTTCCTTCTCTCTGGCAATGATGTGCCATGTGACTGAGACAGAGCAGGGTGTGAAAGTAGAGCTTGTTGAGGCAAGAAACATTTTAATTACTTTGAGGCTGTTGAATGAGCAAGGCTGAAGATCCCTGTGCTGAACAAGGGTGCTGTATCAAACCATTGCTTTATATTTGGTGCCCTGATGACTTCAGCTTGCTTCCCCAAGGTCTCAGTGACCATGAAGAGCATCTCACTAACATTTCATCTTCTTCCTGGTGAGTCTAGGCTCCAAAAATTCTATTTTGATCTCCCAATACATCTTAGCAATTGTCTATTTTCCTTTTAGTCACTCTGGTATTGACCTGTCTTTGGTGGCTACATGTAGATATCTCACTACTAAGTGGTGCTAACACAGATCAGAGGAGCTTTCAGATTTAATCATCCTCATAATTGCCTTAATAATCAAGAGTGAAAAATAAAACCCAAACCAAACCTCCAAAGTTCATCTGTCTTAAATTCCCTTAGAGTTTGCTTTAGATATCCACCAGACTTGTCACTTCTAAGGGGAAATACTTTAAAACCACTGTCAAGCTGACTGCCACTTGGGAACCACCATCCCTTGGCTCACTCACGGCGTGAGGCTCCAGCCAGGTCTCAGCAGCATTCGATAGCACTGCACAGGCTTTGCCTTTAGCACCAATCCCATGCTGATGTTCTGCCAGACACCATCATCTCCAGCCAGCCTGGCAACTTGCAAGCTCTCCCAGGCACATGGTCTGGAGGGCCTGGCTGTTACAAGAGGAACAGCCAGCTCCAGCAATGGATAAAATTGCACCTAAAAGCAGAAAAACACCAGCAGGCCGAACCTCTGCTAGCTCTCTTTCACAAGCCCAGGGTTTTAAAACTCTGGTTAAATACATGTATGAATCAACAGAAGTATTCTGCCATTCCCAAAAGTTGCAAGGGTCTCAGATTAGGAGCAAAACACACATACATTCACGGGAAAGGCAAAGAGGACTGGGTAGTTTTATACTGTGATGCTTTGCTCTGTGGATTCTGGTTATTTTTTTTTAAATAGATTGTTCATTTTTAATGGAGTTCTAATGAAACACCCTTAAGCTCTGCAGTGGTTTGCATCTATGGTTAGCAAGCCAAATACCAGCATGTTTTGTTTCACAAGTAGCATTAGAGATAAGAGAGGGTAAGATCGTGCCCTGGTTTTACAAGGCTGTAAGAGGCACTTAGGGGCCATACAGTCTCCTGCTTGGCTGCCTAAAGCCTACTCTGGTCATTAAATAATGTGAAAGGCTTATAATAACAGCTGGTGACTAATCTATTCCCTTTGTACAAATGTTTTGCATTTGTCACTATAACCACTGCAGAGAGACAGCTCTGCTCTCCTGAAGGCTGAATCTTGCCCAGAATTATTTTTATTTACTCAAAACTGCACCCTAACGAGTCACCACTTGCCAAATATTATCACATCATGATGAGAGCTTACAATCTGTAGTAAGTATAATCAAAAGACTGTAGTCACAGGATCTTTATGATACCAAGGTAAGATAAAATATTCAGCAGTAAAAAAGAGTGGGAAAGGTGTTAAAGAAACTCTTTAAACTACTTGAAACCACGCTTTCCAACAGAAGTTTTCCTCAGTCTGCAAATGGAAAAGAACCCCTCAGTTCTGTGTGAAGTGAAAAAAAATATAAAAAACAAACCAGTAGAGCACTGGGAGTAGAGATGCACCACAGATGCACCACAGCTGAAGTTCTCCATTGTGCAAGTCACAACTGAGGTCTGTCAGACACTGACTTTCTGCTTTCCAGACACATAGGTTCATTTTTTCCCATATTTCATGGTTTTAACAGATCACATTTGAATTGCATGTGAGAATCACATGCACCAAACATGCCTCTCCATTGGTTCAGTGCCTCTTCCCCCTTATTAAAAAAAGGATATTGCATTCTTTGACATCCCAGTACATCAGTGGGTCATCCTAGGTTAATGGCAAATTATTTCACTGAATGAATTTCCAGATGAGTTTGTGACTTACACGGTGAGGTACAGCCTGACAGTGAGGTGTGAACCTGGACTTGACCCTGATGTCCTGGAGAAGGACCAGCAGCCTCCTCATTCTAAAGAAATTTTAATTGTTCACCTTCCACTCTATGTGGTCATTTATATCTTTTCTACTGGCCTGCTTCCAAGTAAAGGTCCAAGTATTAACCTTGCTTCCAGCACTTTACCTGCACTTCTCAGGAATATCAGCCACACACTGTGTAATTCAGAGCATACAGATTCCCTTTCTCCTCAGACCCTTTGCCTTCCTGGCCGCAGTATGGACACTTCCATATTTTAACCCCTTAAAAAGTTAAAAATTCCTAGTAGTAGAGATGATGACATTTTCTTCTACTTGTGCAGGTCAGCTCAGGACCAAAGAATAGCATAGACCTTGTCTTGAGTGAAGCCATGTCCTGTCTTTGGTAGTATCTTCGTTATTCAGGAAGGGAGAAGAGGCAAGAAGATTGAGCTGTTCAAAGTGTTAAAGCAAATATTTCACCAAAATCTCATTTCTCATCAACCAAAATGTTCCTCAACTCAGTGTGAGTTGCTGCAAAATCTAGGTGTTTAAAATACCAATCTAAAACTATAAAACATTTAAATGTTTAGTTTTCAAGTTTTCGGAAGAAAATATCTTCATTTTTCCTTAATAGTTTTAAATATTGATTTTTTTCTTTTAATTTGTAACTTAAAAAATTAACAAAACCAATTAAATGAACAAAAATTGAATTCAATTTCCCAGAAATTCTTCAGAAAGAACTGGCAGCTTTACAGTTCACACATTTTTTTAAAGACAAATTGTTTTGAATGCACTCAAAAGTTCTTCACAAATATTTTCCTGCATGTTTTCGGAATTGTCAGAACATAAAAATAGCCATGGCTGCACCAGTAAGTTCCATGACTGTGAAGGACACAGACTCACGTGGCCTCCAACAGCTGTATCCCATCTAATTCTCCTACTGCAGCTTTAGTTTCCTATTGGTTTGGCAACTCTGAATGTCCGGAATATCTTATGGACAACATTAGGCACGAGAACATAGTGGAATTTAGTCTGCCTGAAAACAGCAGTGAATTCATGGACATTTTCCATCTCCTGCTGGTCTTCCAGGAATGGTGCCACTCTAACCTACCTCTTTCTCCCTCCTCTGTGTAGGACTCTATTCCAATGGTGCATTTGGACTCTGCAAATGCATAAATGCACCACAGTGGTGCCAAGGAGTAAGGCAGGACTGGCACTGGGTGAAGGGAAGGAGAATCTTGCCAAGGGAAAAGAAACCTAGGAGTGATGAGTCAACTAAATTCTCAGAAAGAGAGCACTGGGATGGGATGGGATGGGGTGGGAGGATGGGATGGGATGGGATGGGATGGGATGGGATGCTCTGGTGACAAAAGGAAAGTCACATGAGATACAAACGTGTTGCCCAGTGCTCTCTGCCGTGTCAGGGCATGGCTGAGTCCTCACAGAGGCATCACCAGGAGGAAACTCTGCTGGCTGTGTGTGGTCACCTCTTCCCTGAAATCCAGAATCAGAGACTCAAAGAGGAACTAAACAAGATTCTGCAAAATTTGTGCTTTTTCATAAGGCTTTCCTGGTGTTGCACTCTTTGCATCAAGCTCAGCCATGGAGTCTTTTGTGCTTTACACTCTATACCTATTATCATCATCACTCGGTCCCAAATTGAGACCTCCTCTGGAATAAATCTAACTGTTGGAACAATGAATGCCAAATCACGCTCTGTCCAAGAAGCTTAATGTCTAAACGTAGGACAAGAGAGAGACAGAGACAAACAAACAAGAAATAAAAGAGATCTAAAAGAGAACTACTGTGATAAGCAGGAGTCCCAGCACATTGTGTTCCCTGGCATTGCCAGCTCTCTTTGCAGGCATCATGGCAGGGGAAAACTTTATTCTCTTGGTCCAAAAATGATGTACATTTTGAATGTTTTGTTATAAATCTGGTTTGATCAGACATGGGATCTCTGGAATGAGAATAAATATCGGCTATTTTACCGGACAAATAACCCATTGGGTTATGAGTTTTGAGCAGCTTTTCCCAAACAGTTTTGTAATCTACACACACAAGTATTTAATTGTATGCTTTACATGAAATGCCATTTGTGCTGTGACTTAGCCTCATCATGAAAAAACATTTTGTGGATAATTGAGACATTTTTATAAAAAGATTTTGTGACTTTTGTGACATGATCTCATAGCAGTTTCTTGCATGTGAGGTTATGGGGATCAGGCTGGTGCTGCACCTCCTGTGTTAGGAAGCAAAGATATTTCTTATATGAAAATAAGTTGAATTAAAGAAGTCAACAAAGAGACACAAATTTCACTGTCAAAAATTATTTCTAAGATAATCCATTTTAAACTAAATTTGGTGGAAATACACCAAATAACATCAGTAGAGGTGAGTCCTAAGCATAGCACAGAGAATTTTATAGCATAGAAATGTTGGCATGTTTTATTTACACATCAGAACTATAATTTTTTAATTCTTTGAGATATTCACATGCAAGGTCCAGTTAAAGAGAAGGCTCTGTCTCTACCTGAATCACTCCTAGAACTCGATGTGACTTGGTCTGTTCCCACACACAGGAAGCACTGATAGCCCAGCCACAGAGGAAGAGGTAAATTTAATCTATTCAGTGCCTTTCTCATCCAAGTGAAGAGTGGAATAACAGGGGAGGAAATGAGAGGAGCCTCAGCTCAGCTTGCTGGCAAGAGCATCTCAGGCTGTGTGGGGTAGGAGATGGGAAAGCAAAAAGGCCTCCTGAGGTTAAACAGCCACCAGCAAATTACTGGCCTCCCCGAAACTGGAGGAAGCAGGGAGGAGAGGGATTTGGAGGGACACAGAAACTCCTGCTCAAATCAGCAAAAGGATGATGCAGGTTAGATATTACCTACTGCACCTACTACCTGTGGGCACACCACACAACTCTCTCAGGCACAGGGTGGGGTTGCTGGGGTTGTCCTGTGCAGGGTCAGGAGCTGGACACTGATGGTCCTTGTGTGTCCCTTCCATCTCAGGGTATTTTATGATTCTGTGATTTTACCATAACCTAGTGCAGAGAAATGCAAAGGCATCTCAATATTTTTAACTTAGGTCTATCTATCTGCAGATAGATACAGATCTAAAAACCTTCTCCTGGCACTGCAGTGAGCAGGGGCTATTTTCAAAAAGGACAGTGGCCTCCACCCACAGTGGAACCTCTGGCACCAAAATCATTATTGGAGATTTTAGTTTAATTCTCTATAACCTTCAGCTCAGGACACTAAACCATTTTCTTCTGCGTAACTTCTCCAAACCAGGCTCTGCTTACCAGTGAATTAAAGTATTTACCAGCAAATAATAAGAGTTTTGTGGCCAAAATAAGCTGCCAGCAATGTCAATGAGGGCTCAATTAGGCAGAATTTAGCAGCGCTGCACCACCAGCGTTGCCCAAACCAGGCTAGAGAAGGACTGCCTGACCACTGCTTCCCTGGGGACCTCCAGGGAAATGAGATGTACCTCATGAGCTTCTCAATCAGCAGAAATTGGAAGAAAAACAAATAAAACAGTTGGTGGTCTCAACTGTGTTTCTTGTGGGCAGTCACCCATGTTGCAAAAGCTTTCCTTGTGATGGGCACTAATTGCTCTCCCTTGTGAGAGATCTTAGTCAAGAAGTCAGAAGTGAAATTACAACAGAGTAAAGGTCAGGGTGACAAAAGCATTTATGTGCCTTGCCCCAAATAAGGAACATGCAGCAGAACCAATGGGAATGCTGGTCCCTACGTAGGAAAAGCGACCTGGACTCACCTGATACACATTTAATCCAATGTAGGTAATCAATAAGTTGCTGTTTCAAGGTTTTCTACAAAGGAGGAAGAAAGGCACCTCCAAAATCAGATTCTGTGGGACATACAGCTGCCCTGAAGGTACCTCTTTCAAACATCAAAATAAAGAAAGATCAGCCCCAAAACCTCAGAAAACTGCCCAGTCTGAGGTGTCCTGAGCCCTGGCTTGTGTATCTACACCAGTCTGCAGACCAGCCATGATTACAGGGTCTCTCTCACCTCATCCTACTTCCTAAAATACAAGTGTCTAGTTTAAGGTGGTCTTCCTCACGCTCCCTGTTGGGAAGCACTTCTCCATTGACCTAAATGGAGACCTTTCACCAAAATGTGAGGCTTTGAGCTCCTGCAAACTGAGCTTGGTGTTTGCTCTGCTCTGCATGGTCTGTGAATGAACCTCAGAGCTGTTACCAGGTGGGAGAGGAAGATGTTGAATTTTGGGTTTGAGATCTTGATTTCTGAATCACTGGTGAGTTATCACAGTTATTGGAAGGTGCCGGGCTGAGAGAGGCACACTCTGCCACCAAAGTTATGGAGAAATGTACAGAGCAGGGTGAAAAAACAGTTCTGAAACTGCACATTTTCAAAGAAACCAGGCAAAACAGGCAGTGATTCTCAAACCCAAATGTTTTCTCCCTAATCAGAAAGCAGGTCACTGCGTGTTTCTCATGAACAATATATTTGTGGTAAACCATATAGATACAGTTTCTATCGAATAAAGTACAGTACTATGAATAAAGTATTTTCATTACTAGTAAACTCAGTACATACATATGTCTTTTTCAGTTAAAAATATGCTTTAAATTGCATATCTAATCTTATTTTCAATGATTAACATATAGCTTTGTTTATAGAATTTAGATTTTTTTTTAATTGTAAGAAATACAATTTCTTCATGTTTATCCTCTGAGGCCCATATGTATACAAGAATAGATCCTAGATATTCTTCTCGTTACAGAGATATCCTCAAAACCTTAATTTTAAGGAGTTGCCCATCAGAACCTTGATCTTGAGGGATCATGGGGAGTTGGCAGAAGGTTCTCATGAAAGACACTCTGAAATGGTACATACCTGGTGGCAAGAAGAGGGTATTTGGTGTGATGTAGACAAGCCCTTTAAGTCAGTGGTCGCTGCAGCTTTTCCCCTCTGAGGTGTAATTCTAGGTTTTATTCTTCTGTGTGCTCCCTGCAGGAATAATGTAGAGTGGCAGATCTTCAGGCAAGCAAATTTACAAATGGGCTACGTCACACCATGTCAGAGGAGACATTCTGGAGTTTACAAAGAAACAGAAAACAGAATCAAATGAAATATTAGCAGACTGGATATGACAAATCTGGTAATATGGAATTTTATTGAAATCAGTTTAATATTTCTAAGAAGTTGGTGTCTGGTGGGGATGTTTTTCTTATGTGGTATTTCAACACTCAGAAATGCCAAATGTCTAAAATGTCACCAATGATGGTGTTTCAGTGGAAAATGTTGACATTTTTTCACTTGAACATCACTGATTCTTGGGGAATATTTTATTCTACAAAAGCTTTCCAAGACTTAGCCAACTGTACAAACTACTCTCAAAAGGAGAGTAGAAGGGGAAGGGGGACATTCTTAGCAGAGCAAATGGGGTTCAGGATAACAAGAGCAGCTTGATGCTGGGTGGGAAGGTGAGTTTGTGAAGTAACTGCTCTGATCTGGAATGTAATGTCCTTCCCCATCTCCTTTTCAGCTTCAGCTCGGAGAGAGTGTCAGATCCCAATGTAAACTTTCCCATCTGTGTTATTCTATTAACTGAAAGGGAAAGGGATTAGCATGTGTACTTGTCACATCTTTTGACCTGTTGCATACTGAGACCCAAGGTAATGTTAAAGCAAACAGCATTCTTCTCCCTTGCCAGGATAAGAAGGGCACGGGGCGGGGGCTGTTTTGTGAGAAGAAAAGAAAGCCACACCACGTAAAACAAAGTATGTACCCTGTGCAAAAATAAATCTTGGACGCTGAAGATTTCCAAAGGGTATACCTTAAACAGGGTGAGAGAGAGAGAGAGAGAGAGAGAAAACATTTGAGAGGAAAGTTCCCTTCCCTGCCAAGCAGCAGATGGAGGGCCTTCCCACGGAAATAGCTGCAGAAGACAGATCGCTGACAGAAACCTCTGCCAAGAGAAGGGGGTCCCACTCACTGTGCTGGTAAAACCTCAGTGGATGAGAACAGAATCCTCTGATTAAAACTGGTGTTTCAGAGAAGGGGGGTTGGAATGTGGCACCACACTCTATAACAGCGTGGCCCACGCCCCAGAGGAGGGCAGGTTTTGGAAGGATTATATGGTTTGGGGCTTCGTTCCTGCTTTTCATACAGATCCTGTTTTTGCCCTCACTGTGAGTTTGTAGAGCACATGTGCACACACACAGACATGCTTAATGGCAGCAATAATCTGCTTGCCTCTCCCTTCCTCTGCATTTTATTTCTGCAAGGCCTTTGCAGTGATTGGGACAAGATGAAGTGTTGGATGCTGACACTGATAGAGAATCCATTTGGGGATAGAGGGTTTAATGAAGCTGGGCACCAAAAATTCTTTTTCAAAGGTTTCAGTTAACTTGGCATTAAATTATTCATAGAAGAAGAAATCGAGGGCTTCCTGCTCCTTCTGCTTTTTTTCCTGGATATTTCCAACTCCTTTGTAATAGTCCATAGGAGTATATGCACTTTGTGAAAGAAGAAAACAAACTCAGCATCTCCAGGACAAACCAGTCAGTTCAGCAATGAGAAAAAAGGCAATTAAGTGTATTGCTATCACAGAGAGCCAAAGGAATGGGACAGGATGACCAGGGCACAGTGTGTTAGGAGAGAGGCTCTTCCAAGCAGGCCTAGCAGGTACACCCTGATAGCCCCAACATTTGAACAAGAGCCATTATATTACTGTTATGGCCACAGCTTGAGCATCTGATGTCAACAGAGTAGACAATTAATACAAAATATTAGACACAACTGAGGCCCAGTTCCACTTTTGGATGGTTTTCCCTGCTTACACTGCAAGAACAACATCAACAAATTAAATTGAGTCCAGCAGTAGACCATCAAGATAGCAAAACACATGAGGAAAAGATGAGGGAGGTGAATTTGTTCAGCCTGAAAAACCTAAAAGTTAAAGAAGGGATTTTAACTGGTGCCTTCTACTACTGATAGAAGGCTACACAGGAGATTGAGTCCAACTTTTCTCAGATACAGTGAAAGGATAAAAGGCAACGATCACAAGTTGCAACAAGACAAATTCCTACTTCATTAAAAAATAAATGG
Organism: Erpornis zantholeuca; assembly: GCA_013400515.1. Classification (NCBI taxonomy): domain Eukaryota; kingdom Metazoa; phylum Chordata; class Aves; order Passeriformes; family Timaliidae; genus Erpornis; species Erpornis zantholeuca. The sequence goes on along the minus strand of VZTN01019209.1, from coordinate 1,347,880 downwards.
AAAGGAGGACAGTTAAGTTCTGGAACAGGTTGCACAAAAAGATGGTAAAACACCTAACCTTGCAGATTTTTAAAACTTGACAGAACATGGCCCTGAGAAACCTTAGCTACCTTTGAAGCTGGCCCTCTTTTAAGCAGGGGCAAGATGATCTACAAATGCCAGTTTCAATCTGAACTAGTCCATGATTCTGAGAGTACCAATTATAATTTTTGCATTGATATAGACAATCACCTTCAGAAATCCCCATCTCTTACCTCAACCCCAATGTCCTCCTCTAAATGAAAACTTTCTCTTTCACTCCTACAAAACAAAAAAGCTTTGCTGGGAACAGTCCGCACCACATGCCCTTTGTGCCTTCATGGCAGGGTTTTTTTATTCGCTGTGAGCATCATCATCATCATCACTGTCTGTGACAAAGGGGTCTCCAGAAAACTGTGCAACAATATTGGAAAAAATATTCCCTTGAAACACAGTGCATTTCTTCTCACTGTCAGAGCCACAATGGTAGGAGTCTGTAGAGAAGACAACTATGGGTGACACACAACCTTCCTGCAGTGACAGTTAGGGGTATCAAAATGATTTTACCAGGGAGAGACAAAGAGGAATATCCTGATTTTCCCTGAAGACAATATTAGTTGAAGGACCAAGTATTTGTAGCCCATTTGTTGGTGTTCTGACACCAAAATGCCAATATTGCCACTGGCAGGTGCTGAAAGGCTGAAGGATGCACACACCCCCAAACCCTGCCCTCCTCTGTGTGCAAGAGACACCTGATGATTTGTCCTTGTTTAGTAGGAGCAAAGTAAAAGGAAAACATGGTGTGGGACAATTTAATGCTTTAAGTATTCCTATTTACTTGTTTAAATAATGTTGCATCCTTTCATAAATCAGGATTGTTCGATTCCTTCTTTTTCACTGTCTGTTTAATTTAACCACAATTTGTGTCTTTAAATTCTCATTAACAATTCTTATGATCTGCTTTATGTCAGAGCTGGTGGGGTCTTTGATCTGTACAGGATGGTGACATTTCTGATAAGAATATCTTCAATTTTTTATTCTTTAGAGCAGGTGAAAAAAAGGATCACCAAAGCATTGTTCAAAATTGTTGTAAAGATAAAGACCTTTCTTTATAGGAAGGAATTCAGATCAAGCCTCCCTGTAAAACAAAAAGTAATAGTGAATGGCACTTATAGGGTCACATAGGTTAACAAAAATTAGGTTTTTTTACCTAAGTTGTGAAGAGCAGCAAACTGCAAATCATCCACAGGCTTCAGTGGAGTTGGGGTTTTACACTGAGTGTTCTGAAGAAATATAAATCCTCTGATTGCCTAAACCAGAGCAGGATAGGTCTGGCCTGCACCTGATCTTCCCTAATTTCACTCATTAGGCCCCAGCCTTTGGGTACCTCTAAGCTCAGTGTAGATCCTGTTCTGTCCCCATCCTCCCTGCAATCAGTGCTGCCCACAGTGATATAAATGGTAACTAAAAAGCACTTGTGGCAGTGAAAAATAATTTCACATATGTCTGTCTACCTTACATGGATATGGGTGTGAATAGCACAAAACAAAAGCAGAGTTCATTCAGCATCAGTCTGAGTTTTTAACCATGGTACATCATGATCTAGAAGCAAACAAATTGCTATCACTTTGCTTATTCCTTCCCACTAACAAAGTCCATCTACACCTACACAGAGTCCACAGAGCAGTCTTTAAAAGGAAAAAAAATCAAGCTAAATCAACTCTCAAATTCCCATGTAAACTGAGTTTAAGAGTGGAAAATTTCTTTTACCTATTCTTTGGGTGGTACAAAAATCTAAAATTCCTATAGCCCTGCTTCCCTGGGCCAAGTCAAACAAGGATATTGTCCTTTTAATGTCTTAAAGGCTCTGTTTTCTTGTAATGCCAAATGCAATATTTTTTTGAAAACACTACACCAGAAGTTTCCCAGCTGAGAAAACAGGCTGGTGAAAAATGGTTTCAGAAAACGAAATAAACCATGCAAAAGCTGTTCAGGGTGTGTGTATGAAATGAACATCTGGATTTGGCTTGTTAAACTGCCTCTTTTTTTTACCTCTGCCCCTCCTTTTTCTTTTTCTCACAGCTGTTCGAAAGAGTCCTAAGGGCAAAGAGACAGGTCAATGGACTGGGTTACACCTTTTTTTCTTTTCCCTTTTTTCCCCAAACCTCTTTGCACCTACGCAAGGAATCCAGGCCACATGTGTGTTTAATAAGTAGGCACAAACACAAGAGAGAAAAAAAATATATATATCTCAATTCCTGTTGGTTCTTAGGAGAGTCACTGAAGGAAAAATAAACTCCGGATTTCAAATTTTCTCTCTAAAAAAAAGAAACCTTATGGTTCCAATAAAATATTTCTTTAAAAACCCAATGGATATATATATATATATATATTTTAATCATGGTATTTACAGAGTATATCTTTTTCTCTATTCCTTTAGAGAGGAATAAGAATGGATGAATCCCTTACCTGCTGGAGCAAGAGGAAATTATGAAATGTCAGTGGCCTGGGTTCACTGAACTGAGTCTTCCTATAGCACAAAATAGATACACACATTTATACTGAGTGGGATCTTACTTAATTTCAGGCTGCAACTTCCCCAGTCCAGAAACGAAACCGAGAACCAAAGGAACTGAGAAATGATCTGGAGGTAAGATTTGCAAGGTAAGAGTAGCAGAGGACTCTCTTCTTCCTCCCTGACACTGCTACAGCCATGGGCAAGAGCAGAGCACTTCCAGCTGCGACAGGGCTGCAGGAAGCTCCCTCACCTGGCTCTGTTAGACAAGGTCTGAGAGTTCTGTGAGGTCTGACCTTAGCCTGGGTCATGTCTTTGCCACACATCTCATCCACCAGCCAGGGCTGCTGAGATACCTCCAGTGCTTGCTGACAATGACCTGCATGTAAACACCCCCTTCCTTTGAGAGAGCCACGAGTCACCGAACCCTTGTGGAGGCACCCATGGAACGAGGCCACCTGACCTGAGCAGGCACTGACAGCAAACCCACCCTCTTTACCTGAAGCTCTGTTTTCTGCCCAGCTGTTAGCAATTCCTGTGCTCCCCCTGCACACATCCACACATATCATAACATGATAACATAGTTGGAAGGGACCCACCAGCATCATCAAGTCAAACTCCTGGCCCTGCCCTGGGCACCCCCAAAATCCCTCCCTGTGCCTGAGAGTTGTCCAAACACTTCTTGAACTCAGACAGGCTCAGTGCTGTGACCACTGCCCTGGGGAGCCTGTTCCAGTGCTCACCCTCTGGATGAAAATTTCTTTCCTGATATCCAACCTAAACCTCCCCTGACTCAGCTTTTCTGCTTAGACAGAAGTATTGCTCTTGTGGGTTGCTCTGTATAAATACCCACCTCCTGCTGCTCAGAGGCTTCAGACACACAGGTGGAAGAGTTTGTGACCCTTGTAGAAAACCTGAACCATGAATATTTATTCCACTTCCTTTTACTGTTGCTCCTCTGAATTCTGCTTGGGGTTGGTTGCAATATTTCAGTCTGGTAAGTACAAAAATAAGTCTCCAGATCCTTGAGTTTGTTTGAGGAATCTTACTTTGGAGAGAAAATTGATGCTGAAATAAATACCTGCCTAAAAACCCTTTGCAAAACACGAGTGCTGGTGCCAGGAAAGAAGTTATATTGCTTAACATTAATGCTATAACTGAGACAAGGCAGTGATATTTCCTGGAAAAAGCCTTTGCACAGTAGCCTGCATTGAAAAGCTTGGCAATAGGGGCTGCGTGTACAGAGCAGATGAAACACACAGCGACAGTGCTGAGCTTTGGGCAGCTCTTCCACAGAGGAGAGGGCAGTGCCTTTAGTTGGAGTGGTGACCCTGGATCTGAACTGTGTTAATGCTACTCCAAAAAGTGAACGATAAACAAACAGTGCATAGAAAAAGGATCCCACTCCAATCCCAGCATTGGCTTGCTTGTCAATCCCAGGTCTGCATGGGATCCATGACAAGAAGACAAATATAAACCTGAAATTGAAACATGCCAGTGGGACTTTTTACAAGGGTAGGCAGTGACAGGACGAGGGGGAATGGATTCAGACTGAAAGGGAGTAGGTTTAGATTGGATATAAGGAAGAAATTCTTCCCAGTGAGGGTGCTGAGGCCCTGGCACAGGGTGCCCAGAAAAGCTGTGGTTGTCCCTGGATCCCTGGCAGTGTCCAAGACCAGGCTGGACAGGGCTTGGAGCAACCTGGGACAATGGAAGGTGTCCCTGCCCATGGCAGGGGGTGGAACAAGATGAGTTTTAAAGTCTCTTTCAACCCAAACCATTCTGTGATTCTATGATTCTTACATTAAGCTGGCCCAATGATTGTTGTAGGCCACAGTGTTTGGTCAGTAAGGAACTCATTTGCCCATATTTTCCAAATTCATATCTGCTTCAGTAGGGCTCAAACACAGAATTACCTCAAAATCCAGATGAAAGTAAAGTGAATTCCCCTTCTTTTCTCTCCTACCTTATATATTTTTTTAGAAAAGACCATGAGAAGAGCATGGCAGTGAATATTATTTATGGAGCACCTAATAAAAATGCTGTGGGGAAATAATTACTGGAAACATCTGACTGTGTGACTGTAAATGCCTGGGCCCCAGCACGCTGATTTAATGGACCACTGCTCTAGTCTGTTATGCCTTGTGCTACTGACTGCAAGCCCCCTGCCCTCCTATTAAACCCCTCACATCGCTGCTAGATCAGAACTGGATCCTGCAAGGTTTGTGGCAATTTTCCAGAGAGGGATATTGTGAGCAGGGGTGACTGTGTGTTCACAGGGAGGCCTGGAGCCAGCCCTGGGAGAGAAAAGTGCTACGTGAAGAAATCACAGTGAAAACCCGGAGAGTCTGTGGTTCTGAGACTAAATAATGTTTCATAATCCAGACACCAGGTGCTTTAGGTATTTCTGAAAGACATTGGTTAGATGTTAATTCTTCCCCTTTTCCTTTTTTTCCAATCCGTTTATCATTCACAAGCCACCAAACGTTTTGATTTTTGGCAGTTTTTTTCCCTTCAATATCCCTTTATAACCTCCTGAACCCAGTGGTACAAAGCCATGCAGCCTCCCTTCACAAAGGGCACTTCTTACTCAGAAATACTTGCCTCCCCTCCACTGTTTCACAGATAGATGCAAAAATGCTAAAATTCACAAAACACCTTCTAAGTGATATGAAAAACACAAGGATTTGAAGTTCCTGCTTTCATTTGCAGAAACAGTCCTGAAGGAAGACTGGAGGGCTATCATTTAACTGCTGCTGCTGACTTGCTAAATGAAGAGGGGAAAGTAAAAGGCAGCTCACTGCCACACTGACAGCAAGAACAAAATCACATCCACTCCTTCTGAACCCAGCAGTTAACACGTTTCTTCAGTTTTTTCTCTTTTTTTATCGATGGTTTTAATGTAATATTTAAGTTGGAGCTAAAACAGACCATGGAACATTAAATCACTACCAAATGCAAATTTACCTATATATCTGAACTCCATTTTCTCCTACATTTACAAAGCAAAATTCTACCATTTGAACTGCAAGCTCCTATTGCATTTAATGGGAGGCAGCAAACTCCAGACATTACTTGGAATATACATGCACTTATCTTGTTGTTACAGGTCTCCCTCGCAGAACTAAAAGAGAGCTTTAGTACCAGACAGTATCTCTCCGGGGTCATACCCAATGAATAGTGTTTTTTGAAAGGATTATTTCAAAGGAACTCTGAAAAAGAATCTAATGACTTGCAAGCTACAGGATTGCAGCATGGGAGGAAGTAGATAATGGAATATGACAGCAATGCATTTTTCATAAACCCAGTGATTTCTATCATAACGAGAAGCCCATCTATAATTCGGAGAACTCCCCCCAGAAGGAGACCTGCGCTGTTGCAGAAAGTGCACTGGAGTACGAAATGAAACAATAATGATGATGATGTTACTGATGAGTCCCATAGCTCTGCCTTCCCTTCTGCCTCGCTGAGGTTCAGGCGAGAGGAGAGGTTCCAATCCCCCTCTGCCTCGGCATCACTAACCAGGGAAGCTCAGAGCACACATCAGAGACCTCACTATAGACACGAAGCCCCAGAGAAGAGGCTGCTCTTTATCTGCTGAAAGTTAAGGCCTGCATCTGCTCTCAATTAGCAGGCAATTAGGGGAGTTGAAAACAAACCTGTTTACATTGGCTATGAAGTCTAAAATAATTTGTGAGATGTCAGGGCAGGATATTAAGATGTTAATGATCTTGTTTCTGTACTTTGTTGCGTGTGCTCTAGTATGGCATCTTCCTTCCGCGGCTCTGCATACAGAACTGGATTGATTGGCTCCTGGGAGGGAGAGAAACCCCCAGAGAGTGCTTTGGATGGGAGGAGAAGTTGTGTTTACAAATAATATATATGGGAGACCTGAGGGACAAGGGCTTCGTTGACAAAAAAAAAAAAAAAGGGGGTGGATGTTCATTTGTAATTGTGAAATAATGTCATGTCATGGATTACAGCCTTCAGAGCTTCCAACCACAATTCCCATAGCAAAGGCTGTAACCTCCTGTGAGCGTCAGAAACAGTGAGTGAAAAAAACCCAAAAAAGGCAGTTTGCAACCCTTTGCTGGGCTTATTCCCCCAGCTCTCCCTCCACAAATGTCCACCCAGGCAGGTGATCATGGCACGGGGAGGCTGTTTGCCCCACTGAGACACTGAAGGACAGCTGTCATCTCTGAACTTCAACCTAACAGCTGAGATAGGGTCCTGCCTATTTCTGTGTCACTTCCTTACAAATATCCATTTACACCATTAACTCTTTCAGAAGAAAGTTTTCACCACTGACCTCTCATTTCAGCAGCATCACCAGGGGGAGGTTGCTTAATGTTCAGCTTCTTGGCTTCACTTGGGTCATTTCTGGGCAGCCAGATGAAAAAAGGTTTGCACAAACATTTATTCTCCTTGGGCAGAAAATGAAAAGCAGCATCAGCGTCCTTTGTTTCTGAAATCACAGAATTCGTTTCCATCAGCACAATACGGTACAAGAACAGTGGAATTGATGAGGAAAGTGCAGAAACACCTGCCTGGAATGTGCATTTTGTACCTCATTTAATACAATCAGTACATTTTTACTGGCTGCCCACATTAATTCTGTCAAACTTGCAGTGGGGCTTATTGCCATATTGACCTTATATGACACAGCCATCACATCTATCTTTGAGTCACAAAAAAAAAATAAAATAAATAAATAATTCTAGCAAATAATCCACTCCAAGTTGACAAAATTAAATTTTTACTGTTCCCACTAATGAACCCTGTTACTGTAATTATTTATGTCATGTAAACAGAGCTCTGAATTCACCCTGCCCTCAACAATTCAAAAAGCCAGAGAACAAAAAGTGCACCACAGGTGCCACTGTGCCCTCTTGTGTTCTCCTTTGGGCCATCTCCTCTCTTGTCCTCTGGGCTTTTTTCACCACACGCTATGGATCCAGCTCTAAAAAGAGCCAGGTGCTCAAGTCCCCAGGCTACAAAATAGCTTTAATTACAATATTAATAGCATTCTGCTAAATCATAAAAAATCCCAAATAGGTCAGTATTTGTGGTTATATTTTTCAACGTCCTGGTGCTTGTTTTCTTTCCAATTTTTTGTTTCTTACTGACATTTATAATGTCTAAGAGGCATTCCAGAGGCCAAAATAGAGGCAATCTGATCTTCACATGATAGTCCTAACTTTCCACAAAGAGAAATAGCAGGAAGAGATCAGATCTACATTATACCAGCCCTAGAGGTACACCCTTGAGTCTTGACCTCCTTAGATGAAAAGCAGAAGAACTCAGTATTATTAGTATTTATTGTTATTATGTTAATTGCTACTATTATTAAGCAACCCATGAAATATATTAATATATATAACACAAACATAGACATTTGAAACACAAATTCAAGCACAAAGAGAAAAGACACCTCCTATTTACCAAATATTAAACTAAATTTCTTTAATACTTTCCATTAATAACTCCTGCAAATGCATACTGCATGAGTCAGTAAATACTAAAGGTTAGGATGAATGTGGACAGTATGGGAATGCCAACTGAGCTCCTTGGTGGATACTTATTATTAAAAAGAATGAAAAAAAGGGGTTCTGTTACAAGAAAAATTATTATATTACTATGGATTCTGTTGTTAACATTCAGATCAAGCCAGTTCCATTCAAAAGTTGAGAAAAAAATCAAACAGTTGCTGGTCCACTTGCTGGTGGAGGAAACCTGTCCTGAAGTGGGGGATGAGGGAGCCACAGGCTGACAACTTTGTTCCATGAAGGCTTGGAAAGACACTTCTGTTCTGCAGGGTGCTGGAAAGAAAACCCTTCCAGAAGTTTTCCAGAAGGAGAATCACGGCCATGGGCATCACAGCTCTCCTCAGTGTGTTCCCCTCATGCAGCTCCCCACGGGGTGCCAGGCACTGACCTCTCCTCCACAGCTCCTTCATCCCAGACAAGCAAACCAAAATCTCAACATCCACTTGCCATATCATGCCCCTTCTGCTGCTTCCACCCCTCTCACCACCAGCAAAACCTGTGAAAAAAACACCAAACCCTTTGTAAGCAACCTGGTCTAGTGGGAGGTGCCCCTGCCCATGGCAGGGGGTGGAAAGAAATGGTCTTTAAGATCCCTTCCAACCCAAAGCTTTCCATGATTCTGTGATTCAGCTGGTGACCATGCAAGGAGCTCAACACTTTCACTCCCAGCTCCATTGACTCCTCACTACCAGGAGTAGTAAAACATGTTTTTGTCAGTAAACTGCAGCGCTGTGACTCAGCCCCTGACACACAGAGTGCAGTCACCGTGTGTACAGTAACACCGTGCCACATTTAGAGTTTCTGACCACAACCACACTTGCAAAAACTGCATTAGATCAGCAGCCAGTTTCCCGGACTCCCACTCCTTGTTTCTGACTTCAGGAATTCAGATTATTTGTCTTGTACCAAATAAAGTTGCTTAGGAGATAAAACAGTAAGAAGGAAAAACAGAGGAGCCTAACAATAAGCTTTAATCTGTTCTGTCTTGAACAGATAATGCTTATAGAGGAAAACAGCAGATATTAAAGACAAAAAAAATATAGCAGCAAATTGAAACCTAACATGAAAATAAAACTTCTCCCTTGATTTTTATTTTTAAACTTCGAATGTTATCCTTAGTAGCACATAAGCAATTTGCAGAAGTGTTTTCCAATCCTCATTAACTATATTTGTCCTCATTAAGGCTGCCTGTAAATATCAACATAGCCAGAGCAGAAGACCCACAGAGGAAGGTGTTTGAGTTTGCACCATGGCTACTGCTGCCCTCTGCACTCAGCCCTCAGGAGGGAATGTTACAGCTGGCTTAGTTCAAGATTTTTTTTTCCATAAAGAGCAGGTTTGCTGCAGTGTAAAGACTCTCTTACTTACTCTTTTTGCTGTTGTTGCAGGTTTTGGGGGTTTTGGGGGGGTTTTTTCTTGGTTTTTTGTTTTGTTTGTTTTTTTTAAAATAACTTCAGGTATTGCTGGTAGAATGAAGAAAGTCGAGACCCAATCACGTACAGGATGTTTTGGGATTAGAGAGGATCAGAAGCTCATGCTTTCATTGCAAGAGAGAGTGTTTAACAGTGAGACCAGATGAGACCAAAGATACCTGTCCTGAAAAGAAAGAAGAGATAAACATCATCAGTTAGAGAAGGTGACAAGTGCTGGGAGAGGGGATCGGGGACATATCAGATAACTCTGACCTAGGTCCCAAAACACCTCCTGCCTGCAAGGAAAGGGATGCCTGTACAGGTGTATTTATTATTTTGTCTACACTTGTTTCTTTCTCATGCTATTTTAGAGAGAATCACCTGCACATAGCTGCTCCCAGGGGTAACACCTGCAGGGTTGGGAGTCTAAGAAGAAAAACACAGACATCAAGTCCAAAAGGTCATGGCTGGGCTGGTGGTTTCAGGGCAGCTGCATCACCACAGAGCTTCACTGCCCCGAGTACACTGCCAGGCACTGAAGGAGAGAGTGTCCCAGCAGATGAGACCTGGCACAGAGGCCAGGGGAAGTCTGGAGTCTGGCAGAGCTGCCCTGGAGAGCAGGAGCTGAAGCCTTCCCAGAGTCCACTCACTTGTCCAGTGTCGTTGGCAGAGGGCACAGCACTGGCACACCCCCATCAGTGCAGTCCTGAGTGCCCTCTGCACAGCAGAAACCAAGTCAATCCAAAGGCAAAACCGGGTTAGAAAACTGCTCAGCATATTCTTTTCTTTATTTTTTTGTCGTTCTTTTAATGGATGCACACAGCTTCTATGATGATGTGGTTTTGTTTGGCTTTTGTTTCGTTTTTATTTATTTATTTATTTATTTATTTATTTATTTATTTATTTTTATAGAAATAATCACAGAATGGTTTGCGTTGGAAGGGACCTTAAAGATTGTCTAGTTCCAACTCCCTGCCATGGGCAGGGATGTCACCCTGTAGATCAGGATGCTCCAAGCTCCATCCAGCCTGGCCTTGAACACTTCCAGGGATGGGGCAGCCACAGCTTCTCTGGGCACCCTGTGCCAGGGCCTCCCCACCCTCACTGGGAAGAATTCTTTCCTAACAACTAACCTAAATCTCTCCTTTTTAGTTTAAACCATTGCCCCTTGGAAACAAAAGATAACAGTAAACATGGTCATAAAAGGAAATTGGCTTTTGCCCTGTCTAGATTAGTTTAAGAGCTGGGTTTTGAAGAATCCTCTTCTGTCAATAACACCAAGAGATCCTACTGACCTGATTCCTTTGGGTCCATGTCCAGGGCAGGCAAACAGTTGTGTCCAGCTATCCAACCGAGACTGAAACAAGAAAAAAACCCATAACTGTGACAATTAAGACACTTAACAACATTTCTACTTTACAGCAGACCCCAGAAATCCTTTAGGTGGGCTCCCTATCCTTTCTACCCTCTTCTGCACTACAAAAAGCCCAGAACTGCTCTGGGTCACCTGCCAGCTCTCTGGAGGCTGGCAGCTCCAGGAGAGGGGGCTGGCTGGCTCTGCTCTTTCTGTTTATTTTCTGGGAAGTCAGGCTTGGTCAAGTGGAATGAATCTTGTGTTCATTTTAAGAAAGTTTATATTTGACTCGGGCTGGGCTGGGAAGGAGGTGAATGATAGGAAGAGGAGGGAAAGACCAGAGATCTTGTGGGGCAGCCCCCACAGCACCACAAGCAGCCCCATGGCCAAGGTAGCAAGAAGATGAAGCAAAGCCCCAAAATCAAACATTCCTGTTGTTGTTTTCCTTTCTTCAAAGCTGAGAGATGACTCTGAAGCTAAATCCAGCTCTTACTCCACAACTGACCTTGTAGCTCACAAAAAAATGTAAACTAGATCCCCTACTTTTAAAAATCATCCTCTAAACTGTGGAAAAAACACTTCCTAAAGTTACAGCACAACCTGACTCATCCTGCAGCAACAATCTCTGTTTGCTCCCCACACCTTGAAGAACTCAAAGTCTCATCTGCCACTGCTGCCTGCAAGACAAAGCAAGAGGATGCTTTTTTTATGCAGTTCTTGGAGCTATTCTGCTAGGACAAGGTACAGAGTGGAAGTGGAGAGAAGAGCTCTACTAGCCTGGACTTTCGCACCAGAATTGCACAGTTGTACAAAGCACTTCTAAAGTTTTTTAGGCTGTATCCTCAAAGCAGAATAACAGGAAGGGTTGATGCAAATCCACAGCTTTGCATCTTTTGCAGGGCACCATTGATGCCTTAAACTGGATACCTAGAAACAGAGACCAGACAGGAATAAAGGAATCAAGGAGGGATTGATTGGAAAGGAACAAAGGAGGGATTGATTGGAAAGGCTTTCGGAGGTACACTCTTGTCTCCAGAGGCTCCTGCCTCAGTGCATCCCAACATGGACAATGACAGATCATGAGTTCTTCCCACTCTGATATCAGCATCAATTCCCCAAGCAGAAGCCAGGCAAGGATGGAATTTGCCCCAGCTTGCCCCCCTCTCCCCAAGATGAAGGTTTCCAGTTCTTGTTCCGGGTGTCCTTGGAGAGCAAGTTAGAGGTTTTGTTGTGTCTATCTTAGCATAGAGAACAGCATAGAGAACAAGCTACAGAAAACTTCAGACTTACACTAGCAGTACAGGATTGGGAAGATATAAAAGTTAAAACTAAGGCATCACCATTCCCTGCCCAGGAACTGCGTGGAGGGAGCGCCAGCAGTCCTGCCTTGGCTGCTCACAGAGGAAGCAGTAAGTGGAGATGCTCTGTGCAGACTCTGCGTTCCCCATGCGGTGTAAACCAAAACCAGTTCCTGCAATTCTCTGCAATAATATAGAAGGTTTGCTGGCTGCTTCTCCCATCTGTCTCCTGTGGGTATAGACTCCTGGCCTCTGAGGAAACCAAGAATGACATCCTTCTAGATTTATAATCACAGGGATTTATAAAATACAGTGTTGGTGGTAGGTGCCTTGGAGTGAAAGGGGAAAATAAATAAATAAACTACATGGGCGTCGCCACTGGAAAAAATAAAAAAAAAAAATCTGATCTCAATCAACCAACCACATTTACTACTCTGCATCCATGGCCAGGCTCGCAACATAAACCACCCCTGCCAGCCCTTCATTCTTTCCAATACTTCTTAGGAGCATCCATCTTCTTCAACACAACATCCCTGATTTCAAAAGCCAGACACAAATTAATTCCGGGAATCCTACGGCGGGGAGACATTAAACCCATTTAGAGGTTTCTGTGGAAGCCTCCCTCCATGCCTATTTCAGGCAGCTCAGCCCCAGCGTGGCTCGCTGGAGCCAGCCTGGAGGAGCAGGAGGTCACAGGTCTGCGGAGGATTGCAGGATATTCCAGCCTGGGATGAGGCAGCCACCGAGGGGATGTCTCTGGGGAAGGCTGGGAGGAGGACACACTGGGTAGATCTCTGTTGCAGGGAACTAAACTGAATATTTCTTTTATTTTCTTTTTAACTCCTTCATTCTTAGTCAAGGCATTAAATCTCATAGGGTTCTTTTCCAGAGACCAGCTGCCTTCAAGATTTCTGCTAAGCTCTCCATGGCTAGGACAAAGGAATAAAAAGGAGGTGGAGTTGAGCCTCTGTGTTCAGAAAAAATTTGCCTAACACATCTCCTGGTGCCTGAAGAAAGAAAGAGGCTTCCTATAGATTTGGGGGGTTAAATTACCCCTCAGGGTTAGGTGTTAAGTCCCAGCTCTCCTTCCAATGTGTAAATATTGATTATTGTTAAGTATCTCACTGGTTCTGTTTTTGAATGGATGTGTTAAGATTTGGAAATGGCTGGGAGGATGAGGACAGGGACCTGCCCCCTGACTCACCTGGCCTGCAGTTGGGAGGGTCCAGGGGTCACACATCAGCTGCTCCGCAGTCACTGGGTTGCACTTTAGCTGCTGGCACAGAGCATTGCAGCACATTTTCTTCTCCCTAGCTCATAAAAATCATGCATTTTGTCAATAACCCCACCTATTTTTATATTAATTTTATGGGGACTTTTTTTTTTCCGGGTATTGTCAAACCTTGCTTGAGACAATCCATGGGTAAAATAAACATTTCCTGAAGATACATTTCCTTCCTTTGTGCTTCAGAAGAGGAAGAACACCTTGTCCTAAGCGGATATGGTGAAAGGTTTGGGTTGTTTCAGGGAACTGACCATCGTTTGGAGCTAAGCTCATGCCCTCATTTGTGACTTACCTGCTATTTTTAAGACCAGAGAAGAGCACTCAGTGTCATGCCCACCTTTTAGGACTGGGGTGCTCAATGCTCAGCAATTGCCCACAAACTTCCTGGATCCACACCCACATCTGCAGTGGATGTTGGTGAACATCTCCCCAAAACCTCAGCCCTGCTGATTCCCCCAGCACTGGGCTGAGTTTGAACCAGACACTGATGATATGATTATATTGGTTTATGTCCCTTCAGGAACTACAGGCTGAAGCCAAAGTGTCCATTGGTACTCAGGGAAAATAGCTGGTGATAAAAAGGATGATTTGCTGTGTTACAGTCAGCATCCTTCTCACACCAACAGCCAGGATTCCAGGCTGAGGATGAAAAACTCCCCAGATATTCAGGTGTTGTAATCAACAAGAAACAAAGCCTATTCCAGCCATCTGGGGGAGCCAGCCCATCCACAAAGACACATAGGAAAATCTGAAAAAGGATGTAAAAACTTATAGTCAGAGGGGACTAGTTCTGACCAGTATTTCTCCCCGCAAATATTTATATGATGTTGAAGTTTATATGATATTAATAGTGACAGGACTTATTTTTAAACAAAAAGAGAGTATATTTAGATTAGATATCTTGAAGAAATTCTTCTCTGTGAGGGTGGGGAGGCCCTGGCAGAGGGTGCCAGAGATGCTGTGGCTGCCCCATCCTTGGAAGTGTCCAAGGCCAGTCTGGACAAGGCTTGGAGCCACCTGGGACAGTGGAAGGTGTTCCTGTCCCAGGCAGGTGGAAGGAGATGACTTTTAAGGTCCCTTCCAGCCCAAACCTTTCTGTGGTTCTGTGATATTTCTCCATTGTGGGAGTCAACAAAGTGAGATTGCAGAGCCAGTGCAACTCACTGATGTTTTCAGTCCAGACAACAATAGAATAGATATTTTTTTAGGGTGGAGATAGACAAAAGAGTATTATTTAGAACCCCTGAAGGCCTAGGATTCAGACAGCTCATTTTAGCAGATTTTAGAGCTCCATTAATGTTTTTCTTTGTGTTAGTAAAAGGACAAGGCTTGTTCTTGCCTATTATAGAGACCTATAGCTTGCCTTTGGCAATCCCACTTCAGCTGGTTACACCTCAGTTTCCAAACTACACCAGGAGAACAAAGAGAGCTATCTGCCTCCTTACACACCTGGGGCTAAATGCTTTTGGACCATAACAGACAGGAACTGCTCTTAGAAATCTGCCTTACAGACCATGTCTATAAGTGCTTGAGAAGACAAGCTCAAAAGCAACATTTCAGGGAAGAGAAACTAAATGCAAAGGAACAGAAACTAAATTCCTTGAAAGATCTATAAGACAAAAACACAACAGACACATTAATTATTTAGCAAAACTCAGATGTCCATTAATGGCCACTTAGACGGTGTTTTGGCAGGATATCCTATTTACTGTACCACTCTTGTGTGCCTGCAGCTGCCCATTTTGCTTTGGTGTGTTTGTGAGTCATTTCTGCTCCTGTCAAGGGGTGAGGCTCTGCAGTTCCCCAGCTCTTTATGGGCACTCTCTATCACCACACCAGCTCCAAAACCAGCCCCCAGAAAAGACCACTGAACAAGAGAATCAAGTCATCAGTTCTGGGAAGAAAGGAACTGTGGCAGATATTATTTTTTTTTCAGCTGTAAACCAGTGAAGCCTCATTTTACTAAAATGCAGGATCAGTTCCTTGTCTCTGCCACCCAGCAAAGCTTTGTAAGGTGACAGGGATCAGGATCTGGCCAAGGAACGCAGAAAGCTTGGAGAAGTCATATTCCATGCTCTTGGGTGCCGCCTGGAGGCTTTGAAACTTCAGGTTTCAAACCCTCTTTGAATGTAGTCACTTGAGGAATAAAAAGGGGACTTATTGCATTAAAATTCTAGAGAAATCAAGGCTTGAAAATATGAGCTTTTTTTGAATCAGTTTTGAACAAGCAGAAGATGAGGTGAACATTTTTTTTTCTCACAATGATTTAAATGCCCAAAATAAAATTTAATTAAGAAGCCAGAGAGCTGTAAACTCAAGGAGATCAACCTGGGAGGAAACACATCCAGGAATATCCCCAGATGCTGCTCTCTCTAACACAACATTCTACTTTGACGAGGCCTCACAGAATTTCAGCCACATAAGTGCCTTTGAGGATACTCATTCCAGCCCCGAAAGTAGACCACATACAGAGACTTACAGAGTTGCTGCTATTTTCAAGCTCTTTTTTCCCTTTTTTTTTTATTCCATTCATTTCTGTAATGCTTCATGCTCCTGGACTACAGAAGTCCAGAGGCTCTGGCCTCAGCGCCCACAGACAACCTCATCAAAGTTGGGATAACAGAGCAGGATGGGAATGTGCCACGTGGTCACACGGATTGGAGCTACCTGCCCACGGCCAAGGGCTCTCCTGGAGGTCTGGCATCATCAGCACCTTCCTTCAGCCCTTTGTTCTCTGCCTGTTCCACGAGACCTCGGGTTGGCTTCCCAAAAGGCTCAGCATTTGTTCTGGCAGCAGTCCATATTTTGCTTCCTCGCAGTCCTCCGGGTCTGGGGCTGCTGCTGTCCCCCCTCCTGCTCCTGGTCCCACCACTTCCTCCCCACGTCCCCTGCCTGAGGTAGGACTCAGCTCATAATGACCCAGTTAAAAAAACACAGGTCACTTGTTTATGGAGCACACTGCACTCTCAGAGCCCAAAACAGCTCCGAGGGGGTGTGGGGGGCCCTCCTTGGGTGAGCAAAAGTAGTTTCTGGTACTCAGCTCACTTGGGCTGTGCTGGGGATGTGGGGCTTGCCCTGGGGTTGTGTGTGCAGAGGTTGTAGGGAATGGCAGCACCTCCTGCTCCCCAGGAGTGCCACAGGGGATCCATCGGGGGCACAGGAGGGTGTGGGGAGGGCTACCAAATTGCTTGTATGGCCGTTTGTCTGTTCTGAAACAGGGGATGACAGGAAGGTGAAACAGACGGGGAAGAAGTCAAAACAATTTCAACGGGGGAACAATTAATTTACCTTTTCTGATGATCTCAGACCCAGCCAGTGTTGGATCCTGGATATTTTGACCTGTGACATTGATGGTCATTAAAATGTAGCTTTCAAATCCCCATTTTCTTATAAAAAACGAAGGTTGCTCTACCCACCTTCCCCTAAGAATATATACCCATTTCTATAAAGAACAGTAGGTTTTTCAAAATAGATCCATAATGGTTTTCATGGTTTTGCCAGCTTGATTCAAACTGTAAATACTGATTTGGTTTTAAAATTTATAGAATCATAATAAAGTCAGGAAGTTACTAGTTTACTGGTTGACTTTTTCTTTAAACTTTATAACTGGGGGTTATATGTCTTGTATAAATATAAAAGAAAAATGAAAAGAATAAAAAGAGGGAGTAGGAAAAATCAACAAGAAATACAGAAATGGTAAGTCTGTAAAAAGACTATATTAATTTTAAATCTTTTTTTTTCCCCAGAAAAATGAAACCTTTTACTACTCTAAGAATTTTTCATGGAAATTGCTGCATTGTCCACCCGACTATAGTCAACTTAAAAAAAAATTGTACTTCAAGAATACATTTTAACCATCACTCATAAAACAGAGCCTTTTCTCCTTTTCAGTGCTTCCTCTCATATGTCAAGTCTCTGCCAGAAGTTCAAGGCCCTTCTCACTGAAGAAGAAAAAAGGGAATGAGACAGAAGCGAGAGCGAGACTGAAAAAGGAGGAGAGAGAGGAACAGCCCTGACACAGCAGAACTGGGCACGGCTCAGCCTCGTGTGGAAAATCTCCAGAGGGAGCCACCAAAATCCAGCAGTGTCCCGAGCTGCTGGCCAGCTGGGGTTTGTGGGGCACAGGGAACAGCAGGCAGGCAGGAGCCAGCTGGCAGCACGGCAGAGCTCACAGGGATGCCAGGCACTGGGAACCTGCAGGAAACAAAACCTCAGGTGCAGCCCCCAGAGGTCCTGCTGCACTTAGGGATTGGCACTGGGCTGGGCAGGGGAAAAGGGGGAAGAGGTGTCCAGCTGGAAATTGCCAATTGGATGTTAGATTTTAATAGGGGCCTGAGTGGTATGTTGTTTCTGGTTGAGGTTGAAACTTCTCTCTTACTGCCACTTCCTCTAGAAAGAAAAACATTAACCAAACCCTCTGAAATATGGCCATTCTTCTTACTAGGGGATTTTTCTTCTGAAGGAGTAAGAACTAGATCTAGTAGGGTTTAGGAAAAGCATTATGATTTCTTTTCTCCTCTTACAGAAATCCAGAAACTTGAGTGTTAACATCATGTGAGAATGTGTGGGAGCAAAGAACATGGAATAAAGGCCTATCTTCAAGGAGAATTTTTTCATCCAGAGGATCCCAGTGAATTCTCCACCACCGGTAACACTTATTTTACTGGAGAGCTACGAGCCCACAGTGACTAAAGAATAGGCAAGACACCAAAAAACAGGGTCCAAGGAGCCAATAAATGCCAAGAACTCCAACAGAGGTGATCTCTGTGGGTAAGTGCAGTCTACCTGTGCTGGCTTCCAGCAGGATTCCAAGCAGTGCCAAACCTGTAGCTGTATCAGCACACCTGTTCCTTTAGTGTCCAAATCTCCCTTTTACCTCAGCTTGTTATGGATCTGGGCAAGCCTGGTCTTCTGTTGCTTTTGAAATCAGCAGGAAAAATCTAGTGTGGGAGAGGATCAAATCAACTTCCCTGTCTCCAGCTTCTACTAAATGCCTGACTATCCTCAAGCAATGCAACCTGAAGGTCTCCACTCTGACCAGTCCTATTCCAACAGCCACTTGGCTAATTCTCTGGTGTTTGTATCCTGGAGTCCCAGCAGCAGCAAAAACAGCTGCCAACATCCTGGGAATATCTGCCTTGGAATCTCAACTACTGTGTGAAGCTGCTGCTCTCCAGTTTGAGATTTGTGTTTGCAAAGGAAATCTGTCCAACAACAACATCGAGAGAGGAAAAAAGGAGGAAAAAGGGCTTTATATAACAGAATTAACAGAGCTGTTGCAATAGTAACGTGAAGTTAACAGGCAACGTTTCCTCCTCCTTCTCTGCCCCCACCCCAATCTCCTCCTCTAAGAGCAGTTTCATTTGTTTTTGTTTCCAAGATTCTTTTACTGGCCACTCACACAGCCCCGCTCCCTTTGTCTAATTTGGATCTCGAACTTCCATGCAACAGACTCTTGCTGTAACTGTAAATCTTTTTATGGCCCTTCTGCCTCTGAACTGTAAAAGCAATGCCACTGTAAGCTGCCTAAATGGGTCGTAAATCCACTTAGTGCACTGAATGAGGAAAAAAAAAGATTTTAAGGGAAAGAAGGGAAAAAAAAGAGGCAAACTAAGGTGGCTGGAGGGACACAGGGGAAAAAAAAACCCAAGAATGTACTTGCTAAATGGAACCAAAATAACAGGAGTCAAAGGAAAAATATGAACACCGAGGTGGGGGGAAGGATGAAATAATGCATCTTGGTGGTAAAAACAAATGGCTTCTGCAGGGCTGCACAGTTCATTAACACCCAGTGATTTACAGAATGGCGTTGGTTGCCCTCTCCACTCCTGTTGGCACTGCTGGGGTCTGGGAGCACCCGGAGAGCCTGTGAGCCTGCTAGCAGCTAATAGACTCTTTTTCCACTGGGTGGTCCAGGGATTGGTATCTGGGTCTAATTCCAGCTCTTTTGCACTGCCTGACTCCCAGGTTTAGTCGTGGCTCTGTGTCTCAGTTTATTCCATCCTGTAAAAGGGAGATAAAGATATTCCCCTTGTTTGCCATCTGTTTCAAGAGCTGGTTAAATGCCACCAAGGATGGGGCAGAACCAATTCCTGTGGCAGTCAATAGCAACAGTTTAATTTGTTTCTGTAGAAGCAGAACTAGACCAAAATGGGCCACTTTTGTCTATGTAATTTATTGCATTTATCACCATGGTATCTGGGCTCTAAGAGTATTATCCAAATTCCACTGAATTCACCGAGCGTCTTTCCACTGCTTTCAATAAGTTTTGGATTTGACCCCAAAGTCACAAAAAAACCCAAACCTGAGGAATATGTCAAAAGAATGTAAGTGGGTGTGAGTTGAAATTGAGGAGTTTGGAGACGGGAATATGCAGAACAGTAGCTATTTAAAGACCAAGTTTGCTGCTGAGTGTTCCCTTTTAATAGGATTATATAAATACATTCCCGTCTCAATACATGTGGAAAAACAGGCAGTGAGGTGAGACTCTATTGCTTTATTTCTTATGGGAAATATTGTGCATAGCTGAACTACCTCTTCCCCTTTCCTGACCCACCACCCACAGTCCCTGGAAGCCTTCAGCAGCTGTGTATGGTGTGAAGGGGCACATCCGGCAGCACTGAGAGAGTTAAAAAGTTCACAACTCTGCCAGTGAAATAAAGTCCCTGTTTTCACTGCATTCTCACCTTGCCTTACAGACTTGATCTGAATTTTGGCACTCAACATGTCAGAATGGGAGGGAAGACTGGTTATGCCTGTATTATTAATATTATTTTATTAGTCTGCTTCTTTGTAAGGAAAAGAGGAGGGGGAAAAATGTTCTTGCTTGGTTTTCTGTGAAGACCAAATGAATTTCAGTACAGCTCCCCCCCAGAAAGTCGCTGCCCAGGTGGGCACCAGTGGGCATCTCAACTCCCATTCTCAGGACAAAGAGCCAGTGATAAAGGAGATCTGAGAGGTGAAGCCTCTCTTTTTCCCCAGTACCATGTGTGCAGTGCACTGGCCGATAGCTCAGGGCAGGAGATGCTGATGCTATAACTTAAAAGAATACTATTAAAATGATGGAAATCTTTGACTATGAAAGGTGGGGACTGCACCTGGATAGTAATTACATTTCAAAGGAAATCCATCTGGTATTTTATTGCTTATTTTCTCCCTGCACTTTGGGTACAAGCATAATACAGGAGCTGGAATATTTCACAGAGGAAGACTTCCAAAAAGCTGTTTGCTTTGTCAGGCCAATCAGCTCCACAGATTTTTACAATATTATGTCAATTAAGGGTAACAATTGGAATATACTTTTTTTAAAAAAAACCTTCCTAAAAACACTGGCACAGCTCCTTGGAGCAGCCAAGCTCCATCAAGCTCCGTGGAGTTCATATACAGAAAAAGTAGTGAAGTCTTCAGTGTCTGGAAAATTTAACAACTACAGCTGAAATCAAGGGAATGTAATTTTTGCCACCAGCAGAGCTAGAGCATTCTTCTGCACTGACAATGCACCCTGTCTGCACGTATGGGCTGGGCAGTGGGACACAGATGTCACAAATATCACAGGGTATGGCACAGGACAGGCAGGGGGAATCCTTTGGCCAGGTGAGAACCAGCACCAAGATTAAGACTGTTCATATTTTAATAACATCAAGACAGAGTTGAATTAGGCCTGTCTGCTTGCAAACCACCATGCCTATATATTGCAAAGAGCACATTTGAAAAGAAAATCTATATATAAAGTCTATCAGTCTTTAAACACCCTGAGAATGCAGCAACAGTCTTAAAATAAAATCACATACAGGCAGAGCAACCTGATGACAAGACAACCTCTCCTTCACTGCCAGCTCAAGTGATTTTGTTAATTCCTGTGAATGTATCACAGGTCTCAAGATGACTGATGCTTTCATTACCACCTTGGCCTCAGCCATTAGATGATTGTTATGAATCTCAACTTTCATTTTCAAAGTTTTAGCTGTCACCATTCAAATAAATGATGAAAACAAAACTTAGAGGGAAAATTGTAAGGTAAACCCCACAGAAAAGCAGAAGACAATTTAAAAATATTATTGTATTCATTATTTCTTATCTATCTTGAACATTTAATGATGATGTTTGATGGCTAGAATAGAGGTTACTGGCTAGCTGACAACAGCAGTGTTACTGTAAATGAAACCCATGCAAAAAAATTTGGCTGTAACCCACACTTGCTTTAAATTTGTGCAACCTCTAGTACAGAACTAGGAAACAGTCACAGATTTAATTTACTTTTCACTTCTGATGCTCTCTGCATATTGTGGGGGATATGGTTTTGGCAAGGAGTTTGCATTTATTAGCACATATAAATATACCAAGAATGTTTGGTCTTGCTGTTAAAGCTCAGATCTAGAAGACAGGAATATGTCAGAAGCTGAGTGTCATTTTTAAAAGCAAGCTTCAAACCAATGTATTTCTGTTGAAGTACTTCACAAGTAAACCAACTGCACCCAAAAGAGTTCAAAAGGCAGAAATTAGACATAAACTGAAATATCCTTTTGAAAAACGATTTCATTATTTCTAAGATTTGGAAAACTGATTCATGAATTCTAAATATTTGGAATTGCAAATACTGCTGTTAACTGCTTGTCATTGTTTCACATAACAACACCCGGGTACAAGGACAGATTTCCTCTCCCTAACTAAATAGGAGAGAGAAGATTTATTGAAATAATGTGCAGAGCCATCCTTCAGCAGCCCAGGTTCAATAGCAGATGCTGGCACTGGGTCTCCCTGCCCATTCCTGTGTTGACATCCCTGCAGGCATCACAAGGCCGAGCATCCCAGGGCACTGCAAGGTGTTTTGGAAGATTCAGGTGAGAGATTTTGCTATGAACCATCCTGTGTGACCCTGGCACAGATAAGCCCAGGTCCCTTGGGAGAAGGGTAACATCACACGGGAGAGAACAACATGGCAAGAGACACTAAAAATATTCTTATTTCTGAAATTTTCAAAAAGCTGTTTGGAAGAGTTATAGTTCAGAGAAGGCCTTTTATTGTCCCTTAATGAGGTAAAAAAACAAAAGAGGTTTGGATGAAGATTTGTGCCTAGCTCTGAACTGCCTCTTTATTTCTGCTTGCCTTGTTTTACTCCTCTTGCCAATGTTTAGGATAAGAACAATTTATTTTGGGGTCGGCCTCAAATTTCTTGTTCATGTCAGTTTATTTCAGATCAGATTCCTAAACTCATTTACATCCACACACAACCTACCCACACTTTTAAAGGGAAGAAGCTTCCTCTCAGCTTGAGGAGAACCTGCTGCCGACAAACTCCTTCTCCTCTGGACCATAACCTTTGACTCCTCCTGTGGGGCAGAAGAGAGAAATGCAATCAGGTGCAGAATTCCAATACGTCCCTCTGGGGTGTCAGACATCCAATTTCCAAGCAACCACTGAAAAGCCCATATGGAATTTCATTTTTAATATGAAGCAACAAGGAACAGGAAAAGCCAGCGGCGAACGCATGCCGTGTGCTACTCCTGCCTGCGGGCTTGGGACGGGCTCTGAGCCTTTCCAGGTGCTCTCCTCTGCACAGAGCATGAGCTGTGGGGAGCTGCAGCACGCTTGGGGTGCTCTTACACTTTATTATTATTATTTTAACCAAGAAACCAGCTCCTTGGTCCATTTGAGGAGGGTACGGCTTTGAGACAGATGTGGAAATAATCGGAAAACATGAGGGTCAGGCAGTGGAACACTTCCAAGATTATATGAAACGTTAAGCAAGTGAATGGAAAACATTTATTTTCCCATCTCCTATTCCACCCCGACATTAGATTTCCCAGGCTTATCTTCATATCTGCGTTCTAACTGAACACTAATTTTGTTTTCCTCCCTTTTTTTTCCTGTAGATCAAAAAAGTTCCAATCTAGAGCCTCCCCTTTCATACCAAAGAGAGTTTTTTTGCACCTCTGGCATCAGCTGAGCAGCTGGGAGCTGGCTGCAGTGCCAGGGACACTGATGGACTGCGGGGACACGCTGCAGCCCGTGGACCTCTGGAAATGAAGATGAAATGAGGCTCCGCTGTGTGCAGCACATTGATAAGATTTTGGCCCCCATTTCAGTGTGACCCAATAGGTTTAAATTGCTTCATTTCTCAGCCAGCCAAGAGCAAATGGGTGGTAGATGTGATATGGCTGTTCACTGGAAATCACCCTTGATTGATTTACCTTCTCCTCCTCTGCAGTGTACGGGCTCAGTATGTGGCTGGGGCACATAAATTACAGAGAAAAAACCTTTCATGGTTGTGTATAGTCTATATATGTTGTCACCCCATCAGAGGAGAAGCTTTTATGAAGTATTAGCTCTAAGTATATACAGAATAGAAATGATAATTTTTATTTGCTTGTCAGAAGCTAAGTCACATTTCAAAGTAATATTTGTGCGTTAAAATCAAATAGAACCAGGTAAGGTTGATTTTTTTTTTTTTTTTTTGTTAAAGAAACAACCAGAAAATGCTGCTGCTGGCCACAAAAACAAAAGAGTTTTTAGGACATTTTTTGGGTTTTTTTTGAAAAGAAATACGTGCTGTGAAATTCAAAAATTTTCCATTTTCATTAACAAGATTTCAACTGTTTGGGATTTGCTTTTGCCTCTTTTGAAAGATACAAAGATGGTTCATTTTAATGTGTTTGAAGAAAAAAAAAAAAAAGAAATTTCTACCAGCACTGTTACATTGTTATTTCTGGGGGCTGAGTAACAAGACATTACAGAACTACTCCTAAGAACCATTTGGGTGATTTATAAACTTCACTGTGATTGGAACATGGCCCTCATTTGAGGCTGTAATACTTACACTGCCACCCCCAAGCATTGAGAACATCACTTGAACCCAGATTTTTTTTAAAAATTAGATTAAAATCAGGGAATAAACACAAGGGGTGGGTTTGCCTTGGGTTTGTGCAGCACATGAGAGCAGGGTCCTGGCTCCAGACTGTGTTTCCCCAGGGACACCACAGCAAGGCACAGAGCAGGGTCTCTACTGCAGCCTGGCTGGGACAGTGGTGAGGGGGGCTTTGGCTGGGAAAGGAAGATCTGGGAAGGAAAAGGGAGGAAAGGATCTTGCAGGCCTATGCTTAATATTCATTAAAATCGGGGTTTAGACCAGGTAAATTTGGATACACGTACAAGGGGAGATTTCTAGATTCTTTGTCTGAGTATGGCAGCTTTTAGGACACTCGTAGCCCACCCATCTCTAAGTAATCTGTCTCAAAGTGATTTTCCATCCTAATGCTCAAAATGTCAAAACTACCCCGAGTGGGAAAATTTCCTTTTGTCCATACCAAAGTCAGCTCCCACAGAAGGCAATGATTTCCCTGCCTCTCTCCCCAAGGCCAGTGCGGATTTTTACAAGATTCAGATCTATTTTAACATTTTAATGTCCCTTCAGTTCTGAAATCTGCTGTGCTTCTCTGGTTACTGTAGGGTAAATAGTGCATAACTGCTGACTGCAGAAACCCTGGAGAAAGTTACCATCACAACATTTGATAATTAATAGTTACTCACAAAATTCCACTGTTCATAACAATCTGGCGAAAGAAGAAGAGAAATTGATATATTTGAACCATAAAATATAACTCATCCAATGCAATATGAGGCAGCATAAAGGCCACCCTTTGCAAACCACTGCCAGAAATCCCTGCCAGTCTCCCAGGATCCCAACCCACAGCTCCCCATTTTCCCCAGCCAAAGCTCTGCGCCGAGCAGGGCACACCTGCCGTAAATCCCAGAGCATTACCAGATCTCAGCACACGCTGCTGATGCTGGGGGATGATGCATGGGGATGTCACCAGCTCCCTCCCCTCCTGCCCATGCCCCTTTCCCCTCCTGCAGGCATTTTTTATGGGTTCCAGTGGCTCGGGTGTCCCAGCTCTCCCAGGCTGCTGGCAGCTGTCCCCTGCGGCCGGTGAGGGAGGCGGGAGCTGGGTGTAATTAACAGGACAATTGAATGGGTTACGCCTCTCTGATTTCAATTAACCTCTGAACTTTGCAGTGACCAGATATTAAGGTTACCAGCTAGCTTCAGCAAAAACTCATGCCTTAGGTTTTAACTTTTATATTTTTCAAATCCTGTACTTCCAGTGTAAGTCTGAAGTTTTCTGTAACTTGTTAAGTGCTGTTCTCTGTGCTAAGACAGACATAACAAAACTTCTAACTTGCCCTCCAAAGACACTAAGAACAAGAACTTCAAAATTCATCTTGGGGAGAGGGGGGCAAGCTTGGGCAAATTCCATCCTTGCCTGGCTTCTGCTTGGGGAATTGATGCTGAGATCCAAGTGGGAAGAACTCGGGAGCTGTCCTTGTCCATGTTGGGATGCACTGAGGCAGGAGCCTCTGGAGCCCAGAGGGTACCTCTGAAGGCCTTTCCAATCTATCCCTCTTTGATTCCATTATTCCTGCCAGCTCTCTGTTTCTAGGTATCCAGTTTAAGGCATCAAAACCAGATGTGATAATGGTTAATCTGAGATCTCAGGGTGTAGCTGGGGTTTGACAAGGCTCTTCTCAGATTACTTAATGCTCACCAAAAGAAAAAGAAACAACTGTGGCTCTGATTACTGTATCGGAGATGGAGTCTGATTTGTTCCCATTTCAAATCAAGCTCAGGATTCAATAATGGGAGAAAAATTAAGTCAAGACACCCAGAGAAATATATTAATGGCATTAAGGATGCAGGCATTCAAAGCTTGCAAAACAGATTAATGTATACAGACAGACAAATAAGAAAAAATATCTTTGTTCAAGAAAGACTGAGATAAGCACAGAGCTGACATCAGGGAACAAACCAGTCTGGCTATGTTAGGAACAGAGCTTCCTATTATTTACTCATGTATTTTAGAGAGCACTTTTTAATTTTAAAATCAGCACAGAGTTTCAGAGTTTCAATACAAGAGGTTCTTTTAAAATACTCTATGAACTACAAAGACTTCTAGCTTACAACAAAGCTACAACTAAGAATTAATATCAATCAAAGGAATGCAAATTTTTAAATTAAACATCTTTTGCATTGTTCTACCTTTTAAATTCAGACACTAGAGAGAAAAATCCTGGATTTTCTGGCCTTTCTTTTCAATATAATTTTGTCACTTAAATTGTTGACCCTCTTTGGTTATTGGAATAGATTTAATTCTGCTATCAGGAGTAGGGCTGACATGGCCAGAGGATAAACTGTTATCGCTTTGCCTATTGGCTTAAATTAATTTGTTCTTAATATTTAAGCAGTTATAAATGAGAAACTCATCTGAATTCATGATAGCAGACTGTGCATTTTCACATAGCTGCAGTTACAGCACCAGGTATGAGAGACACAGAAAGGTGTTGAAGCAAAACCAAAGGTTGCAGTGCAAAAAAATTATAAATACCAGAAACTGTGACCAGACTCATAACATCTCAAAGAGATGTGTTATCCCACAAGCAAATTCAAGCAAATTTGAAAAAAAAGTCAGTGTTGATGACTGGATAATAAACCTCAAGTACATTAATAAAAATATCAATTTAAAAAAGGAAAAAAAATGCAGAATGATTAAAAATTTATTTTAAAAATCCACTGACTGAACAGTACAGTCTACTGTCAACCACTACTAAGACTTTGTTATGCAGTTCTTCATAGCTTAAATACCACAATTCATCAAATTAATTGCAAGCCTGCAAATTCCTTATTCATAACAGTAAATAACAACATCTATTAAGTGACTTCTTGCAATGAAAATCTCACTGCCTGGGCTGATATTATGATGTGTTTTTATCCTAATGGATTTAAAGCACCTACAGTAAACAGGAGCCAAAATCAAAGCTTTTCTTAAGCAAAATACACCATTTTTCATATGTAAGAAATTCCTTTCAGACACTTGCAGTGTCACAGCAGAGTTCAGCTCCTCACACATTATCAGCCCTAGCTAATAAAGGCTCATGTCCCTGTGAGAGAAGCATCTGGCTCTTCTCCCCTAATCAATAACATTCAAGAAAAGTCCCTTCTTCCAGCAGCAGCATAAATTACCAGATATATGCAAATAGACTTGCTAATGTTAATTGCCAGGGCTGATTGGTGATTAATTTTTTGATTATGATCAATCATTCCGCACGAATTTTAATAAGACATTCCAGGCAATCTGCAAATTGATAATAATTAGGGATCCCAACCGGTGACACATCCACAGCCAACTAAAACACATCCCCGTGGCTGAGCATGTTCTGTGAACAACAGGCTCTGGTTTGGGGGAAAAGGGAAGCTTTGATCAGAAGCTCCAGAGCCTGCTGGGACCATGTCACCTCTGAACAAGAAGTTCCTTTTTTGCCATTTTTAGGCAAGATGGGGTTTGGCATTCCCTAGCACAACTGGCTGCCTTCTTCGTGTCCCTCAGACAGTCAGAAATTAAATGGGAGTTTCAATTCCATGACAATCCCTTGGGAAAGTCACCTCAATTTGTAGTCTTCCAGATGGGAAAATAAACTCAAGATCCCCAAAAAAACCCACCAAAAAAATCTCTTAGGAGCAGTCCTGCCAGACCTGCAGGGAACATGGTTAAAGGCAGCACACAATTAGATTTTTCAGGCCCTGCAAATTAAAAAAGGGCCAAACAGAAGGCTCATACAATATCTTTTTTTTTTCTTTCTAGTGCACAGCAGGCAGCAGCACTAAATTTTTAGCAACAAGAGAAATGTTTTCCCTGTGTGACACTTGTTTGTGTACTTTATGGTGAGAGTTCAGGCATTGCTGTAAATACAACAGCTCAAAACGCAACATGGTTAATAATACTTCCTTTTAAAAGGAATTCTCTGGCAAACACAAATATCCTCACACAACACTTTAAAGCCAAATGCTATTGCTGTATATGAACCAGAAAGTGCAAGTGACTGGAAGAGGACATGAAGTTTTCTAAACTTTCAGAGAATGTGTTTGACTTTGCTCTGTGTTCAACTTGGACAGACAGACTTTGACACCTGCGAAGAGGAGCTGAAAAGTCATCACCTGCTGTCAAAAATGAGTGAAATGCAAGTGAGGGGTATAGAGGAGAGTAAATTAAGGGCACACTGTAGCTCATCACTGCCCTGTCATGTTCAACTAATACTCAAAGCTTTTGAAATTTCTGTCTCCATGGCCTGATTCTGATTTGCACAAAATACCCCTCTTTATGTGTCAAGAATGTGTAAAGGAGTTTGAATATAAATGAAAGTAAATCCCTGAGGTTTACAATTCTTTCAGTTCTTTCCCTGCTGCCAAATGGACCATTTCATGATGAGGTCCAAGGTATTTGCTCTTTTATTTGAAGAGCTTGCAGTTAGTAGAGTGTAAGTAGCTCAGCTTTTGCTTTTATTAAAAGGACAGAGTAGGATTAGCCCCAACTTTTATGTTAAATTTTCTGTCACAAGTTAAGTTTCAGTCAAACGTTTTTTTGCACAGGAAATATCTTCTTCCTGAATAAGTCATCTTTTCATCAAGACACTGAAACATGGTTTTTAAAAAAGTGCAGTTTTAAGTGGAGATTTTAAACCAATAGGGAAATATTTTCTTTTTCTCCCAACAATTCAATAGGAAAAGAAATGCCAAGCAGTAAAGAAGTGTGTGCTTTCTGTCTTTCCTACATAACAAACAAGAAATGCTTTCAAGCAACATATATTCTTGTAGGTTTTAACCATAAAACAGTTTTTATCGAGGTGTTTTTAAAATCTTGGCTCCATTCTTGCCTTAATCTCTGAATTCCCAGCTAGTTTCAAGAAGACACCTATAGAGGGAATTTAGTGGCCACAGCAAGCACTGAGAAACACGAGGAGTAAACATGAGCAAGTACCAAAGGAATTTACCTTAGACAAACCCAGCTCAATTCTCTGCCATTTGTTCAACAACTTCTCTACAGTCAGAGGAACAATTCCATTGTTAAATTAATGTCTTTGATATACATATTAGGTCCTTATTTTTTAAATTAACATTCCAATAATTCTTTATTTTTTTAAATTCTGCGTATTCTCTTAAACGAAATAAATTAACAAATGTTTGAGTTCTCTCCTCAGCTGAGGTTCCTCACCATTCCCTTTATAAATCTCCTTCAGGAATACTGAAATGCTGACACGTTCCTTGGATTTGGTCTGTCATTCCTCTCCAGCTCCTCGCACTTGCACAATTCACAAGGTCATGAGTACAAAATGTGCTTGTTAACTTACACAAGAATAAAGCTGTCAGATGGGCTGAGGGCTCCTTGTGTACCAGTTTAGTGAAATATGATTATCCAAGCTGTAAAATGGATAAACCTATTAAATTAATAAATCTGCTGCCCTGAAGACTACGACTGATGTCGTTGCCTTACCTACAAGGCACCCTTTCTTAAATTAATACTTGATAAAGGAGTAAATCTTTTAAAGACACACACTAAAGCTTTGCATTGAAGAGTTATCTTTTGTGCTACAAACTGTAAGTACTTTTTACTGCAATGGATGTAAGTGAGAGGAAATGAATTCCAGGGAAAAAAAAAAAGGAGTCTTAGAAAATGTTATTACCCAGCTAACACTGTGGGCTGCTTCTTATCTGTACACAACTAATCACAGCCCTGTTTCTTTTTTTATTCTAATGTGTGAGTGGATTTTAGTGCTCATGAAAGTGAAGGATAATTAGTAGGGTAGTGGATAAAGTGGAAGGGCACTGCCTTATCAAAGGCAGATTGGGTCAGCTACACATGGGCAAAAGAAATCATGATTCTCTTCTTTCAGCTGCTTTGATTTATTACTCTCAACGTCCAACAATGAAGTTTCGCATCGGGGGAGAGAGAAAGAAAAAGAGTTTCAAAGGGTTCATCCTTCTTGACTTAGAAAGCCTTTAGCATATTGTGTTTGTTAGGGCACAATATCACTCTTCTTTATTATTATTAATAGTCTATTACACAGACAACCTTGCAGAAACAAAGAAAAACCACTCTACAAGGCACCGACCAAATTTAGGCCAAGACAAAATATCTGTCACTGAGATTTTACAGTCTAAAATAAAAACCCTAAGAAGTGGAAGGGAAATGAGCACAGACATGCAAAAGGAGCTGCTTTAAGATCACATGGCAACCAACCAGCAAAAAAATGGAACAGAAAACAGATTCCTGATCCACCCCAGGACCCACTGATAAACTTATACTGCAATAACGTTAAAAATGAGACAAAAATCAAATCTCACTGCATCCAAAGGCATCCAACATCGTGCTCAAAACTCAAAAGTGAATTTGTAAAAGGAAACAGGAAATGAAAACTAAAGAGGGTTGACATGATTACGGGGTGTTAATAAGAAAAGACATAAGCCAGGGGCCTTGATGTACAACTAGACAACAAGAGGTTACGTTTGGAGTCAGGGCTATGCTAATTTGCAAACTTGGGTCCATTTCATTAAGTGAGCTGAGAGACAGGCTGTCTCAGTCCAGCAGAGAGGGATCTCATTATCCATGTAGGGAACAAGAGATAAGAATCTTTTAATAATTGCTGGGAAGTTGTTTTTTTTTTTTTTTTTATGATGATATGGAATGCCAATTTATGCCTCTCCACTCAATGTGGATAAAAACCAGCCTCCTTCACAGTTCAAACCAGCCCCCCTCTGGCTGTGGCCATTAGGACAGGGAGGGAAAGCAGAGACTAATATGCTTGCCCGGGAGACCAATGCTGCACAACTCCATTAAATGCATTTCATATTGGGAACATGTTTGTTTACAGGGGTTGGGATACTTTGCCAAGGCTTTTTACTTAATTTTTAATGGGCACAGCTGTAGGATTTAGGGCCAAATCCAAACCCCAATGCAGCCAACGGGCAGGACTGCTACTGACAACTAGCCTTTGGATCAAACCCTTTACTCATTAAGGAATGGCTCTGAATTGACACATTTGAAAAAAGTTGAAGAGATTATATTACTTTGGCAAAAGCATTGTTTGCAGTGCTTACCCTCTGTCCCTCTCTCCAAAACACAACCACGGCAGCCGTGAGAAAGGAGATTTCTAGCAGACAGAGGTTTGTACAGCTATTCCCTTCCCTGATAAAAGCACTCTGCCTACTTCAGGCTAAGCACAGCACTGAATTTGTGATAGGGACAAGTTTAGCCTAGGAGAAACTGATTTTGGGACACTTGTGCCTTTCACACATGGTACCAAACGCAGTTCTGACCACCTCTAAAAGCATTTGCATAAAAAAAGCAGGGGTAAAGTTAGACAAAGTCTCCCACTCGAGTTTTACTACATAGTATTTGCTAAAATCTGAGATACAGACACAAAAATATAGTAAAATCACACTAACAGCATTAAACTTTTAAGAGTAAGTTTTCCCTCTGCACAAACTTACACTGCAAGGAAAGGAGGAAGCAGAACTATTTCCACAGCCAAATCAGTTCATTTGGTTGAAGTCCCTGGCTGGACTGTGCATTAGTGTTGGAAAACACTGTCCAGGGAACTCTGAAGCCATGCTTATCTCTAAAGCTGGCTGCATGATTTGTTTTTATGCACTGGGTCAACCTAAGGACTATGCATGACTTATCTGTCTCCTCAGCAGGAACTAAATTATAAGGCTCTCTTCAGCTGACCTTGCCTCTTTTCCCAGTTTCTGGCTGTTCATGTACCATCTTTAATTTCCCATATGCCCATCTGCTATTGGAGGTCATTTGGCCAATATTTTTTGTGAAAGGCAATCCCAGACTTCCTTTTGCAGGCATGACTGGAGAAGGAGGATTGGCGAAATGGAAACTGATTTTTTTTTTGTTAAAATTTCATGTTCTGGGTCCTTAATTTGATGGGAACAATGTAAGAATGAGCTATCTGGGCACAGATACTCACCCAGGATGACAACAGTGCCTCCTGTGAGCATTTAATGGTATTTGCACTTAAGGACAAAACAGAAGGAATTGCTTCTCTTTGATTTAAGTGTGCTCACAAGGACAAGGTTAGTCAAGGGAAACCCAGAAGTCTGAAAAGAGGAGCAGAGGGCAGGAGTGGCACAAAAGGGCACACATTTCTCCCTGGAGACTGTGTGGCTGCCCAGGCTCTCATCACATGCCAAGCCTACAGAAAGTGTCCCACCCCAGACCTGAGAGGGAAGGGGCTGCAGTACATCCCATTCTTTACTCACAGCTGGAAGGAAAGAGCTTGAGGTTTACACAGAGCACCTTCTCACACCCTCACTGCAGAGGGGCCTGACACCAACTGGTTTTAAGCAGCTGGTGTTCAGTTCTCTAAACTAGCAGTGCCCACCAGCACTATCCCACCCCTCAGGGCTATGAAGGAATATGGGCAAAGGCTGAAGTAGATCATGCCCAGCTAATATTAAGTGGCTCTAATGGAATTTAGATTACACCAGTCATCTTAAAAGTCTGGATGTTCCCTGTACTCACCCAGAGACTTGGCCACTGAAAGTCTTGGTCTCTAGGCAGTGACCAAGCATGGCTGGAAGCACCAGCCTGTGCCTGCAAAACACCCTGGGTTCTTGATATCCTACGACTTATCCTAGAAGTTTCAACACTATCAAAGACTTCAAAGACTTGGTGATCTTTCCAAGTGGAAAAATTATTTCCACTAGGGGCTTGTGTGAGACCACTGAATTCAGTTTTGCTTTTGAATTAAGTCACCAAATTTCAGCCCAGGTATTTAAAGAAGGAAAACTAAAATTCATAATGTGACACTTCTGATGCTTCACACTGGTGCCTCTGCTCTCTTGTGTCTACTGCCCACAGGTTTCTGTTTTTGAGTTAGGAAGCATATATCCCAGCTACCTTGGCCTGAGTTTATTTGCAGTGTATTAAGATAAAAGTCCAGCTGTAATATAATTGGAATTAAGTGGGGTAATAGTCTCCAGATTTTTAAAAACATATTACAAGGAGACCTCTCTTTCGCTCTGCTTATTTCTCATAATTACAATATGAATTTAAGGCACTATAAAATTAATAGAACCCTGACTGGTGACTGAAGTCTCCTATGCAGGCAGACAGACAGCCTGTCCCTGCCCGTGCCCTCCAGCTGTGACTGTAACCCTACACATGATAACAACAGCTTCACCTCTAGGCAATCTCATTTATTGACCCTTTAAGACTGATGTTAAAAGACCAATTGAAACTAATAACATGTAATGCTTTCCCTGAGCTCAAACCTTGACCATACACAGAAAATTTTAAATTACTCACCTCATTACATGCCACAGAAAAGCTGTGGGAAAAGCACCCTCCACTACTGATGAGATGAATATATATGTGTGTGTGTGTGTATATATATATATGCACATACAGGGAGATTTGCAAGCTGGAAGTGGAGATATGGTAAAGTCACCTTTAGCTTATGATAGCTATGGTTTGATTTCATGTTTTAGGGAGCTTTTGGTAAACTTGAGTAATAAAACCATTTTTCTTGTCCCGTTTCCTTGCAAGATGTTTTTGGCCTGATGCTGGTGCTCGAGTAGGTCAGGGCAGAGCGGGCCATAGTCTGGAGATGCCACAGCCACTGTCCCATGGCCCTGGGGCTCTGAAAAGGATGCACTGTGCATCTAGGTCCACTTGGGAAAAAATAAATCTGTTTTCTGTGCTCTCATCTCACAGTGTGAAACGGTGTGGTCGTAGCTGGAAGGCAGTGGCTGCGTGTTATGAATGCAAGAGGGAGGAAATGGAAAGGGAGGCTCTTGTTAGCAGCTCCTGCAGATGAGCCATTGTGTCCAGCCACATACCTGGAAACCAGATCTGTGTACACAGGCAGATTCACTCAAGTGTAGGATATGATATAATTATAGCCAATTAAATCATTTTCCCTAAGATGCTTTTTAGAAATCAAGTTGTTACTTATTCATCAGGCTGTCAGTAAACACAACTCTTTCACATACAACATGTTTAACTTCTGCTCAGGTCACATTGCTTGAACACAATCTTCATGGTAATTAATGACACCTCTATCAGTTCCCAGCTTTTATGGACCTCTGCAAACAACCAAAAACAATAATTGAGGGAATTTTCCTTTACCCGTTTGAGAATGGGAAGGCTTGGTTAGTTTCTTTGCTTTTTACTTAGTATTTCTATATTCAATACAACTTCTACAGGTGGGGAAGGAGTCACTCTTAGCCCAGTCGTGGGAATGCTGTCATGCCAGCACCTTCACGTTAGGGAATAGATCACAAACAAAAACTGAGAAGTTCAGCTTTATAGAGTTCAAGGCTTGCTTTGCTAAGTGTGCATTTGAAACTGATTCCTGTTCACTTCACAGATATATATATATGTGCTCATTTAGGATCAAAAATAACACTTATTTTTGCCAGTACATATACATATATTCACTTACCTGTCTCGTAAACACATCCAAGTGAGCCCTGGGCCTGCAGCCCAGCTGACTGCAGTTCTGAGGGTTATGTTAGTTCTGGCTCAGTTTTCTGAAGTTATGTCTATACTTTTCCCTTGCATCAGGCAGTTCTTTCAGAGGCACTTTGTGTTGCAGTCATAGATGAATGATGATGTATTGCCTGACCTGGAAATGTCAAGTGGACTGGTGAGAAGTGCATTTTGTGATGTTCCTGGCAGCAGCATCACTAAAATCCAGTGTGCAAATCTGAAAGGCTGTCTTAGCCCCTCTACAACCTGGGCTTGTCCTCAGCATCTACCAGCTAGGCCCACTTTAATTCATCACAAACAGCTTCTGTCTCTATCCTAAAATGTCATGGAGCTTAAACAATGTTATTTAACCTCCTGTGCCCTCTCCCCATATTTCTACCAGCGCCAAACACCCATAAACTCATTCCAAAAAGCCACACGTTACCCAACCAACGCTGCCTAAGGAAAGCATTCAGGAGTGTTTATGGGGCAGCTGAAGTGTAATGATTTAGTAGATGTTTATAAATGTTTATACTGTACAGATTAACATTCCCCAGGGGGCCTGTAATGAAGAGAGTGCTCCAACTGGAATCAAACCAGCCTGCCTGGGCTGAATGAGCATGAATGAATCCTGCTGGCCTACCCTCACCAGCTGTTTACTCAGTTTGAACGGATTTCCTCCATCCATGCTCCTTTGGCATTTTATTTTGGGAGAGGCAGGACGGGAATGTGGTCTCAGAAGAAGCACAGTTTGGAAACATGCTGGAAAATCCAGCCTGTCACTTGGATCATAGGAATTGCTCACAAATTGCACCAGACAAAAAGAACAAAGAGCCCAACCTTTGGGCCGTGGAAGTGGAGGCTGAAACTCCTGTTGACTTCAAAGGGAGCTGAGTCTCGCTCCCAGAACCCGATTTTCAAACATGATTTCCAAGTGTAAACACTGAAAATCATATTGAAGCAGCCAAACTCTGCTACTGGGCCTTGGCATTTACCATTTGTTTCACATTAGGCCACTACGGTTAAAAAATATGACTTCAGGTCATCTCCAGATGTTGTGCTGGAGGTTCCCAGCAACAGCTGAAGAGAAACACTGAGCTACCATGGTGGGCAGCTCCCCAGGTGTCTCCCTGAGTGTGATGGACATCTTTTATTCAGAGTAAATGAAGGAACAATTTCAGTTTTTTGGCTGATGCCCCAAAGAGTGAAAATATCTGTTCCTGGTACTGGCTGTATGAAATGGGTTTCAAATTGTTGTGGGTTGAACAATGTGAACACCAAACACAAAAATTAAGGCTGGGAACTGGTAGAGGAAGCTGGGCCTGCCTCTATGCATCAGAAGCAATAAGCAAGCAGGTTTTAAAAGATCCTAACAGCAGTGATGACTGGGAGAAGGAGGAGAGGAAGATCATTTCTTTTGGGCATGGCGCCAAGTGAAAAAAAAAAAAAAAATTCAGCCTTTGAAATCACAAGTAAAGAAATAAACCCCTCTGGATTTCTGCTGTGGTCAGGAGAGTAAGATTTTTGTACATGACACATGTATATATTCAGAGAGTGAATCATCCCAAGGGGGCCAGAGAAGGGTGGGAAGAAACTAGAAAGGATCATGGCATGGCCGTAGTCAGCATGGGCCAAAAAAGAGTGGCCAGAAACACCAAGCAGAGTGAACTGTATCTTCAAGAAATCTATATCTTCTGCTGCCAGTGGATTTCTGCAGAGGGCCTTCTTCCAGCTGTGGGTTTTTTGGCTTTTTTTTTTTTTTTTTTTGGTTGCTGTGATAAGATTTCTCACTTCTCCAAGAATTATTCTACCTCTGGCTCTGAGAGTAACATAGGCGTAGGACAACCAGCAGCACCATGCACTTCAGGTGTTCTCAAAATAAATTACCAAATATTTCTTGCGAACTCTTAAACCACAGCACTGGAGGCTGAAAATGTGTGCTGCGATTCTGGAGCCTCTCCAAAGGGTCAGAGAGATGGAGAGGGCTCAAGACATAAAAGAATTATTTTCAATGGTTCTCTGAGATCTTTTCAAAGGCGTGAAAATAAGTTTGCTTTGAATCTTAGATGGAGAGAGTGGACAAAGGTAATTTTGTTTGCAGTGGTTTATTTGCCCATCTCACGAAGCTGTCTGAGCTCGTTACAGTGTTTGGCAAACACTCCTGGTACAAGTTCTGTGCTGTAACCCCACTTGGGTCTTTAGAGCTGTGGAAAAGACAGATATTTGAAATCTTCTAGAGTGCTGTAACCATCAGGTAATTAGCTGGAGCAGACTTACAGAGTAGGAGAGGCTCACGAGAGCTCTGAAATGAAAGCAAAAACGCCTCCTGGAACTAATTTTAGAGTGGCTTGAAGTATTTAATCCTGCAAATTATTGCCAGTGACGAAACATCAAGGTACTGCTGGATCTTAATGATGGCAAAGCAGCAGGAATGGTTCACCCTGAGCTACCTCCTGCTGATGGCTGAGCAATCAGACATGATGTACACCCCTCGCAAGGTGCAGGGACAGCTATGTTTTGCTCCCAGTGACTTACAAAGTGGCCTGGAATTGTTCCTCCCTTCTTTGTGTCTGGGAAGGATCCTTTATCAGCAAAGCCACTTCAGGCCTACTTTGCAAACAGCAGAGAATAAGGAAGAGCAGACCTAACACTGGGACAGCATCCACCACTGCATCATGCTGGACCCCTCTTCCATGGGGGTCTCCATCCCTCAGAAAGTGGGAAAGGGTTTGTAGAGGGGCACAAGAAGGCAGAGCACTTAATTCTTTCATAACTAGGACCCATCTCATTTGGAAAGATGCCTTTCTGATTCCTTGCTCTGCACATGAGTCCTCATTAATGAAGCTGAGGAGACTTGATTTATTCTTTTACCCCTCCAGGAGTCAGTTTCTCCAGCATGGAGAAAATAAATGTCAACCTCATGAGGACTGCTTTTAGCAATGAGAAATACCAGATATGAGACCAGAAACAGATTTCTTGGGGTCTTAAGCCCTATTTGCTCTCATACAGATCTTCAGATCTGTAAACCCATTCTGTATTTTTACCAGACATCTTCTGAGGAAAACAAGGAAACTTCATGTTTCTTCCCAATGGGAAGACACTCAAGAACCCTGATGTTAAAAAACCCTTCGTTTACTTTCCACACAGAATTTATTCACAGCCAGTTAATACCCCTCTGTTCATGTGCCAAAATATTCTTGTATCTTTAATAAGTACTCTGTCTAGCTCTGTGAAAGCTTTGCACTTGATTGCTACAGAACATAGGAGCTCCCTCTTCCACAAGCCATAGGAAGAAGTGTTAATAACAGAACGTGCTGTAATTCTCCATGCAAATTTTGCAGGAGCCCATCCAGGTGTGTGCAAGAACACAAGCACTAATCTCAAAACTATTTCCACTACCAGCTTTCCCAGCTGTAAAGGTTTTCTCATCTTTTAAAAACAAAGGAGAGGCAACAACCTACACTTTAACATTTGCTTGAAAACAGTTTCCCAAGCAGGAGAGCTACAGTGTCTTTCCAAAACCCACCAGGCACCAAGGAATATTTCCTTTGAAGAGACCAGAATGAAGATCCTGTATATTTCATCGAACAACAAGGATTTTTGAATTCAGATTTTGCTTCTTTTTAGGCACAGGTATCCTTTTGCACATGCACCCCTTAGATCTGCAAACCCAAGTGACCAAAACATCAGAACTAAGGTTAACCCTAAACCCCTATTCATATGCATTATGAGTCACTCTTTAAATACAGGATTATTCCTTGTTTTCCAGCAGATTCCACCTCAGGATGGACAGTGTTCACTTAATAAGCAGATATTCAATATTTTGTTACAGTGTCATTATTCCACGTGTGGCTTGAGGCCTCACTTACCACAAACGACTCCAAACCTGCTTGGAAGACACAATTGCTAATTTTCTTGTGAGTTTTTCTAGGGCTCCTATCAGTATGGCATATGAGTGCTTCACAACGCTCGTTTCTCCTAACAACACCCTGCAAGACGAGAGGATATTATTATTCTTGTTTAACAGATGGGAAACTGAAACACAAAGAGATTCGGGTCAAAACATTCTGCTAGAGTTGGGTCCCCAAACTGAGATGTCTGGGAATTGATTTCTCAGAATGTTTAATGTTGTACAGCATCATATGTCAGGAGAAATAGCACTGGCAGTATACTCTGCAAATGGAAACACGGAAAGCAAAATAAAATTAATAGCCAGTTGGGAAGAATTTAGTTCAAATAGACTTCTCTGAGACTGGATGAAAGTTTTGCAGGATTCAGATGCTTGAACCATGAGATCTCCCACTTTCTTTTCAGTTCTCTGCCTTTTTACCATGCTCTCCCTGCTTCCACAGCAAATACAGGCAAAGTCTGTCAGGCATCAGCCTCCTGCTCTCCCCAGCTCTGACCAATGTCCTGAGCTGCTCCACCTTCTGAACCGAATTGGATCAGGGTCTGCTGCTAAATAAAGCACATGGTCAAGTAATTAAAGACTAGACCAAGCACAGGTACAAAAGGAAGCCAAATAAGTGCTTTGCAGGAAATCCTAATTTCATGATTTCCTGACATTCATTTCTAAATAATAAGCTTTTCAAGGAGAACAGTCTTCCTTATACATATGTATTTATATAAAATATAAATTTTATATACAAATGTAATTTTAAAACAAAATAGAAATGTATTTTATATGTGATAAGTGTAATATATAGGATAAAAATTATATATTATATATGTGTAATAATATAAACTTATGTATACTTATATTCTTGTTCCTGATACACAATCAGTCAAAAATTTCCAAAGACTGGAAAAGGTACCTGGCATGATATATTATGCCCAAATGTTTAAAGTTTTCAATATAAAATTAAAGAGGAACAAAATCTGCCCAATAGGTTTCAGTTCAGCTTTCTGACTTTGTCTTTCTGCTTCAGGAAACTGGGATACATGTGTCTGGATAAATCAGAACTCCTTGTATTTTATAACATTCCCTGCTGAAGGAGTATGTAGAACCAGAGCTCCAAATTTCCAGTACTCAGGAAATTCAGTTATTTCATAATATCATTTCATTCTGAATCGAGAGAACACCTATGCCTCCCTTGCCTCAAACTTTCAAATTCCCTTAAAATTTTTATTTGTGTTGGGTTCAAATTGTTCTAAGTAAATCAACCAGAGCTGATACCAGCACTGGAAATTTTCATGTGAATATTTGGAGCTTGACAGAGTTACAAGGAAATAAAGAAGCCTGGAAAGTTTCAAGCAATCCTAGTTACAGGTACACCACCAGCCATTTGTAAAATACCACTGCAGTAGCAGCTACATTTTGTAATAAAAAAACTTATTAAATGTGCTATGTGTTATTTTCAATACAGTGATACTCAGGAATGTATCCTCATTTTCCAGGTACTTTTACTGTCTCTCCCACTTAGGGCAGAGTGAGGAGTAGAGCTCTCCTCACACACATGTCTGCCTCCTTTCAGACACTTATGAAAAAAGACCCCAATCTGAACTTCTTTAACCTAAAGGACCGACCACAGACTTGTGTAAGAAGGAGCAGCAGCTCTGAGTTTCCCTCGCAGATGCAGAGGCAGCCCTCCTCAGCTCCCAGCACAGAACACACACGTGTGGGCAGACAGAGGGGGCTTTTAGGAGATGAAACCAGGGTTTGTATTAATTAAACGCCATAGAAATTTAGACAACCTGGCAGTTTCACTGATTAGTATTTTGTTCATTGTTTCCTTATCAAGAGGATGGGCAATTTGACTCAGTCACCTTTTGAAGGACACACTGGGGTTTGTGTGAACCTGGGCTTCTCCCAGTTCTCAAAGGAACTAGTGCCAGAATGATTTTTTGCTTTTTCTTTTATACCCCTCTCACACACTCTTTTATAGTTTGATGTACTCTCAGTGCTTTTAGCCCCACACTTGTACCTCCCCAAGGCTGAGAACTCAGCTCAGCCCCACGGCACCGTTAAACCAGGAGAGCAAACATCCTGGGAGCCCCAGACACCAAGGGCCTCTCCAGAACACATTTGGGAACCTCAGCCAGGCCCAGCCAGGGGGAAGGTTGCTCACAACGAGGGCTTCACTCCAGCCTCTCACTGGGGGATCTTTGATAAGTATGTTCATTTTGCAAAGCCTATAATTGTGTGTATTACACTGTGACAATGTGCATGCATTTCAGGGCATTCCACCTGGATGAAGTGCTGCACCCCACGATCCTGAAATAAACACCGAGGTAAAAACCCCTTTTCCCCATAAACCATGTTTTGGTTTTAATTTTAAGACCAGGGAAAGGCAACAGAACAGTCATGAGAGCTGTTTAATTAACAAAAAAAAAAAAAAAAAAAAAAAAAACCCCAAAAACCCAAAAACCTACATCAGGATCTTGTATTTCGAAGGGAGGTGAGAAAGCAGACTGAGAAGGGCTCTTTCTGTCATGCTCGGGCAGTGAGAACTGCTCAGCACGGCAGCTGCCAGCAGCCAGCGAGGAATTCCCCTGTCAGGAGTGCCATGACTCACACGTGCCCCTGCTGCTCCTCTCCCTCAGAGGCAGAGGCCACACTTGTGGTCTGGGATGTGTCAGGAGAAAGGAGCTGGCAGAGCTCTCCTCTGTTACACAACCTCGCTGTCCCTGCCCGGAGAGGCACTGTCCACCCCGGGCAGGGAGCTGCTGCAGGTGGCACGGGACACAAAACCCTTTTGCAGCTGGCATTGCCCTTCTCCCTTCCTTTCCCTTAATCCTCTGCAACAACCAGAGCAACCCAGTCAGCTCCTGAGCAATCGCAATGCTGTTATAAAAGTCATCCCATAAAAAAGGGGTTTTTTAGCATGGGTGGAAAATGAGGCTCCACACAGAGCAGAGCTGACACAGGTATGGAGGTCCCTCATCAGTTTTGCTCAATAAATTCACAGCAGAGCTGCTGCCACAGCAGCACCAGCAGTTTGCAACATTTGTATTTGTGCTCTGGCTATTTATTACCGTGTTTTTCACAAGCCCTTTTAATGCCTCCAGGAGTAATTTATGGGGACAGAATAGCACGAAAAGAACAGATCCCACTTATTTAAATCTCTGGATGATGAAAATCACACGAGAAGAGCAGGTTTCACATTGTTTCCTCTCCATAAATGGCTTTCAGAGGCAGTAAAAGCCATGTAAAAGCAAACATAAACACTGTACAAACACCAAGATATTCAGGTTTGTTTGGACTTATCCAAACACTGCCCAGAGATTTTCAGGTTTATTCAGATCTGGGCTCTGTTTTGTTAACTCATCCCATAAAACACTGCAAGTTGTAGTTATTCTACATATAACCAACTAGATATATGCTCTAATTTCTTTTTTTTTAACTAATTTTACTGCACAAGAGGATTACTTTAATAAAAACAATTCTTAGTATAAATCTTGTTACTTTTCAGATTGATGAGTAATATGTGTGACTGTGGTGATTCTTTTTTCCTTTTTTTTTTTTCTTTTTTCCTTTATTTGGCAGTCCTCACAGCTTCTGCTCCAGCATATGAAGCAGACTGATCCGGACACCCAGGATGATCCAAGTTTCCAGAAACTGACATGCTGGTCATTAATTTTATAAAATAAGCAAATTAGTGAAGCATGACTAACAAACTTTTTGATCCAGTGAACACTCATATGTGCAGTCACATTAGGAATCATAACCTTTTTAGTGCTAAGAGTAATAGCAGGGACATGGAGAGGTCACCAAGTTCCCTTCCTAGGGCTGGGGGTAAAATTTTGGAGGTATCTGTTACATACAAAAGTTTGAAATTACATGAAATTTCTAAAATCATTAGCATTTACCTGTAAAAGGCAAATTAGATTTCCCCTTTTTTTCAATAATTAAAATTCTAACTCCCTAATTTCCAGATAAAGTCATAGAATCACAGAATGGTTTGGGGTGGAAGAGACCTTAACAATCCCCTCATTTTAACTCCCTGCCATGGGCAGGGACACCTTCCACTGTCCCAGGCTGCTCCAAGCCCTGTCCAGCCTGGCCTTGGGCACTGCCAGGGATCCAGGGGCAGCCAGAGCTGCTCTGGGCACCCTGTGCCAGGGCCTCCCCCCCTTCACAGGGAAGAATTTCTTCCTAATACCCAATCTAAACTTACCCTCAGTGTAAAGCCATCCCCTCTCATCACAGGATACAATGTTTTGTACTTCAGCTCTACTATATTTCATGTTTTGCCTCATGAGACCAAATTTATTACAGTGGGGGATGTAATTTAGTAGTATATTTCAAGCAACCACAAGTGTACCTGCTTGGCTGCTCTTTTTTCACAAAGTCATTCCAGGAAGCATTTAAAAGTCAGAAGACTGCCCCAAAATTTGTTTGAGTAATCCAGGCTCCATGATTCTGCAAGAGAGAATAGAACATTAACTTGAGAGGTTTCCTCTGCTGCTTGTCAGACCAAAATGCCATAAAGGCAGGCAGATCCTTTACCACACTGTTTTCCTATAGGTTAATGGAGAGAAATCTCAACCTAGACCTTCAACCAGCAAAAAATCCTGCACTCATTCTCACCTTCCCTCACTATTACCTCTGTATAATCAGAGGAAGTAATCCACACTGCTCACAAAGCACCCATCACCTTCAAGTCTTTGCAAAATCCCAGCCCCTTCAGACCTGAGCTGTGCAAAGCCTCAGGATTATTCATATTTTCACCAGCCTGATTCAGCAGAAAGAACATGGAAGCATTTTGAGTCACATTTAGAGCTGTTTATGGGTATGGGGAAAAGTTGTGTCCCCTGAACAAAATGTTGCTTTCTCTCTGCTTCATTCCTGGGTTAAAGGAGAATTAAACTGTTCTGGAACCTGCTGGGTAAGAGGGGGAGCAGGGGGATAGAGAAGGACAATTTATCTCTAAATTACATTGCTCTTCAGAGTAAACCACAGAGAGCTGTAATGGGACAAGTAATTTTTTTACATAGTATAATTAATTAGAACCCATAAACCCCAATTAAACAGCACTTTTGAGACTATCAAGTGGTGCATGTTTGAAACTGCAAATATGACAGTATAAGTACGTTTTTATAGCTGGACACACTCCTCAGGATTATTTTCAGTGCTCTACTAAAATGGGAAATGGCACCAGTTAGGCCCCTGCTAATAAATCGCTTGGAAACAGGCGATATTAATAATCTTTATGGGGGTAGGATGGAAGCCAGATGGGGCAGGGAGGGGAGTGTGAAAATGGCATAATATATTGGCCTAGAAAGCATAATCCAGGCCAGAGCAGAAACATAATCTTGTTGTGGATCAGAGAGGACTGAGAATATAACAGGGCAAGTGATGTCTTAGAGGGGACTTGCCCTGGTGATGCCTTAGATTTTAACTTTAATATTTTTCAAATCCTGCACTGCCCAGTGTAACTCTGAAGTTTCCTGTAGCTTGTTAAGTGCTGTTCTTTCATGCTCACACAGAAATAACAAAACCTCTCTAAATTGCTCTCCAAGGACACCCAGAACGAGAACTGCAAACCACAATCGTGGGGAGAGGGGGGCAAGCTTGGGCAAATTCCATCCTTGCCTGGCTTCTGCTTGGGGAATTGATGCTGAGATCCAAGTGGGAAGAACTCGGGAGCTGTCCTTGTCCATGTTGGGATGCACTGAGGCAGGAGACTCTGGAGCCCAGAGTGTACCTCT
Organism: Erpornis zantholeuca; assembly: GCA_013400515.1. NCBI lineage: Eukaryota > Metazoa > Chordata > Aves > Passeriformes > Timaliidae > Erpornis > Erpornis zantholeuca. Next base: position 1,303,493 of record VZTN01019209.1, on the reverse strand, counting down.
GAAGACCTTTCCAATCTATCCCATCTTTATTCCTGTTTGGTCTCTGTTTCTAGGTATCCATTTAAGGCATCAGTGGGAGATCAGGATGATTTCTGAAGTAAGGAAAGCAACAAGGGGAGCATCTGCAAGGAAGCAGAGGAAAGTGCTGCTCGGGGGGATTTAACAGCCCCTAGCAAGGAGGAGGCCTTGCCCCTTGGCCTGCAAGTGGGACATGGCGCTGGGAGCTCCGCTGGTGCCCTGCCCTGGAGGAGCTGTGCGTGCGAGCCTGTGCACGGGCTCCGTACGCAACCAGCACAAGGAAAAGCTCCCTCTGCCCTTGTTTATTTACACGAGGCCCCAGTTGTGTTTGGCTTGGCAGGCGGGAGCCCCACGCCATGTGCCAAGCGCAGGCCCCAGCGCGCACCTGACAGCCATTAGCGCCCGGGCCCATTTTGTTCTCACGTTTCGGGCGCTGACCCACAGCCACGCACGGCTCCGGCACACACTCCATCAACCTCCCTGTCAGCAGCTCCAGCCCGGCAGCCCCTGCCCTGCCAGCGAGCACAGAGCTAATGCAGGCTGGGGAGAAACCTCCACCTTCAAAGAGATGCCCCTCTTTGCATGGAGAGCAGAGGACACTTCACTGATGCCTTAAATGGCTGCTTAGAAACAGAGACTGGACAGGAATAAAGGAATAAAGGAGGGATTTATTTGAAAGGCCTTCAGGTGCACACTTTGGGCTCCAGAGGGTCCTGCCTCAGTGAACCCCAACATGGACAATGACAGCTCACGAGTTCTTCACACTTTTATATCAGCATAAATTCACCAACCAGAACCCAGTCAAGGATGTGATTTCCCCCAAGCTTGTCCCTCTCTCCCCAAGATGAAGGTTTAAAATTCTTGTTCTGAGTGTCCTTGGAGAGCAAATTAGAGGTTTTGTTATGTCGATCTTAGCATAAGAGAACAGCACTTAACAAGTTAGAGAAAATTTCAGAGTCACACTAGCAGTACAGGATTTGAAAAATGTAAAAGTTAAAACCTAAGGCATCACCATGGAGGACTCCTTACTCCTTAAATTATGACTTTGTTGGGATTTGGAATATTTTATCCTTCAGAAAATAGCAATGCAGCGTGATAAGTAAACAAGAGGCGACAGCTGAGACTTGGTGGCAAAACCAGATACTAAATTCTAGCATTCCTGTTCAATGCTCCTCATGTTAGCTGCTCCCCAAAAGGGGCATCTTTATCTTATCAGTCGCTCAGAAAATTCCTCCAGTCACCTATCAACATAAGAAGAATATTTAATCTAGAAATGCAGAAAAATACACTTTCAGATGAAGGAGAAATGGAGGGAACAGCTTGTCTGGATAGAAAGCCTTGCAGCGAAGACTCACAACATCCGTGGGAAGATATGGGGAGGACTTAAGAGCATCGAGGACATAAGAGCTTTCTCCAAAAATGCTTTGCACATTATGCTCTGTGGAGGTCTGAAGAGTGCTGCCACATTCTTTATATACATGGGGAGGCTATTCAGCTCCTAGTTTTTAAGAATCCATTTACTAAATTAGAGAATCTTATAAACATTTGCATTTCTTCAGTCTTATGCCAATTTATGTGCACTGAGACCCTTAAGCTTTCTCACCAACATAAATTATTCCAAGATCTGACTCCTTGGCAGCTCTAAATACTGTCATTTTAGTCTGATGGAGACATCTTTTCTTTCTATTTACTTTGTGCACAGTTTTCTCAGTTTAATATCAACAGGGACAGGGACTCTGGCAAGTCATCTCTCAGTCCTAGGTTGCAGAGAGGTTTTGGACTAGAGTTCTTATGAACTTCAAAGGAAGGAATGGGATGCTTAAATCACTGGAGAGCTCCAGATTTCCATGAGAGGGAAGAGCATTATAATTTTTTTCTATGCCAGTCTCAAGGCAATGGACTTTTCAGTGATCCCTTACTAAAATTTATTTTTAAAAAACCAAACATTCCAAACAAGCAAAGACTCATTTTGGATTTGTCTTGGAGGCTTTTTCCCAAAGCTCTCTGGAGCCTGCATTGTTGAATGTGTGGTAATTTAGCACAAGACCTTATAGTCAGATCTACAGTTGTAGATCTAATAAAATGGTTATACCATGTTTCCAGACATTGCAAAAGCAGCATTTTATCTGAAATATATTAAGTAGATGCTGATATTGACTTTTTTTTCCCCTAAATCTGCATAGTTCACACACAGCTTCTCTACAAGCCTTATACTTCAGGTCTCACTTCTGTGCTCCTTAAACTGTTGGGTTTTTTTGGAGGATAATTTCCCATTTGAAAGTTGAGGCACTGGTAGACAGGATATAAATGCATAGAAATGAAAATGGACCTGAGCATGTAAAAGCAGGGATGATTTAATGTAAAATAGATAAGGTTCTTGCTCCAACAGCACAAAATATAGGATTTATTTTTCTTTGTCCAGAAAATACAAAGGAGCTCAGCACTGTACAAGTCATAGTGAGATGAAGAACCCTCTCAATTTGAGCAACAGACATGGCAAGAATAATTTGCCTGGACACTGCAGAATGGGACATTAATTGAGATCCATGCAGACACAAGCAGGGTCACCACATAGTGAAGGAAGGACCGAAAAATTGCCTTAATCTTAAATCCTGGTTCAGAGATTTCAAGAAAAAAAAGCACACTTTAAGGAAAGTGGAAAGTTGTGACTGCAGCAGACTCATGGTCTAGTTAGTTAGGGGGTAGAGGCATGAGGAATATCAGCAACCATCAACAGGATGGCAAATGCCATTTGAATAGACATGTGTCATTCCTGTACCGCAGCCAAGTGAAACTACAAACACTATTAAAAGTATAAAGAGGCTTTAATTTACATTCCTGCTAAGGCATCTTTCTGTTGCCAGAATATTGCTAGTGGGCTTAGTATAAATGAGAATCTGGCCTTAATATGCTCAAACAGAAAAGTGAAATACACAGACATATTGACTTGGATTCGTATGCTCTGTTCTGCTAACCCAAGGTACCTACACGGACCAAAACTGGCAGAAAGAATATGAATCAGTACCTACAGAGCATAGCAGCTTCAGTGAGCACAAATGATCTAAAGAGTCACTTCCTGTGAGAGCAAAATCAGCCCTGTAGAATCACAGAGTTTGGAAAAGGCTTCCAAGATCATGTAGTACACCAATTAACCCAGCACTGCCAGGTCCACCCCTAAATCATGTCCTGGATTATGCATCTAAGCATTTTCTGCACGATTTAATATTGCATGTTTCCTTTATTTTTAGCATCACACCCCCAAGCACACACCACACAACTCGAAACACTGTCTACTCCATTTTACCCCTGCCGTGGCAACAATCTTGGTGCTAAAGTCAGAACTCCAACATCCACCTAAACACATGGCACCCAGGAAGATCCAACACTTGATGACAAATTTCAGACTTTTAACACAAAAGACAAAAAGCCTTGAATACCAGCAGTGCCTTGGGAGGAAGTTGTGTCTTTTGCTGGAGGGAGGCTCAGCAAAAAAGCAAAGGACAGCAATCTCTGCCAACATGACCAGGGGCAATACACACCAGCCAGGAGCTGCAGGAGCTTCCTTCTATCACCAGAAGCATTTCTGCACCCTGCCCATTATCCCATTTTCGGCTGTGGCCCATTCCCTCTGCTCCAGAGGAAGAGGGAAGAACAAACAAACAAACCTAGAGGCCAAGTTAGGCATGAAAAGGGGGAGGGAAAAAACCAAACCAAAACACCACGTCATGCCTGTGAGGAAGCCCTCGAGCAAAGGGATGAGATGTGTTTCAGGCTCTAAAAAGAGCTTTCCACCAAAAAGAAAAAATCATCATATGGAAAACACAGGAGAGTAAAAGGTAACTCCAAACACATGCAAGCAGAAAGGCTGGGGGTTGGAACTAGATGATTTTAAGGTCCATTCCAACCAAAATCTTTCTACGATTCTCTGAAAATGGGTAAAATTCTAGGGTGTTTGAAGTCAATGACAAATCCCTTAAAATTTATTTGTGCCAAGATTTTGAGGTGAACACATTTAAGTAGATTCCTACATTTATTTCTAAATAAGAGATGTGTAGTTCTTGAAATGCCTTCTTGGGATGTGTTAATTTTGATAGGAAAATGAAAGGTGTTAATTTGTCCCTGTCGCCGTATAATATTGAACAGTTAAATGTGGGCTGATTTTGGAAACAGCACATGGCAGACACACTTAAAAAAATAATTCAAAAGGTACTGAAAGAATAATCTTTTCCAAATCTGTCAACAAGATTCTATCCACTGTTTCTGGCAAGAAATCTAGCTTAACTTGGTAAAACAATCACTTTTGCTCTCCCAAACATTGTAAAACAAGTGGGGTCATGGAAAGAAAAGTAGGAACATTAAAAAGACCCTTGATGACTACTCAGGGCTGTGCTGCTGTTATCGTGGGGTATTTCCAAGGACCTGCACAGGTTTTAAAAGTTCAAGTAAATGAGGAGGGCAGGAGGGAGCTCAGACTGCAAGGGCCGAGGCACTGCAAATTCAATTCACTGCGTGGTTTTGGTGTGAATGCTTTTCCAGCTCTCACACCATTACATAGGATGTAGCATCATAATGATGTCAACTCTTGGACCAAAGAACAAGCTGATTTAAGTTTTATGAGGGGAAGGATGAATACTTTCAAAGGAATGGTGAATCGAATAAAACAGAACTGGTAGGAGCACAGTTCAGGGAACTCATGGTTGTGCTTTGAACTATTTTTAGCAAGGTATTGCAAGTTCAGGGATAGTCAGATGGAAAAGGCCTGCACAGATCAAGTGAAGCACAGCCTCTCAAAGCATAGACAATTTGCTACCAATTTTGCAGGGAGAGAATCAAAAAAAATCAAAAAAAGAGAACAAAATCTCTTCCCTTTCGCTGAAGGTGACTGCTGCAGCAAGGCTGCTCTGTGTGTGTGTGACTGAGCATCAGAGGCTGTGCAAAGCCATCCCTCCCTGTGCCCCACCCTGGCACAAAGGACAAGCACTCACCTTGCATTCAAATCAGCACCCTCCCCTCTCTGCTTTCTTCAGGATTCTCCGAGGCACAGGGCAGCAGGAGGGTGCAGCAGAGGGATCCAGGCTCCATCCCTGCCTTGCCTACAGCAGGAGCAGTCCCTCGTTGTCGCTCTCCACCTCTCTCCCAGGGGTGCTGTGACTTTGTCCTGCCCACCCAAGGAGGTATTGGATCCATGTGGTTTTAGCCCCAGCATTTTCAGTCTGTAGGGAAACAGAACCGCCCTGAAATTCAGACACAAAAGAAAGCACAAGTAGGGAGGTTTTCAATCAAAGACGCTGCTGCTCCTGCAGTAAGAGCAGGTCAATGAAGACCTTCCCCAACTCCCTTTGGAAAGCCACTGCAGATGACTTCTGCCAGCTCTTGCTATGTTTTTTCCTCTTTTAAATGCATACTTGAGAAAATCCTGTAACCAGGAACACACAAGGAATGGGTTGCTTTATAAGCTTTACTACAATTATGGATAATGTTGGAAAATATACTGTATTTTTCCTGTATGGTGGGACTGCTATGAGCACAGAAAATCCACATTGAAGGGGATTTCTATGCAAGCTATGCAGCAGATGAAGATTGTATTGCAATCTTGAATTACTGATTCAAGCTGCTTCCTTGCCTCTCCCCACCCACTTCTCTAATAGCTTTTAAACTTAAATAGCCATATAAGTTAAAATGTTCTTTTATAGGGTGAAATAAACAGATTTTATGGTTCAGAAACTGCAAGTTTAGAGATCAACACTTTACCACTAATTCATGCAGGTTCAAGCTGAGGAAATGGCTCATTTTCCTCTCTACAGTCTCTGATACTTTTTTTTTTCCTCAAAAAAATCCAAGATGCAATTTAAATTAGATGTTATGAAAACTATGGATACAGACAATGCTTTCTCTTGACAAAGCACATCTAGGTTGCTGCGTTCCAGGTCCCAGATCCCATGAAATCAGAGGAAAATTACTGCTGAAAACCTCAGATTGGCTGGAAATTGGTACAAAACTGTAGAATTAGTTGTACATATTATTGATTGGGCCTAAAAGCAAAAAACCAGAAAACACCCAACAAAAAAATTACTAAAAAAACACCAGAAAGCTTTCATATGCCACTCTGGAAATCTAAAAATGTCTTATGACTGCAAATGTAATTTATACTTAAGCTTCTTTTTATCTCAAAATGCTGCAAAGAATATTTAACCCCAGTCCGTTCAGTACAATCCTTTCCAGTGAAATAGTAGGAAATACCAGTTCCAGCTGTCCCAGGAAAGCTGAGGAGAAGCAGGACTGATAAGCCCCATACCTTCTACAGCACATTTCCATTACTAGAATTATCCATTGGACTTCATGGGTAACCCTGGCATTTCAGAGAGCCAGGGGAATACCGTGACCCAGAGATGTGAATTCCAGATGCATGCGGAAATAATTGGAGGGTACAAAACCCCAGGAAGACACTGCTTTGAAAGCTTGGTATGATCTGAACGCACAGAAAGTTATTCTCAAACCGAGGAAGAGCAAGAACTGATTCTACTGAGCAGTGGGAGACTCTGCCCTATATAGTCTAAAGAAAAGTTGTGGTGTCCTGATAATTTTATCAGAAAAATTACTGTGATTATGTTTCATTTGTCCATCTATTTGTGTATTCAACCCTCATCACTATGATTTTTGAGTGTCTCAAATATCCAGTAACAGCAGGGGCGTATTTTTCTTCCCATTTATCCCTACATAAACCAGCATTTAAGTGGTTAAAATGGAGGTTTTTGTTTCCAAGCAAAGATAATCCTGTTCCTGAGGACACCAGTAATGGTGGTATATGACAACATAATCAGCAGCACAAGGATATAAACAACTCCCAATTATCCCAAACCAAAATTTTTGAACATCTTGTTACATTTTTTCCTTAGGCCTTAAAATTACTGAGTTGTTATTGCTGGATGCTTTGTGGTGAATAAATCTAGAATAATTCCCTGGAAAGAGTGAATTGCACCGAAATTGTGTTAGTGCAGAAGACCACAGTACCAAGCTTGCCCTGGCTTTCCCATCCATGGGGACAAAAACCAGACCATGTTCTCATTGTGTGGGGACAGGAGGTAAAGGGGGAGGAGCAGTGGTGATGTGATTTCTAGGAAGTGGGAAGCAGCTGCATGGAAAACAGGCGAGAGGGAGAGCGCTATAAGAACGCCACGCAACAGTCGGATTTCTTGCACTTCTGCTTCTGTCAAAAGGCCAAATTCCCTGTGCCTCCAGGTGAGGAACTAAACAACAACTGTGAAAAAACCCCACGGCACACGAACCCAACCAGAATGGAATTTGAGGGGATCCATCGGTGCTGTTTCCCACACGAGGTGCTCAGAGGCACCATCATGTCTCAGAGCTCTCACACATATAGGAACACGAGATTCTGTGCTAGAAACAGAGATGTCACAGGACACGGCATTCAGATCTGAAGACAGATCAAAGTAACCACATTGAGAGCCAAATCCAAGCTTGGGCTTTGCATATACCTCCAAAACATGGATGTTTTTGGAGCTAGAGTTTGGGTTCTGTCATCCATCTAATCTTGAAATGGGTGGATCAAAGATGTTCAGTCTGAGGCTTAGTAAAGTGCTAACAGATACTTTTGAATAGACATGGTTCAGTGAAAGGCTCCAAGCGAGACATAAATTTGTTGGTGGGCAAGTGCTGAAGTGAAGGAGAAGTGAAACTGGCTGAGGAAATTGCTGCGTACCTATTGATTGCTTTGATATATTGCCTTGTGAGGTTGGATTTATGTGCAACAGGAGTGAAGGAGAGGCACAACGTGGTTGAAGAATTGGACCAGAAAGTTGGTAGCAATGCCAGAAAAGACTGGAAATTAAGAAGGATGCCCAGTGGTTTGAGCACTGGCTTGGAAAGCAGCAGCAATCATATGTTTGGTTCTCCATCCCAAATTTCCTGTGTGACCTTGGCCAAGTCATCTAGTGCCTCAGCTTCCAACAACTCAAATGGAGCTCATAAACCTTGTTAAAAAATAAGAAAACTTGTGGGGATGAAGGACCATCTCTCCCCCATTGCAGCCTCACAGCTTAGACGTGGCTATATAGACTCGTTACACAAAGGACACTGGATGGCTTCCTGAATTATTCAAAACAGAAATACAAATATAAAATTATGGAAAAGAACTGCCTGCAGAACATTTGAAGCTGTAGGGACCAGCCTGGTTATAGCTCTTCCAACATTTCCATGCTCTAAGGAAGCCACATGCCTGCTCAAGCTATAGGAAAAACACACAAAACATTGCACAACTCTGGCTGGCACTGGCATTTGCTCTGTAGATGGCACAAATGTTAACCTTATTTTCTACAATGTTTATGCCAATGTAAAGTGGAAATAACTGTAGGAATTTATCTTGACATACATATGTGCGACATCTGGCCACATCAACACTATCATTTATTCCAGAGCATGCATTTTCCTGGCCACCATATTTCAGCCTACCTTAGTCAACTGCAGTAACATTTTTTGGCCAGTACAAAATTTTGACCTTATGTCTGTGTAGATCTGAAAGGAATTTCCCCTTCAACACGCATGATCTTCCATTAAGCAAAGCCAGTTCCATGATTCCTGGAAGAATTAGGCAGTACAAATAACCTGTAAGTCTGGATCCTTGCAGTTAATGCTTTGGTCTCCTTTTAGGGGACAAGAAGTTAATTCTTTCACACCTAGTGGGTCATTTGGGGATGGTCTTATCACTCCGTGAGGAAAGGTACATTCCTAAATAATTGAAAATCTCAGATGCTGCTTATTCTTCTGCTCTAACTGACCAAGTGTTATGCAAATTTTAGAGTGAAAAATATGCATTCAGCCTTGCAAATGGAATAACATCCTAGATGGTTTGCTGTGTTCTGGAGAAAACAAAGGATAAGAATTTATTCATCACGGAGAGCTTTCTCCTGCTGTTACACACATTCGCTTAATCAATAGAGACAATTAGAGAGGGCCAAGCATTTCTACTACTGTGCCATCCCAGCTTGGCCCATAGCACTTTCTGAGAAAGGATTTTTCTTGTATCTTTAATGGAACAACACTCTTGGGCAAATATTAGTATAGAGTGTAGAAAGGAATCAACCACTTAAATACCTACAAAATTAAAAGTTAAATTTCTACTAAAAGGCAAGTGAATGCTTGCAATAAAGGTCAATCGTGATAAAGATATTTGGGCAACAAAACCAATGAAAATAATCAAACTGATCAGTAAAATCAGAACAATGACAACAATCAGCAGCAGGGACATAAAAAAAAAATAAAACTGAGTTTACCACAAAAGATGGATTTGAAAAGAGTTAGAAGTTGAAACTTTTCCTCCTCCTGATTATTCCTTCGAGCTCTGATTTTCAAACTTCCATTCTGCTGCTGCTTAAGCCTGATAGCTCTGAAAACTCATGGCTGCCTGGTACACACCTGGGTTACAAGTGCCCAGATGCCCATGAGGGGCATTCACTTACACAAGTGCTCTGCTTGGAGAGGGCAAAGCTGTTGCCTTCCTGCTGGAAGAGGTAAGGAAAATTGTGGGAAACGAGGGCTATGTCCTAAGCCTTGCTCACTCATTGTTTTACACTTTTCCATCTTGGGAATTCAGCTCTCACTTATATGTATATTTGGGAGAAAATGCACAGGCCTAACACTTGTAGCTTCCTGCCTCCTTCAGGAATGTCACTCAGCAAAGACATCCAGGTCCATGTATGTCTCACATGTGTGAACATTTTCCTCTTCAAGCAATGTCCAGCTGAAAACCAAGGAAACCTCTTTAGCCACAGAGACATAAAGATGCATCAGAGAACATTCTCACAAATTACATGCATCTTTAGGCACAAGCAAAGCCAAAGATAGCTGCTTCCCCCTGTAGTGTAAAAATTCCTGTACAGATTATGCACCTTATTAATTCTAGACCAGTGAGCTTTCCTCCTAGTTTATAACAAAGTGTTACATTATTAGTCAGGCTTCCCAGCAACTTTTTATAAAAATGGTGTTTTTATTGCTGTATAAAAAATACAAGGCGAGTTAAATGTTCAGTATTTTCTTATAAAATATTTAAGTTTATAAACTGTTGCAAACAGGCTGGTGTTTATATAATATTCACAGACATCTGTAATGCCTCTCATGAAAGCTAATGTACAAGCTCTTAGCTACTGCAAAAGGGTTTTAAAGATGCTCTGCCCATCTTAAAGTGTAATTCTACATAGTCTGAAGAGCTACTTTGATAACAGTTTGTTTTGAGCTTAATGTTTATTCCTCCCACTGCTGTCTAGGCTGAAATTTGCTTACTTTATGAGTGAGGGCCCCAGAGCATTTAAAATTTAAATACCTGACTAGGACACACTTACTCAGCAGAAAGCACACACATGCCTAATTTCAGGTACATGCTTACATCCTTTATGTCTCAGGACTCAAATCATATGCCCACATTATTTAAGAGACAGAAAAGCAGCTGGGAATACAGGCCTTTCTGAGGCAGAAGAATGTATTTCCCAAGGCAAAGAAGCTCTAATGACTTATTTTCCAGGTATTGCCCAAGTATCTACCACTACTAAGAAACAACTCCTGTTTCAGGTTCTGAGTTGTTGTGATTCTGTGTTCCTGTAGATATTTTATTACTGTTGCTAAAATAAAAAATAAAGCTACTGAGACTGCAAGCACACAAGTGCTCCTACATCTGACAAAATGCCAAGCAGAAGTGGGGTTCTTTCCCCCCAATAGATTGCAAGGTGTCATATTTGCACCTGGTGACATTTTAATGTGAAACACGAGGAAGACCCAAGAATATTTATAATTCTGAGTGCCTGGTTTAAAACTGAGCCAGAGAGACTCTCCTTGGATTTCTCCTTCAGCTCGTTTAGAGGCAGCAGAGCTGATGCAAGAAGACTGTTGCACAACCTGATGCCCACAGCTGGCCAGCACAGCCTGAAGAGAGTTGTGGCATTCCCCTCAAACCAATTTCCACTACACATCAAGTGTAAACTTGGATCAAATGTGGTTCTGAATCCAAAGGCTCACAGTGAGGATCTCAGGTTACCCTCAACAATGTCTTCAGAGCAGTCCTGCCCAGCAATCGCTTTATGGCCTCTGCAGATGGAGCATTTGCAGCATTTCATATTTCAAAAGGCCAAGTGGTTGGTAGGTAAGTACCAAACCACCAGCTCCACTGAATGACAGGCTTTGTGCTCCCTCACACAAGTCACAGACTGGAAAACAGCAATGCAAAGTCCCACAGCAATATTTACTATTAAGGAGCAATTTCTATATCTACCTCTTTCTTCTCACAACTACATTTTATAGGTTCCAACATAACTGATTGCCAGGTGATGGTCAGAGCTGTGATCTCACAGGGACAAGCATTTCTCACACATGCTTTGGGCCAGGTGAAGACAGCCAGAGGCTGGATGGTAACCCCAGATCTGAGGAGCAAGAACAAGCTGCAGGAATGGAGCAGATGAACTGTAAGCAGGTACAAGAATCTGAAATGGGGATCACATGGGTGCCACACAAGTAGACCTCATGAAAGAAAAAGCTCTGAAATTCTGTGAGATCTGTGAGTTCCAGGCTTGAGACCTGATGGAGAAAGGTTGCCAGTAGCTCACTGTGTACTGGATAAACAAGGTGCACACTGAGCCTCTCCCCTGGTCCTTTCCTCATCCTTACCCCTGGCTGTGATGCAACTTTGACCATCTAAATGTAATCACAGATTGATATGGTAAGAGTCAGTTGGTGCTACAAGTTTTAAAACTCACCTATCCCAGTCAGAAGACTGATTAAAGGAACACAAAACATGTCACCAGACTATTCCTCTGGGCAGCCACACTCGTCAATAAATACAGGTTGTGAAAGTAAAGGAGCAAGGGCAGCTGTAGCATACATTGGGAGAATATCTTTCCCCTCTACAGCACACAGATGATTCCAGTATCAAACCTTTTTCTACTTATTTATGATGACTGATACATAGTCTGTACTTGATTTTAAGGAAAGTTACAATGAGGAGTAAGTTAATGTGCTGTTTTCCAGGAAACATATGGCAGAGCTGGTATTCCTCAATGTGGAGCACACAGGACAGGTTGTCTGACGGGAGGGGAAAACCTCCACTCCACACAAAGTGCATTCAGAGAAGACTTAAAAGAGAAACTACATGTTCTTATATCCCACTCTGCTACTCAAACAGTGCCCAAAAGTAACTCTAGCCTGATTTTCCTTCTTTACATCACCTTTCTTTCAAGGTATGAGGAAGTATTTGGCACCTTCTGTTGTGTTGTCTGCATCCCATGCCCGTAAATAACCTGGGAATTTTCAGTTTTAACACATTACATATAATAGCCAAAAATGTGGTGGACTGAAGCTGTCCTCACAGCTTTTCTCCTGTGAAGAATACCAGATTTTTATGTTGTTCCTTTGTGCAAGGACCTGTGACCATGGAGGGGAAGTTCCATAGTACTAACGGCCTAAAGCAAGCCCAGGATAAGAGCTCTTATCCTGTGAGAAAAATTTCAGAGTCCTTAAGGGGTTTTTTCATAGTTTCTACTCCTGTGTTAGCTGCAAGAAAATTATTTTTCCCCATTATTGGACAGATCTGCCACCTTATGGATCCATGTCCTTGAGAAAACTCATCCTCTACAGTAAATGCAGAAACATCTAATTCCTCCCTAAGCTCTTGCAGAAGGACAGACAGAGCCAGTGCAGAAGATCATATTTCTGCTAAACTCACACTAGTAGCATTTCCTTCACAGATCCAGCCCTTCTGGAGCTCCTTGTCCACCCACATCAGAAGAGCCTCCTTTAGAGCCTTGCAAGCCAGGACTGGGCAAAAGGACAAGTCCCCTCTGCTACCCTTTATACACTGTAACATCATCTCTGGTATCTACACACAGGGACCTGAAAGGTGCCCATTCTTTTGGTAGGTAAGTCACATCTGGTTCACAGAGCAACAGAAATACCTGCACAGACAAACAGCTGTTCTCAAAGATCCTCCATGCAATGCTAATGGCACTGAACATGACCTTCAAAAATTCTTTGGGTAGTGTATTAACCCTCCTCAAAGCATGAATTTATAGAAGAAAGGGAAAAAACCAAAAAAACATCAAGACTGAATAGCTTTCCTTGTCAGGACAATGGTATTCTAGTAAAACAAACATTTTAAATATTAAATATTTTAAATATTAAAAATATTTTGCTTTAAAATAAATTTAAATAATTATAAGTGAGGAACAGCCTGAAAATATTCATTTCCCTGCCTGTGGGAATCGCCAACACCTGCCCTTTTTAATTAAATGAGGGGCATTAGTTAACATAGCCAATAATAGAATGTTGTGGTAACTCATCACTACCACTACAACCCAGCTGCAAACAGACAGAAAGGTATCAAGGGCTGGCCAGTGCAATTATTATCAGATTGAGATTATTCAAAGAACGAAAAAAATGAGCAAGATTTTTTTTTTTAAAGGGACCTTTGTTTATTTAACTCCTTGCCATCTATTTTAATTCTTCCCTCTTCTTCATGCAGTCATTTTCCACTCATCACTCCCAGCTCCCCTGCTTGCTTTGCTTAGCAATGCACTTCTTGCAAGCACATGAAAACTATTCCAATGGTACCAATCATGCATATTCTCAAAAGGCAGGCTTACCCTAAAAAGCGCTCAGAGTCAGAACAAGATGCAAGACAAGTGGATCCAGCAAATGAATAGGAGGCATCACAGCGAGACAATTATGATGAATATAAATAAGCTGGCGAAAAGAAATATCATTTCAGTGAAACATGCAATTTTGCTGAACCCAAAATCATTCTTGGAGACAAATCTGTCTTCAGAGAGCTTTCAGGATGAGGATTTTTGAGGTTGCGTCAGCTGTGATCAAAGAGTGCAACATCCCAGATATTTAGACTGAGTCTGTCCTCATCCTGCAATGGCAAACTTTGAATGTGAGGATTGCCATTATCTGACAATCTCACGGTGCAAAGTTCACAGGAGCCATTTTTGGGAAGAAGAATGTTGTTAAAGGCAGTCAGTCCATACCCTCTCTCGCTTTCATTTAGAAGCCACTGTGCAGCACTAGGTAGAAATACCTGGGCCAATCCAGCATGAAGCAGCTGGAGTACAGAGAGCAGCACAGACACGCTGAGCTGCCCGGAGCCATTAGGTGGAGATTCCCACCATGGGATGCAGCAGTGGGGGCAGCTCGGGCAGGTACCTCCCTACAGGACTGCACAGCCTCCTCTGGACATCCACTCTTGCAGTGTGCCCCCTAAAAGCAGAGGTTTCTACTACATCTAAGCCTCCAAATATAAGCACATGGCCAGAGTTTCTCATGTTCCCAGGTCGTGGGTGGCTTAGCTCGCCCACGAGACCCCAACCTCTTACCCATTGTACCCCTGACCTGTAGGTTTTCCTTTTCTGTATCCTCGCTGGACAATACCACCCATCTAACCTGACAAATACCATTGTTACCAAAGCCATGTGCTCTTTCGCTTCTCCCCTCCTAGAGTGAGCGCTGGCACCAGCGCTCAGCCCAGGTGCTCTTTGTTTGTTATTTTCACGTTATTAAACTTTTTATTTTGGAAGAAGCCATCGTCGCCCATTTCTCCTTTAAAGCCAACTGCCTCAGCTCGCTGCAGAAGGAGAAAGCACTGAGGAGGTAACTTTGTACTCGCGCTGGAACCTATCTTCCCGGGCAAACCGGTTTGGGGTACAAAGTTACAACCCACAGCAAACCCGTTTGGGGTATAAAGTTACAATCCACAGCCTCCTCTGGGCACTGCACACACCTCTCTGCTTTAGTCAAAGCTGTGACAGCTCGCGGAGCACTGCACATTTCTGACATGGTGCAATCAGTCAGACAAATCCGATCACCCGAGTGCTGCCAGTAACTCTGGTTAGCAATGATCTGCAGGATGAAAGGCATCCAGCAAAATAAAGCAGTTTTGAGGGGTTTATTTTGGGTTATTTATTTTCCGTTTTTCTTACTTTTTTGCCCATTGGGGAATTACTAATTGTTCCAAACTGATATTAATTGGCTCGCAGCTCCACATACATCGTCAGACTGCTGGTCAGCTGGCGGGCACGCCGTGCTTTCCCAGCAAATTTCTTTCACAGCTGGATTTGCCATCTGAAAAGTCCTTCCCATTTCCAGCTCTGCAATCCTTCCAGGCAGAAGGGAGAAGAGGAACAGACAGATGCCTTTCCACAGAGAGGTAACAACCCTAGCAGGTTCTCAGCATGTCAATAACAATCTAATCAGGCTGCATTATGCTGAGGGGAAAATGAGGTCTCTGACTTTGCCAGAACACTTCACACATCCGCTTGCTCTTACAAACACATACAACACACTCCAGTTTCCAGATGCAGATAAGGATAACCACAGCGTGGAAAACAATCCAAGAACTAGTCTAGCCAACTCCTAGCTGGACCTGAGCCTCTTTCCACCTCCTCTACTTGCTCTGGAATAACAATCGCTGCCTGTAAATTTAATGAAATTTCACAGACAACTGCTCTGTGTTGATGTCGCAGACAGTGCCCTGTTGCTCTGAGCATACACAGGAAAGCTGTCCCACCTTGCCTCTCCCCCTGTCCTGGTGTAATCACAGGGAAACCTGCAAAGATAGCTATGCCCGGGAAGCAGGGATTTATCCTGGAAGAGTCCTGATGACACCTTGAGAAAAAACAGCTGCAAGGACCTCTCCTCCCTACACGGGCAAGAAGTTGTACAGAAATGTCCTGCAGCACACCAAAAAATAGTGCACCAGGATTTTCTGTGCAGTCCAACTCCTGCCAGAGCTCCCTCCCTGGGCAGGGCTGATTAAAGCTGACCTAACCCTGACTGTAAAACTGAGGGTCTGATCCTCAGATGACCATAGTTAACTGGAATTAGTCACTGTCTTGTGAATCACAGAGCAATGAACCATGCCAGACAGAGGAGCTGCAAGCTGGCTGCTTCTCCAGTGTGCTCCAAGGCAAGGACTCCTACCCAGTAGCAATGTGTTTCTGTGGAAAGAAAAAAAAAAAAATTATAAAACAGCAAAATAGAATTCTGAGTCCAGACTCACTGCCTGCAGGAAGGAGGAGGAGATATTTTTTTTTTCTTTCCTGGCTGATTACCTAAAGAAAAAAAAAAAAACAAAAAAACAAAAAAAAAAAAACCAGGGAGAAAAAAAATTTACTAGCTCCAGTGAATGAAAAAGAACCTTTTAGTCCAAACTCCTCAGTCAGGCCATCCAAATTCCCGGTTGCCTTGATCTCTTTTCCAGCCAATGAGCTCCTCTTACGCTCTGACTGATGGTGTTGTATATTTAAAAATGTGTTTGTTCTGACAATTTGCTCCTCTTTTATGTAAGAGGACAGGCAAGCAACTCATCCCCCAAACCTCAAGGAAAGAGCACAAACTTTGGCTGCAAGACTATTTGGCTCCCTGAAGACTGTTGATTCTTGGACAAACTATTCCATCCCTAAAAGATGTACTTACCCTGAAAAAGAAAATGCACACACAAACATACAACTGGGTATTAAGAGCTTTGGTAGATCTGTGACTCTGGCCTTGTGACTAAAGTGTCAGCTGCTTCTGCAGAAATGGACATGGGAGTGGAAAAAAAAAATCCCAAATCAAAAAAGAAAGGAAGGGCGAACACTGAACTGGCCACAGCTGGACTGAGCTGAACTTCCATGGCTAAGCCACTAACACTGGGCTCTCCTCTGTGCCTCAGTGTCAGTGAGGTTATGGAAACCAGAGAGGCAAACAAGTGGGAATTTCTAAACAGATCAAGGGCTAAAGGAAAGGGAAAAAAGGGTGTGGGGGAGAAAAGTCAGAGAACATCCGTTCTGTGGAGGGCTGTGTGTTTCTCAGGGTACCCAGGAGAAGGAGAGATATGCCTATACAAGAGAGGTCAGCGGGTATCAGATCACATCACCCCTTTCCTCTTTCCCTTGGCTGCCTCTTAACGCTCCCTTTTGAGTGCATTTCCCTTCGGTTGTGGGAAAAGCATATTCCACCAGCCCTCTTAAAAAGCATGTTGCAGTGGCACTGCCTGAAATAGAAACCAGATTTTTGTCTTCAAGACCCCTGCCTTAGCCTCTACTGCTAAGATCTGGCCTTAATCTGAGCAGAAAAGACAGGACTGGAAAGGTGTGCACAACCCCAGTGTACAGCCAGAGAGCACATGAATTACTCCAAACAGTAAGGTGGGGCTCCTTAGTCCCTTTCACTCCCTTTTCCTGATAAGTTCACCCCTGGTTTTAACAGGAATGGCTGCACAGACATGGTGGAAATACATCTGCAGCTCTGCATAAGCCTCTGCGTGCTCAGGGGTCAGCAGCCCTGAAAATGATGACCTGATGGCCATATGATGAATGGAGCACAGGGACCAGATTAAAATAGACTTTCAAATTAAGTCCAGTTACAATAAATCCCCCTATTTCTGTTACTATTGGCTAGCTTAAACTGTATTTAGTGTCAACTGCTTTCCTTCTTTTTGCACAACCTTTTTGTAGTTAGCAGAAATCACCCTTAACAAAGCCAAAAAGAAGCACGTGAGCTCATCATCTCCCAGGTTACACACTCATGGCCTCATTCCCAAGGGTTTCCCCATTTAAAGTCACTCCTGATTGCCAGACCCTGATCTTCTGGGACAGCACCTGGGGAGAAGAGGGGCTGAAGGTTTCACTGAGGGCTGGCCAGGGAGGGGACACAACCTCCATGGGGGTAACAGACAGCCATGAGAGCCCTGGGGAGCACCAGCAAGGCTGTGGAGTCCCTCAGCCAAGTTCACATCGAGTACCTGCCCACTGTTCATAGCCTCCACCAGCAGGACCCAAGTGCTCTTCTCCATGCCCAGTTCCAGGCTGCTAATAAGAATGGAAAAGGATAAGAAATTCACACCTGGTCATCTTCAGATGGCATCAGCTCTGGAATGCAGCCAGACAGCCATCCCATACCGGCAGCTTCCCTGCAAAACATGTCCTGCAAAACCTCCTACACCTGCAGCAGTCCTGCATTTCCCACCCACATGGTTTATCCTGGATCTTTCCAGATGGGTCATGTGGCACTTAAGGACATGGTTAAATGGTGTGATTGGCAGTGCTAGATTAACAGTTGGGCTCTATGATTTTAGAGTTCTTTTCCAACCTAAGCAGCTCTGTGATTCAGACATTCAGATGACCTCTGGGGCACTGTGTCAGGGCTGCACAGATCCCATTGATCTCCTCCCTTTTAACTTGGCGGAAAGCTCAGGTTTTCAAAAATGATTCTCTTTAACCTCTCTGAGGAAGGAGAGATCTCAGGGATTTGAGTGCTCATCGTCTTAACGCCGCATTAGCAGGCGAAGGAGCTTGTTTGGGATTCTGCTCAGGGAAGGGTGGCTCGGAGGAGCAGGTCAGGGAATGCCAAAGGCGGATCAACACCGAGGAAGATGGTTGTGTTTTTCAACGAGTCTGCTGCTAAATGTGCCAGAGAGCAGGAGCTAGGAGGGAGGGAAAGGGTGTATGGTGACATGGAGGAAGGGAGAGAAAGCCTTAGCCGGCAAGACAAGCATCCTGAGTCACGCTGCTGGGGGAGATGAGGCTGCTTTGCCAAGGAAAGGCTGACAGAAGAAGTCAGATGCCTGGAGTAGTTCCACAATGTCATAAAAAAAATAAAAATAAATAAATTTACAAAGGGTTGGTGCAATTCTAGCCACAACCAGAATGTAAAGTGCCACTGATGGGAGCAGCAGCCACCCACAGCTCCGACAGCCAGAGCTGCCCCTGTCTGTGTGTACGAGCAAGGGGGTGAGCATGGTCTGTGCCAGGGGTTTGGATGAGCTGCAGCCCCAGGCTCACGCAGAACAGCTCCTGATTAATCACCCAGGCACAGGAGGCAGAGAGCTCCATCCACAGTTCCCATGGCCATGACCAGCATCGCTCCAGGCGAGCATCAAGAGGAACCACGTGCTCAGTCCCAGCCCCAAACCCTGGACTGGTAGAGAGCTGAGCCCTGTGCCCAGCTCAGCCCCGCCTTGCTCGGCCTTGGAAGCACCACGGCTGTGAACATGGTCAAGATGAACATGTTTAGATGAGAGAGGAGCTTGTTTTGCTGACTCATAGATGCGATTTTCATAAAGATGCAGGGAATTTGTTGAACTCTGGTTTCCCTTTGCTGAGATCTCCACAGCTTCTTTCTATGGCTATAATCTTTTTCTTATTTAGTTTTAATTTCTGCTGTAAAACCTCCTACATTTCACTGAGCTTTTAATTAGAAATGCAACAATGGAGTTTCTTTAATATATTACCAAAAGCACTATGATACACACCAAGGCCTTTGAAAACACACCAGAGTTTCTCTGCCAGCAAACCTCAGCCATTTTTTTTTTCAACTGACAAAGTGTAAAGTGAATACAAAATCCTAAAAAATGAAAATAATGTTTTTTCCATCATCAGTTAGGCATTAATAAAACACAACATTTCACAGTCCTCTGAGAACTGGGGTAAAGTTGGGACCGACAACAGGAGGAAACCATCTTTCCATTTTGTCTTGTAAATATTTTTCTTGCAGTGATTTGCTTCAACACCGAGGGTCTAAGGACCAAGGCACAACAGTGTGTGCAGGCAGAAATAAGATCTTTCATTAGATGAACCGGAATAGCTGGGACAATTAGATAAGTTTCCAGGTGCTTCCTAACCAGTCTCTCTTACACAGCACTAAGACAAATCTGTTGAAACCCCTTGAGCTGGAGGGCTCTGTGAGCTCTGCTTAGGTTTGCTTTCAGTCCTTCTTTCCAGAAGCACAAGTGCTTTTTACAGCTTACCTGACTGAAGGGCAAGGATTAGATCTCTTCAGTTTCATAGAAGGGTCTGCCCACTCCTTAAACCAGTCAGAATCACTCCAATTCTTTAGTAGTTCTGCTTATTCCCAAGCTCCTTTCTTTTCAATTGTGAAAAGAGTGATTTAGAATATAAAAACACAACACAAACCCCATATAAAAGGCACAGATAAAACCAATTCCCTGATGTGAAATATCATATCCACTCTTCTGAGTCCCTTCACAAGCTCAGTTCTCAGCAAAAGCCACATCAGATAATATTTGGTTGCTCCCAGAACAGTGACCTTGTGGTGTAGCTGCTGGAGAGCAGAGCAGATGCCACCCTATTTCATACCCCTGTGACCAAGCCATCAGCTCCATCCCAGCTCCATAAACTTCATGGAGAGAGAGGAGGGTGGAGGTTATAATGCTCAGCAGTTTTCCATTCCCAGGCAGAACAGATCTGCCATTCTGAGAACTCAGCAGATATGCATGGAAATCATTGATGTAAACAAGGGACACCAGAGAACACAGATCACTCCTGGTGATCTGAGTCTCAGCATCGCAGTGTGAGGGCCTTCTGTGCATATGCACTGAAGGAAAATGGCTCTCGGTGCTGCTGAAAATGATCTTAACCTTTGAAAATAAAAGCAATGATTGTGAAAGAGGTGATAAGGTTGTTCGGGATACTCTAATTGAAAAGTGCTGCCATTTTCCTGCCTCCTCTGGATATGGCACTGCAGTTAATCAGAATTCGGTGATAAATAGTGCTGGGAAGGAGAATGGGTTTTATTTGCTCTAAGCAGAGGACAGTCAGCAGAAAATCCATGAGGGGCTGTGAGGCAGACATCAGCCTAACCTGGCACAGGGACACATCACAGGATTTCAGCATCGGCAGGAGCAGCAACCACGATGTTCAGAGCTGCTGAAGCTGTGCTCACAGCTCAGCAGTCTGCAAAGTTCTTTCATACCCCACCAGCAGACCTCAGCAATGGGGCTGAATTAGTATGCTTTAGAAAGCCCAAAGGATGACTGAATATGAAGTCTTTCTTTGGAAGAACAATGGAAAACTCATCCAGCCGGGATCTGAATGAGTAACTGGTCCTGACACCTGAACTACCAGCAATCCCAAGGGCTGCTTTAAAAAGAGTAACAAAATCACAAGATTTGTCAGCAGATTTTCATTACGAGGAAGCTGAGGTCAACCATATTTCTAAATTAATTTTCTAGTACATCTTGGTTAGACTTTAGGTAATAGTCCCTCCTCCACCCTCCCCCCGCTTTTAATAAGTACAATTTACTAGAGTTGCATAAAAATGAGTAATACATTAGTTTCACTTAGACCCAATATGAAATGAGTCATTTCTTTCCAGCACATGACCAGCCTGTTATGTCTCTCCTAAGCACACCACAGAAAGATAAAAATGTTACTTTTTTGCCCATAAACAGACACAGTAAATCATCTGATTCTTTGAAGTGACAATGAGTTCACCTCCCAGAAAGGTCCATTTGAAGTGCACCTTTCCCTGTCATACCCACATCCCCACAGCTGTGTCAGGCCCTGGGAAAGGGGCACATACTTTGTTCCCAGACAAACCATGTCTATCTCCTCTGGCTGACAAGGGGGGGGAAAAAATCCTCTTTGACAATGGGGCCCCAAAGGGAATAAACATGGTACCTTTATTTATAGATCCAAAGCTTGATAACCTGAATACTACATGCTCCATCCCCTTCAGGCTTTGAAAGAACAGTATTTATTCTTGCCCTGTTCTGGGCTTTTCTGCCCCTCTCATCTTTCCAGCTCTGTGCCTCTCACACACACTCCCTTTAGGAAGGTGGTGGGCTCTGACTGGGACTATGAGATGTGATGTTTGTGGAGATAACATGATGGCATTGAAACTGCTTTTCTGTCTTCCCCCAAGCTTTGCCTTTTGGCTTTATCCCTTCTGTTTGAGCTAGAGGGAACTGCATAGGCCAGGGATTCCTTATCATCTCATAAATTAAGTTGAATATAAGAAAAACTTGCCGACTAAACCAAGAGACTTGTTCTCTCTTAAAACACAAAAATTTATATTTAAAACTAAAAATGCAGCAGAAACAAACTCCCCAGCACAGGGTGGAGCCCTTTGGCCTTTTAGCCTCCCACCCTAAAGCAGAAGAGGGTATTTGGCATCCACAAAGCAGGATGTGCTCTGCAGGGCTCCCAGGAACGCAGCAGCATTTGGGAGCCAGTCCCAGCACAGGAACACCACACCTGGTTGCTTCCATACCCCAGATCATTGTCTCACACACCTGCAGGAGGGATCAGCACCACCTCGGCTCTGTAGTGGCAACAACACTCCTGCAAAATCTGTCAGGTTACATTGAAATTAGGGTGGATTCAGTGAATTATTATTCTTCTTTTCTAAATTCGCCTTTGGTCACTATATGGTAATCATAAGTGCTAATCAAAGGCAGGATTAATGGTAAAAAACAAAGCAGTTTTTAACCTACTTACTTTAACACAGCCTGACAGAAACAGGTCATTGCATCCAAAAATCTCACCTTAGGGAGGAGCTCCTATGTCCCTTCCACGTCTTTTACATCCTCTCTGGCCTCCTTCACATCTGAATTCACGGAGCATGTTTTAAACATACTGGTGGACGGTCCCCAGTGTCATTCTCATTGACAGCTCCAATCACTGTCAGCAAATGTACCCTGGCAAGTATCCCTGATGGAGTCTAACCCAGCCTTGCCCTTCACTGCCCTCCAGAAACCAGCCCATAACTTACTGACTGCTGGATATGTCTTTATCCTTCCCAAGGAAATCTCTTTACTTGACCAACTGACACAGCAGGAAGAGACAACACACCTTTCCTGCTCCCAAGCCTGTTCTCAAGGTCAGGAATGGGAGTAGGAGATTTTTCATTCCCACTGGGGTTTGTTCATTGCCTTTGTAGGACTGACTACAGCATTTGCTCTAGTTCCAAATCCACGTGCAACTTTCAGGTTTCTTAAAGTTGTAACTGATGTATCAATTAATGCATTTTCTATGAGGGGATGTTCACCCTGCTCACAAATATCCAACAGCACTGATACTATCAAGCAAAGTATTCCCTTCATTTATGCACAGACCAAATTTGGTGCCAGCAAGGACAATTCAGTGTCCCACTATGCACAGAGACTTTTCCACCCTTAATCAAAAAGAAATTAGGAAAAAAAGAGAAAACTCAAAACTCTCATTGTCTCTTTAAGTTAGAGGCAGACACAATATGACCTCTTTTCATATTTTTTGATTTGGTAATAGTAAGAAATCATTGGTTTACACAAGACAACTCTACTCCTCTGGATTTACACAAACATGACCAAGACCACAGTGCTGGTAAGAATTCACAGAAGCTTCTCTGCTGCCTTCACATCTGCCATGCAGATCCCATGACACTTCTGCAAACTCAGCTCGCACACACTTAGCACAATCCATTGGAAGCTCCTTTTCAAATCCCAAATCCAGGAACTTCTCTTGTATTGCTCGAAGTTTGACCTAGCAATAGTGAAATCATTTTCTTTTCTTTTTTTTTTCTTAATCTTTTCATATGAACTGTATATCACCATCTCTTCACTTCACAGTCTGAGCCAGTTTTTAATCCATTGCCTTCCACCACCTCAGTCCTGAGGGTGCACTGAGGTCATGTTTCCTATATTTTCTTTGAAATCGTTAAACCTACAGGGAAAGGAGGGGTGGTGGTGAGTAGAATGTATTTTAAGACCTTCTGTAACTCAAGACCTGGAGCTATAGGAAAGGACCATGCATTGCAGCACTGATGATCAAATCATGAGTTGGCAAGGCTGGGCTTTCATTCAACTGAACCACAAATGCACTTAAAACAGTGACTTGCTTCTCTCCTTGTGTTTCAGATCTGCTCAGCATCTTTGCTGACATGAAATGACCAAGGTCATTTCTGCTCTGAATCAACATCAAAAAAGGGAAAGGAAGAAAAGTGAAAATATCACTCTCCAAATCTTCATCCCACAGCATATTCCACAGGGCACAACTTGATTATAACTTCTCTCACTCTCCCGTGACTTCTTGCAAAATAATCCCTCCTCACATGCAAGTTATAAAGCAAAGCAGTTCCTTGTACAGTGAAAGTGCACACTGGCTGTGATGGCAAGATAAAAGTGACCCAATAGCACACACAGTTCCAGCTTATCTTGAGAAAAGTGCTAGCTCAGCCACAAATGGTGAGGGCTGTGCAGTGAAGGCAACTTGCCCAAGGTTATGGGGGATCCACATTATGGAGAACTCGGACTCTCCACCCCTGGGCTGATTCCCAAGGGAGGGAGGCAAAAGATCTGCTGCCCTTAAGTTGTGGGTACTGAGCATCCACACAGCCAAACTGCACAACAGCACTCATCCAAAGGAGCTGCCTTCCCCTTCCCAAACCTCAGGAAGCACTTGCAGGACATGGCTGCACTGTGCAACTGCCCCCAGAGCAGCAGCCAGGTGATGCCTCACACCATCACCAACACAAGCTCTAAAGCAAGATGACTCTTAACTAGCTCAGGTGTGAGGCTGCTTCTTACTGAAGCATGTGCTGGGTCAGCCAACCTGTTTGGGACCCTGCTTCCTCCTCTATTTTCAGTCACATGGACACAGTGCATGGATGTGGGAACTACAGCATCCAGGACCACAGCCTCTCTGGGAAGAGTGGAAAGCTTCAGGCCCAGGAAGTGCAGGTGCAGCATCATTCCCAGCCATGCTCCTCTTCATCCCAGGCTCTGCTCCTGGGGAAGCAGCCCCTTCACCATCCCCCTTTCCCTCAATACAATCCCACTTATTCCACTGCACCAAGCTCCAGATCACCAAGGACATTTCAGGTTCCTTTATGTATCAACAGCAAAACCTGAGCCAAGCCTGGAGAAGGCTGTAGGGTGTATCCAGGGGAGACAGCATTTCTTGACACTCTACCAAGGACCTCTGCTTGCTCTCAGGCTTGCACTGATCACAGCTAAGGAGTGAGGGAGGAAGAGCATGTTATATTTCTTTTCCTTTAGATAATGCTCCAAAAATTCTTGTGTTTGACTACGAAAAACACAAATGATGTGGGTGTTTAAACTGATCACCCTGGCAGTGATTTAAAAAGGAATGACACAGAGCCAGGAAACCCCAGATTTATAGAGCTGCAGCCTTGTTTCCTTGTAGCACAAAGGAGAAAAGCTGCCTGTACACACATGTTTTTCCAGCCCCCAAATTTGTTATCTGTCCTGGTCTTATATCAGAAAGTATTTCTCCAAGATACCTCCAGGTAAGCAGGAATAAAACCACAACCGCTTTTTGGTGTAAGCCAGAAGTCATGAAGGCAGATAAAGCCATGGGCCCATCTTTTTGTCTGCTCTTAGGCACGAACATTTAGCCACTGAGTAGGAGAAACAGTGGCCCAGTCTCTGCTCAGAAACCCCAGAATATGTTTCCAAACAGCAAATTACACCTTAATATAGAGTTGGCAAAAGGGACAGGCCTGCTCTGCTGCCATAGCTCACCCTCCACATGGTCTTCATCCCTTCATTTCCATCATTAGCTGTTTTACTGCATAACCATGCCTTTTTACAGAAGGGCAATGCCTTCTGCTGATAACATCACCCTTGGGAAGCCAAAACACTCCAAATGCAATGGCTGGCACTAAACAAGGAGAGTCATTGTTACACTTCTTACCTCTACTTAAGCTCGATTTGGGCATAGATTAGAGGTGCAGAACAGACAGACAACTGCTGAAAGCAGAAAAAATACTGAAGTTTCTTGTCCAAGGCAGAAGAGGGGGAGGGAAACAGGCTGGAGGTAGCTATTCCTTAGCCAGCCTCTGCTAATCAAAGCGAGCCATCCTCATCGATATCACTTTGCTTTGGCAGCTCTTCAGGAGGATAAAAAAGAAGGAAAAAAAAAAAAATCCCACTCCCCCTGTGCAACATGCTTTAATTGCTATGTGTATCACACAGCAAAGAGGAAATCCGGGGGGGTAGCAGCACCATGATGAGCTGCACCACCTTTATTGCTTTCAAGAGAAAATCCTTGCGGTTGGGGAGCAGGAAGGGGGAAGGCACAACCCCCTCTGACCCACAGGGCACATTCTTTGCCACTCCATCTGCCACCCCCAGCTGCTAAATCCTCCGTCACCGGCACAAGGTGATCTCGGAGCGCAGGCACTGCTAACACATGAAAGGAAACAACTTTGGCTGGTTGCCTCCCTTCAAGCCCTGCTCTCCCCACCCCCTTCCTGCGCTTCCTCCCTGACATGTTTAAAGCATCTGAGCGCCGAGGTACTGAGATATCACAGAGCGAGCTTCCCTTTCCTATCCCGCTCAGATGGCTCTTGTCAAGCAGCTCCCTTCAGCCCCCTGTTTTCCATGAGGATTTCCTTCCCTCCTGCTCTGGAGCCACTGCTCTGGAGCTCACATTATTTGATTTCTTGGAGCCTACAGTCTGGAGCCAGAAAGGTTTGTCTGCTTCCCTGGGTTTAGCTAATAAATTGGGATCAGGGGGTCACACAGCAGGGGACTTGGAAGCCTGAGAGCCTCTGACACCATTTTTATTAGTTTTTACTATACATACCATTTCAGGAGCCGGGATGCCATCCCAGTGGGGCCCTACCCATTGCTTAGTAACTAAAATTTTGTAATCTAAGTTTTGACAAGGTCATTTTTTACCTTGGGAGAGTGTGGGGGAGGAAGAACCCCCACATACATTAATTACACAAACACTGTGGGGACAATGCAAATAGGAACCCATTTCCCTTTTGCATCAGGGCCAAGAATGAAAAATCTTTTTACTACAAGGCTATTACAAGCCAAACAGGCCAGGATATTTTAAAAGACACACCAATACAGTCCTGTCCTCTGCTTGAAAATTGGATGAGTGCATTTCAGCCTTTCTGTTGTAAATACCTAAAAAAACCCCAAAACATGCCATCAGCCAAAGGGAACAAACCTGGAGGTAGCCAAGCAAACCTGGAGCTAGCCACAAAGCCCTGATGCCCAAGTTGTATTAAATGCCCCCACGCCTCTGCTGGCAGGATAGGGATGATGTGACCAAGCTAAAATTAATCAGCAAAACTTTCACCAGCGTCAAAATCCCCATGCCAGTGATCCCCTGGCATTTAGCTAATCACCACATGGGGTACACACGACCTTTTGGCAAGCTCTTGTCCCAAAGACAGAGGTGTGAAAAGCCCAAACACAGTGGTCCTTCTGGTCAACCAGAGACAGGTTTTGTCCTGATAGAAAGGTTCTTAGGCTAAAAAGCAGGATGTTCAGAAAGCATGAGAAGCAGGTCAGTGCTGGGACAATTCTGTGGGAGCAGGTAGAGCCCAAAGCCAAGGCTTGGGAGAGCTCTGGTGATGCTGCCATCGCTGCAGGGAAAAGGGGCTGCTGTGAGGAATGAGCTGCCAACCATCCTGACCTGCTGGAAAAAGGCAAAACAGGCATTTTGGCTAAAAGACACACAAGATGATTTAGGGAAGGAACCAGTCTGCCTTCCCTTGTGCACTTAGTGCCACTTTCTTCCACTGCAGCTGTGCTGAGCTCAATAACCCCGAGCATATTTTTCTTTTTTTTTTTTTTTTTACATCTGCTGTGACAAATTCACTGTGGAAAGAGGAAAACAGCCCTTTGGTCACTTCTACCTTTCCCTTACACCCTTCTCCCCTGATCCTGAGCTGCGTGAGGTGCATGCCTCTGATGTGGTTAAAGCAGGACTGAGGTTGGTAAGGCTTTGAGGTCCCTCGGTATGAATCTTGCCGGCTGTCACCTCATCGGGCTCCAGCACAAGCTTTGAGGTTTAAGTCCCAGTGTTTGTGTTTTGGGCCTTTGTTGTGGTTCCTTGATATGTTCATGATGGCCTTGGCTCTGCCACCCCACAAGCAAATGCAAAATTCACAAAGTGGTGACTCAGTCGTTTTATCCACTGGCAGCAGAAGCAGCAGCTGGCAGAGGTTCAAAACAGATCAGAGAACAGGGCAACAAGTGTCTCCAAGATGGATTTCAGACAAACAAGGAAAAATGAAAAACCTGAAAAAGTATGGGGAGAAAAAGCCTGCCATTAAATAAAGAGACAGAAGAACAGCTGGAATGTCAACTATAGGCTGGAGAGATCAAAAGTAAATCAGCTCAGTGACAGACAAGGAGATGTGCCTCAGAACAGGAACACTCAAAATACGGTGACTCCCTGGCCCATACAGATTTTTCCACTGGTTCAACTCAGCCTGCACGTCAAAAGGACTTGCTTTTTGCTGCCAGCACTGGAAGCTCAAAGCAGAGCCTACAGATCAAGCTGTTTTCTTCCTGCTTGAGGCAACAGCCCTAAAAATAAAATGACCCTAGAGGACTTGAAGCTGGCTTGCTCGTTTGGCTGATAGTGTATGAAGCAGGATAGCAAGGCTTGTGCTTGTTCTTCTGCAGCTATATGGGCTCTGTGGGTTTTCAAGTAACAAAATACATCCCCAGATGTGAAGGGGGACTTCACCACGACCTGGTTTTACATCATGGTAACACCTTCATGCCTGGAAGAAAAAAAGAATGATCCTCGGAATACCTCCTCTGCTGTCTGAACAGACAGCACCACAGGCACTTGCTGAGGGCAGGCAGAGAACTGTGAGTAACATCAGTGAGCAATCCCTGCACCAGGCCACACGTCTGAGCTGAAGCTGCCACCCTGCCAATAAAAGCAAGACACCATGAGCTGTGATGCACATAAAAAGGATGTTTCTCTAACCATGTTTCAGGCTGAACACGTAGGAAAGTATCACATATGGGCTTGTATGATAAGGGACTCTATAATCAAATATCAAATTTTTAGAAGATGAAAAGAAGGTCTTGTGCTTAAACACAGCACTGGAGTCACAACATCTGGATCCTGTCCTTGGTATGACCCATGGTCATCCTGTGAGACCTCAGGCAAGTCTTGTCTTAGCTATGTAGCAGTTATGAAATCATTACAGCATGTAGTGGGGTTTTTTTTAATTTTAATTTTTTTTTTAAACAGTGCACAACCATTTACATTCAGGGAGCTTTACAACTCATTTCTGTCTGTTTGATCTCCAGCCCCAACTTTCCTGGCAAAATAGCAATTAGAGCACAAGTGCTGAGCCTGCTCTTTGTTGCTGCCCATGCCCTATCAGACTCCAAAAATGATTGTGACTCAGTCACCTAAGCTGCATTCTGTTTATTCATGTGTAAACTGGGAATCATTATAATTGCTTTCTAAGCATTAATTGATCATTCTTCATAGCACCACTATAGAATTCCTAGAACAGAGTGGAAGAAAACCAACACAAGGAACAGACAGCAGCAAAATTGCAAACTGCCAATAGTTTTTTGTTTACTCCTTTTCTCTACTTCTGAGCATGGCTCTGTGGGAAATTTGTTCCAGTCATGTCCTGACTTCAGCACAGTGTGCTGTGGTTTGCTCTGAGACTTCAGCCCCTCCATCTCAACTTTTCTTCATTCAAACCCAGCACCATCTCAGAAGCGAAATTTTCCATTCTTAGGGAGCTTCATGATTCCCAAGAGGACAAAGAAGATGTGTCCATTTATATAATTGCCTGTGTTCATCTTTCCCTATCATTAGGGGGCAAGATAGTTAGATATGTATCAGATAACTCAAGAATCTCTGGGAGCAGTTATCTCCTGCTACAACTTTGTGCATTTCTGTATCTCCAGTCACTGCTCCCACATCCATAACCACATTTTCTCCAGCTGGCTGATGCCCTTCTAAAGGCCTGCACATATCCCTGCTTGTTGAAAAGCAAGAGACTGAAAAGAAGTTGTGACCAACACACAGATCTGCATATAGAGAAATGAATTCCCTTCCTTCCTGCCTTGAGTGGAGTATGGATGGAGCAGCAACTAAATTCCCAGAGCAGGTAAAGGACTGAGTCAGAGTGGCAGTAGGTGTGTTATTGGGGCAGATTAACTTCACATCCTTCATCATTTCCAGCAACAAACAACTGAAGTAAAACACAAATCCAACTACAAAACTCAGGTCTAGTCCTCTCTCAGGAAAAAAAATAAAACAAAAAGCCAAACCCACAGAAGAACAGTAAAAATACAAGCCTAAACCAGCCATCTTTGGAATTCACTTACATGGAAAGAGGCAGGTATATGGTGTAGCTGGGTAATGCAAACAGTCTCCTTTTCCCTAATGGAGCATATGCTCAGCTCATAAAAATATACTACTTTACAGAGTCATAGTTTTAGTTTTCTTTTTTATGGTGTTAGGCTAAAATTATTTTACTATTGTAGTTATTTAGTCACAGGTCAGTTAGTCACACAACAGCAACTGCTGCCACAGAAGATTAACTGGAAATATGGTCTGCACATTTTACTCCTAAAAAATTAGTTTCCTCTCAGGTAATAACATGGAAATATATTGAAAGCAAAAAAAGGAACATTCAAACACGCCAGTAAAGATTCAGGCAGATATTCTCAGCTGTCTATGAGACACTAGGAGAATTGTCCCACCTGAAGCCCAGAAGTTTCTCATGGAGGAGGAGAAAGTTATTTAGGAAAAATACACAAGTGAAAAATCAGATTTTTCTGTTAGCAGACAGCTAGCTGAACACTCATTTTTCTCCTTGGAGAAGGTTTTAATGGAAAAACTGACTGATTTGGCAGAGACCATTCCAAGACAGTGATACTGAGTCATAAAGCAAAGCTGTAGCTACCATGCAGCCTGATCCCATGGCTCTGAAGTCAAGAGGAAGGCTCTGGACCAGGCCCATCCAAATTAAATAAAGTTTGCAGCGTGGCTCTTATTAGCTCAGACCCACTGGAAGAGCTGGCAGTGAAAAGCTGCCTCTGTTGCTTTCGGAACAACTCTTCCCTCACTATTAGCAATAACATTTCTGTCCGAGGATGTTCTACAAATTGTGACAGGCGTCAAACTGAGGAGTGTTCTTTGGACTTTGTTGTTCAAAGAGAAGGGGGAAAAACAGTTTCACAGCTGTAGGTTGAGCATGAAAAATGTGGCAGGTGACAGAAAGAGGGTCACCACGCTGTGGGAGTGTCTCTGTTTGACAGTGTATGGGCTTGATTTTCTGTTATATTGTGTGAATTTAGTGCTGGCAAAACAGGGAAAAAATGCTAGTTATTTAAATCCTGGGATGAGGAGCAGCAGCAGCCGCCACTTAATAGGAAAAAAACATTCTCCTTCAGATGAGGAAGGGAACAAAATCTATATAAAGGATAAGCAGTAACAGAAATCAGACTTGGGAGCATAAAAAGGGCTATTAAAAAAAAAAAGAAGCCCCAGAAGGGTCACTGAACAAGCCTAATTGATCTCCTGACACAAAGCACATGCCTTGAAGTCAGACATCCCTTTCAATCAGGGGTAAGGACCAAAAAATGACAAAGAACAATAGTCTGTCAATTCCAGAGAACAGAGAAGAGACAGAGATGGGATTCTGTGTTACAGGACAAACAGGGAGCCCTTGACCTCCATCCCTCGGCTCTCAGTTTGGATGCAGGAGGGGAATAGCAGAGGTGCCAGCAGCTCCTAGTGCTGCAATGCTCAGGCCTCACTCAGAAGGACCCCAGGGAGGTGAGGAGAGCACCCAACCATCTACAAACTTCTGCATCAATAAACCCTGCCCTTGGTGGATTTCCATTGGAGACTATGGTCAGGAAGGCACTGAATGCCAAGAGAGGATGAGAAGAAGAAATTATTTAATTAACTATACAACAATGCCAAAAGCCTGGGTAATAAACAAGAGGAAATAGAATTAGTTGTTTATGAGCACTAATTTGACCTAGCTGCTATTACTGAACCTCGTAGAAAGATTTGCATGACTGAATGTTTAAATCAATGTTTATAATCTATTTAGATAGGGCCTAGATCTTAGAAGAAAATGAGGAGGGAAAAAGATATATTTGCCTATAACCAAGTCATTGACAATTAAAAAAAAAAAATAAAAGGTGTCCTGAATGTTTCCTACTTGATGACGTGGATAAAGCAGCAAGATGGCTTATTAGCTGTCATTCCCTCCCATCCTGCTGGAAACCAGGGTGACTAAGACAAAAACTCGTTATTTAGGAGGTGTAGAATGAAAAGACAATCTAACCTCAAGGTCTCCCTCACGAGAGGTCATTTTTAAACCCTTTTAAGAATTGCTAAATATCCATGCTCTAAATGTGTCAAGGTGGCAGAGAAGTCACCAGGCTGGGGAAAAGCTCTACTAACAGAGCCTTGACAACAATGCAACAACCATAAGTATAATTAGTTATGAGTCAATCACTCTTAGAGGCAGCAATACCAAACTAGTTAACTAGCACTGATATAAACTTGGTGCCCTAAAAACCTCTCAGTTTTGTGACACTGGGCAGCTCAGGTGAGTGCAAATGTTTCACTGACCAAATGTGACTGGGACTCCTTTATGAGCAGCCTGCCAGAAGCTGCCACAACCCAGCAGCCAAGAGGAGAGATGGTGCTGGTCAAATAACTGATCTACACTAACAAATTGCAGAAATCCAATAAACCTTCCAAAGGCACTATGGTTCTCTGAGGCCACTTAATAACTATGCAGTCTTTTGGTGGGTCCCACTGGTGTCCCAAATCTCTGTTGATATAAAACAACCGAGTTTTTTATTTGGTTTAGGCCATACCCATTATTTGCTGCCGTATCTTGCTCCTCTCCCAGGCACGCTCTGGATATAAGGATCTAACAATCAAAAGGGACAATATCACTGGTGTTAAAAGATTCTCCAGAAAGCAAAAGCCAAGTCCTTGTGCAGTGCTACAGAGACAGTGCTCTCTGCAGAAAATCAGGGAGAGCAAGACCTGGGAATCATCATCCACAGACCTCCTACCACACATGGCATGCCATGACCTTGGCCTCGTTTTTAACCTCTTCCATGCCATGCCTTGGTGCCAGCCCCGCAGGGTTATGCCAGTTGAAGCTTCAGTGGTTATTTTAAAGTGACAGATGGAGTGTCAAAGCAAACAGCATCTGTCCAAAGGGCCCCAGTAGGTGATGCTTCACAGAGTATCTCCTGAACATCTGCAGTAATTAAATGCTTAAGCTGAACAAGATTTAATTTTGTGGGCTGTGTTGAATCAGATATAGTTCACTGCACAGGGGCTCTTGATCTGCTCTGTGCGGCTAGAAAATAGTTTTGCTTCTCCCCAAGCCCTCTTCACCTTGAACTTCAGAACTATGGAAGCTCGTTTGTTCAAAAAACAGGCATTTAGTAAGTAAATACACGATTTGGCATCCAACAAAGTTGTTTCCCATCTCTAAAAGGAAATCAGAAAAAACATGAAGGAAATGAGAAGCAGGAGACACCAGAAACTTATCCGAGTGGGAGAAATTGGAGTTTGATATCCCATCTTAGGGATGAAGTGCATTCCCTTCCCTCCCATCAAAGGGAGGCAAAGCTCCACAAGTCAGTATTGAAGACACAACAGAGACCATTTCATTTGCTCCCATTTACACATACCTGAGGTATCCACCACTCGCTCCTCCCTACCTCTGGCATTCCCAGCAGCTTGAATTGATGTGCCTTGTAGTTTGAGTCTCTCATTTTAAAAGTGCAAGGAATATCTCATTTGGGGGAATAGTGATGAAGCTATTGATTTAAAAGAGAACCTGTACCCAGTGGAAGCCAAAATAAGCACTTGTAGAGTCAAGCCAAGCATTCAGGAAGCAGACAGGCCTGTGGAGAGGAGATACCACTTCTTAAAACAGATGATGACTGTCAGGCTGATGTATCAAGCCTAGCTGTAATATCATGGACCTTACTGTAGCCACAGTTCCCTGGCTACAGAAAAAACTCATTGATATGTCATTTCCCAGAGAGAAAGGGGCAAGGAAATGAAACCCCTTCATACTGCGTGGCAGGGAAATGTTATTACAGAGGGACAATTTTCTCAGAGTCCCAAACATCTGGCAATCCTGATTGTTCTAAACAGGGAACAACTCATAAGATAAATGTTCAGCCTTCAGCACTTATTCCTCAGAGTGCAAGGTTCTCATATGGAGGTTACCACATAATACTGGATTAGGGTGAGATATTACCTTGCATTCCCGATAGGAGTTTTACATAGGTGTTCACATTCATTGCTTAACTCTCCATAGTTTATATTATTTTCTTCTATCTATGTAATCTACCTTGTTTTTTTCTCAGGGACCTGTCACTCTGGGATCCTTTTTCTAAGAGCAGTAATATATTCCCTGCACACTGGAGAGATGCACCAGTTACCTGCCAGCACTGGCTGGCTCCCTCTCATTCTCCTGGGGAACCCTAAAAAGATGCTCTTTTGTTTAATCCTTTGCCAAAAGCTAAGGTTGTTGGCCTGGGAATCTCACATATTAAGAAGTCCAGTCTTTCTCCCTCTTCTTACTCCATGCATTTCCTTCCCAGCTACAGAGCAAAAGTCTGCAGGTCACACCAGAAGAGGGAAAATCATTATTTTTTATTTGTCAAATTTGAGCATGAATAGGAAATTAACTGAAATGACAGAAATGCTGATCTCATTCTAAATCATGAATTACATTTAATTTTCTGCTGGTGTTTGTTCTTTGCTCACTAAGCTTAAACTGTTCACACATTTGGTGGTGCAACATCAGAGCCATAAATCATGGAATCATAGAATGGCTTGGATTGAAAGGGACCATAAATATCATGCAGTTCCACCCCCCTGCCATGGGCAGGGACACCTTCCACTAGACCAAGTTGCTCAGAGCTCCATCCAGCCTGGCCTTGAACACTTCATCATTGTCATCAAGGGTTGCAACTGGAGAATGAGCAGAACATGAACTAATGTTTGTAGTCCAGGCTGGCATGTCCCAGTCTCAGTGGGATATGACCATCCAGCACTGTCCTTGTGATGGGATGATGCTTCAAAACACCCAGCAAGTGTTCTCTCCTAGATCTGACTCACTGGGACCCACAATGTCACGGCCAGCTCAAGTTTGTCTTAACTGTGAAATTAAAAGCTTTTTATTTTGGGCATAGTTTGCATAATTCTGTAGTTCAAAAGATTATCAAGAGACATTTCTCCATGTGGCAAACCCCAGACACACTTTATGGAAGGCCTAAACCTTTTTCATAAAATCCTGCACCAAATACCACTTTGGACAGTCAGAAAAACTCAGGAAGAAAGGAAAGAGATAAAAGAAAAAGGCCATGAGAAGGAAGAGAAACTCACAACAGGCCCAATATGTGACTGGGGGATGGGGAGAGAGAAGACAAAATAAAGGCCATGTCAAATGACTCTGCTTTCCCCTCTATTTCATTTGGAGAGAAGATTAGGTTACTACAGTTCAACAGGACTCAGTTTGCTTATTGCTTTGGGCATTAAGAACTTAATGCAAAAGTAATGAAGTTAAACCTGTGGCATAGATAATGGTCATTAGCAGCCTTCTTTCCCTGTCATAAACCTGACCCTTGTTAACTCCTGTTTTATCTTTCTATGCAGATGATTCTGAATGGGGCAGGAAGCATTCTCTATTCTGGCCAATTTGGGAAAAGCATCATCTAGTGGGCATGCACCAGAATTTCCAAAACTGGAGCCCCTTTCCCACACATTACAGCCCAGGCTGCATTACAAACTGAAGGGAAACATTGGGGAAAAAAGATCAGACTAGGAGCCCTTGACAGAAAAAGCACAACTTGTAGTAAGGCTGAGACTTCCAGAAGTCAGCTGGGATCAAAATCTCCTAAGAGAAGGATGTTAGAGAAAAGAGAAAGATTAAAAAGTTTTAGCAAGAAACAAAGCCTGTTTACTGCTTAACCCCTTTAATTTCTGTCCTCCACCTCTCAGATAATGGAGCTCGTTCCCTGCTCATTAATTAAGCTCTTTTAGAGTTTATTGACTGAGGGCAAGATTGCCACTTCAAACAGATCCTTGAGAGCTGCTGAGTGTTTCTGTGCCACTCTCCTGACAAAGGGAGTCCTGTTACCCAGCACTGTCAAGGAGCATCTTCCCTTGATGAGACTCAAATATTCTTTCACCTGGGGCCTCAAAGGAGCATCATTTTAGCCAAAACAAACCCATTGTTCATAGCTGCATGGAGAAAATTCTGTCTCATAGCCCAGTCTGAAAAGATGCTCTAGTTCCTCTGCTTTTAGGAGCAAAATGTTGATTACTAGCTTTTTTGTATGTTTGCCTAATAATGGCCAGGCTTCTTTTCCCTGGGAATTCTGGGGTGCATGAAGAATCTGAACTTACAAATTGAAGTGACTATACCATTGTCTAACTACAAATAAAGAAGGGTTGTATAACAGCACTGACCTTAATGATAAATTAATCAATGTTGAGGTTTCAGTGAAAGTAAAGTGAATCCAAATGTACCCAAAAGGCAACAATAGAGCCCTCAAGCAAATTGCAAAATTGCATTACCTTCAAAGGATCATCTGTCCCTCAAAGTGAAAATGCTTCATAATAATATCAGTCATCACAAGAGTTACACCTATATTTGAGTAACAGGGAGTGGATTAGTCACCACTTGGTGAGCAAACAAAAAATGAATTTCTGAGTTATAGTCCCAGAGAATTATCTGTTTTCCTGTAAATTTCACTAGGAGAGAGGAAAACCACAAACAGAATTACCCCAAGCTGAGATTTTAGTATTTCATGCTGAAATGGGGTCTGTACAGGACATTGCTGAATAGACAGATAAAACAGTCAAATTTTAAGGTGTAGAAGCCAATATGACTGCTTGAATCATCTCCCAATCTCCTGTTCAGCTTCTCATCCACTGTATTTACACAGACATATGCGATTTTGTTGCCAGCTGGTGATTTGGCAATAAAATGAAATCTGAGCCTAATGTGCCTAGAAGATTTGTTTGGAAAAAAATAAACCCAAGATAAAAAAAACCAAACTAAGTAGTACTTGTTTATAGAAACATTACGGTACCTTTGATCCTTTCTTCTGTTCTGCTTCAATATGCTTGAGTAAAAAGAAAATACGCTGTAAATTTCAGAGAGCAGCATGGGGGCTCCCATGTTTGTGTTGCAAAGACAGACTGAAGCCTTTAATCAAGACAAACTCCTGTAGGGCGAATTTCCCAACGCGGCATTAGCGTGGTGGTGTTGCTAGGTGGATCCCCAGCTCCAACCACTCTGCAGCCCTTGGAGCTGGGCTGACACATTTCTGTGGCAGGGCAGCCCTGCAGAACCACCTGGGCAGGAGAGGAGGTGACACACGAGGAATAAGGACACAAGCTAATAAACACATTAATACCTGGAAAGACAAGGCAGGACGGTTGAGGCTGAAGACACTGAAGTAGGAGAAGCAAGGCAGAGGTACAGATATTATACAGAATCCATCAGAAGAATGTTTTCCATACCCATGACCCTTGAATAAAAATGCAAGTTCCTTGTCCTTTTCTATACATCCATGTGTCAGACAATTATGTGCACGCTGCTCTTAAATTCTGATCTTTATTGTATCTCACTTCTAAGCCTAACTGCACATGGACAGAGTCTCATCCAATAATCACAGGGGAAAGAACATGTCTTATAGAGGTCTGAGGTTATAACACCTAGAAATACTGGATAATTTTGTATATGAAATTTTTGTAATAATTACACTTAATAACTTGATGTACAAAGGTACCCTCACGGTCTAGGGTACACTACCTTCCTAATCTAGAGTTTTTCACTGGCTTACTGTTTTCAAAAGAAAACCAAGGCCTTTCAAATGACTGTCTGAAGTGCATAAGGTCTGTAGTACTACGCTGTTCTATAAACTGAAGTACACTGAGAATTACAATACAGCATTCAAATAAAAAAATAATTAAAAATACAAGAGCATTTCCTTTAAAACTCCTGTTTTCAAGCAGTGTATGATATTCCTTTCTGACCAAAATCTTGTCCCTTTTCTCAGAACAGCTGTGAATATACTCAGTGGACTCTGAATTCCCTGTGATCAGATAAATAGCTACATTTAGAATCTCCTAGCAAAGACAAATTAGAAAGAACTTTAAAATGGCCAAGGGAAAGCATCATTTGCCTCTGTAAGAATCCTGTGCATCACTGACAAAAGCAAATTATTTTTTAAATAGAAGTTAAAAATCATTACCCAAGCCTTGAATTATGGAAAGCGAGCAGCTGTGCTGTACCCAGCACCCCTGTACTGAGCCCTGGGGGGACACGTGGGGGAATGTGCACTCTTGAGGCTACTGCAGTAGGAAAGGGATTAATTTAGCTGCCTCCTCACATCAACATGTTGGAGATGATGTCAGGAAATCCCACAGAGGCACCTGATGTGTCTGTGTGGGTAATTCTGAGGTTATCTCCACCATTCCACGCTTCTGCTAAGCCAAGCCTTTGAGTGCAGATGGGGCTCCATGGAGGTGTGGACTGATTTATGTCCTCTCAGTTAAAGGGCTGCAGGGCAGGAGGGGCTGGCTGCCATCAGTTTAGAGGGAACAGGAACCTCAGCCTTCTCCAGCTTTGTAAAGACAAGTGAAGGCCATATGCAGCTCCCTACGGCCATCCAAAAAGAGCAGGAGCTGAAAGGTAACTTCCCCATCCATGTGGAGTTTAATGCCTGCTGAGAACTTCCCTCAGCCAAACGTCCAAGCTCCCTGTGCTGCAGTGATTTGTGCAGCCTTCTCTGCCTTTGAAAGACGAGCGAGTTATTGTTGGCATACAAAGCAGCTGGCAAAGGGTCATCCCATGATTCAGCAAATCAAGAAGAAAGACAGAATAATGAATCATTGTGCAAAAAGGTTGTGCAATAGGGACTCAAACGGGCCATATAAAAGCACTGCTGCATTGGAATGGAAATGGATTTTTCATGGGAGATACCCATCTGCCAAAAAAAACGTATAACTAATGGTTTATGAGCAAAAGATCCAGAGGCAGATAGAGGCACCAGGGCCTACTGTGACACAGACTCATGAGGAGATGCTTTGGTTTGCCAGGATAATTTGCTTACAGTTGTAACATCTGGTACAGAAGGTTTTGAAAGAGATTCACGAATTGGAGAGAGGAGAAAAGATGTCCTGCCTCTGATTTAAACTGCACTGTGAATTGGAGATAATCCACTGGAGTCAATGGAGATAACCTGGCACAAAACCATGCTCAATGCAAGCAGAACCAGAGCCAGAGTGTCAATGTGCAGAGTTTTACTGTCTTTCTTTATCCAGCCCATGGGAAAGTTGGCAATGCATCAGGCTGCCTCTGCTGTTCCCATGTACAAATGTTTTTTTCACCCCTATGGCACAGTTCAGCAGCCCCCATCCCCATTAATTCCTCCCCAAGTGTTCTGATAGGCTCAGACTCTGGCATAATAGAGGATGCCAACCCTGGACCCCATGCCTTTTGTCTGCTACTGCCTCTCCCTCTCCCTTGGGAATGGTGCTCCAGCTTGCTAACTCCACATAACTTGGTTATGTGGAGCTGGTCTCCAGCAGGAGAATAACCTCACACCTTTCTTCTCTGCCTTTCCTCCCTGGTGGCAAAAATCAAGTGTCATCCCTAGATGAAAGGCTCCAAAAGACCTTTTTAAGATTTAAAAAAACTGCCCAGCCTTTAAAAACCCAACTCAATGGGGTGTTTGTTGTTGAAAGAGCTGATATCCTCAGAAAATAAAGCTTTTAGCTCAGGATTTTTTCAGCTTACCTTAAATTCATGGACCACTACTAGGAAATCTGGCAAACATGTCTGAGGAAAGCAAATTCACACATCCACACTGGCATTCCTTCGAGTGGAACTTCTACAGGGGGGCAGAGCTCCTTGTGAGAAAAAATTTGGAAGAGCTGAAAGGGCTTTCCTTGCAACTCCTGACTGTGAGCTGATGCTGTACAGCCACCAGCAGAACACTCTGTCCTGATCTTGAGGATAAGCCCTTCCCACACTGGCAGCTGTGCCAGGTCCAGGCTGGGACCAGCAAATCTTCTTGCTGAGCAGCCACTGGGCTGCCTCACATGATCAGCCAAAGAGAAAAAGCTCTTCAAATCATTAACAGCATCCCTCTGCATCCTTCAGGCTCCCAGTCCCCATCCTCTCCTTCTTCCAATTTAGATAATTGGTTTCTCTGCCCTGTTTAACTGCTATTTTTCCTGCCTGGGCTCCCTCTTTGCTCTTGCATCCTCCCAGCTTCCTTGCCCAAAGACCTGTTTTGTCACCACTTTTCAGACTCTTATTTTCCTTTTATATCTCTTGACTGCCTCAGATGTTATTAATTCTCTTAATAAAGATGGGAGACAGGCAGCGAGGGAGATAATAGAAATAATATAAATAGATCAAACTTTCACCCTACACATTTCAAATTATGGGAACCTAAAAGCAAGGCAGTAGTTAAGGGCCTCAGCCACTTGTATTGGCAAACCCGTCTTTCATAAGCATGCAATTTAGATTTAATAATATGCTTAATGAATGGTAATTAAAAACAAATTGCAATTAAAACACTATTTAATGAGGTTTAACAGTGATGTGATAGATATGTATCTATCACCAAGTTCAACTTCAATAAATATTTTCTTAATAACAAACTGGCATTTAATTAGTATGGGAAAAATGTTGCTGTTAAATCTAAATTAAATTAAAATATACTTAGGGCACTTACCCACTTAATAGTATGTGTTAATGAAAAATATTTAAAAGGCTTTTTCTTTCTCTTTTTTTTAAGGGTAATGGTTACAAGAATTAAATCAAAGGAATTTAACTGATTGCAGCATGTGAAGGCATGATCCAGCCCTACAACAAACACTTTGTTGATTTAAGAGTTTCCTAATGCACAGTAACTGTACTAGGATACATGGAAATGAACAAACACCCTGGCTACAATTTGAGTCTTAGACTAAGATTTACCAAATGAGACATTTTACAAAGTCACACTCAAAATTCCCACCACACCTTCCCACTAACCTTTCCACGTCATTTTATGATCCCATTATCATAAATACCTGAGCACTTGCCAAAAATTTTTAAATGGAAATAAAGTGTTTTCTTTCTTCCTGCAGATATAAAGTTTAAATATTTCATAGATGGTTATTTGTTTAGTGGGAGAGGGCAGGAGAAGAAGTTTAGTACTTTGAGCTTAGCATATGTCAACTATTTTCTTTGAAACTGAGGTTTGTGAAATCTTTATTTCTCATAAAAGGTATTTAAGTAGCTTAAACCCTGATCCTATCTGTCTCCTGTGCTCCCAAGACTCCTTATAGTGGCTGATACTTTAATTGCTCCAGCACTCATTATGACTTGGAATAAATTCAAATAGAACATTTTATAAGGAAAAATAGCTTTTAGGAGAACACAACAATTTTTTTTAAGAAAACATGGATCCTTAATACATTCAGTATTTTTGATCAACTGATTGGAACCAGGAATGACTGTGGAGACACAAAATAAAATCTGAAGTAGTATTTTATAATTCTTTTTTTAAAACTATTCTATACTGAGTATTTCAGTACAGAAACTGGGGAAAACCCCAAACCAAAACGTTTTCCCCACAGATATGACCAGGACTCCTTCTGTGTCTTCACAGAACTACCACAAGGGGTCTGGCTCACAAGAAGGAGACAACAGTACAGCAGAGTTAAAATATCAATACAAACGGTCCCCTAAGGCAAAAAAATGACTTTTCAATGTTCCACTTTGCAGATATTTTGTACATAATGACACTGCTTCATAGCAACAAATGGTGCATGTACAGGTGTGTTTCCTATTACCATTGACACTGTAATATACTTATTTGCAGGCAGAAACAGGCACAACATTAAATGTAATTTAAATAAAAGAAGGAAAATGCATTGGGACAATATTTGCCATGAGTTCACTATAACTTCCTGGTCTTCTTTTCAAGTGGGAAAGGCTTACAGGAACTAGATATTAGAGATACAATTTTAGCCCTTAGCTCTGTTCCTCTTGAAGACAACATCAAGAACAGGAGATGATAATCATAAACCTGGTCTCTCTGGACAGCTTCCCACTTAATCCCACCAGCAGCTGCTTGGCTCAAGCCTCTTCTTTTTCATTACATATCACAAACACACTAGAATGAGGAGCACCAGTTTTAAATTTCAGCTATTTTCTGTTGGACTGAGAATGTCAGTCTTGGTTTCAAGTGATTGGTCCAGTGCTGCACAGTATTATTTTAAAAAGCAGAAGAACCAGCCAAAAAAAATAAGGAACAGATAAGCAGTGTGAGAACGAGTTACTAAATATAGAATATAATAGTATGCCACACATAAACACAGAAGAATAATGTACATACCCAGCCAAGCCATGATTGGTCCTGAAAGCTTGGAAATATTAGTGCAGAATGTGAAGGATGTTTTCCTGGCATGTTCCAGCTTCAGATATGATGCAGATACCACTTAGCATTAAACAGAGCTCCTATGATTCCAGTTTTCAAGCATGTGACAATTCCCTGCTAAATGTGACATCCTGGATGAAACAAATGACTTGATTAAGGACTTATTAACATTGAAACAGAACTGACTTCATGAATGATGACAGGTCCTATGGTATGTGTCACACTGCATCAGAGCTGAAGGCAAAGACACTGTCCTTTCTTCAGAAAAATGCAACTATTTATCTAGGGAAATACCCATTTCATAGCAGTAGGCACAGAGGGAGCCTGGTTCCAGCAGGCAGGACAAACTCACATCCAGATTTCAGCCCAGTGTCTCCTAGTGCACACTGTTGGCTGTTGCACACCTTGCCACACTCCTACTTGGATGGAACAAAAAACATTTAAATTGAGTAAAAACCTGGGCACACTACAAAATTAATAGTTCACAGAATCACAGAATTGTTAGGGTTGAAAGGAGCTCTGGAGATCAGCCAGTCCAGTCCCCACACCAAGGCAGGCTCACCTGGAGCAGGTCACACAGGAATGTGTGTCCACGTGGGTTGAACTGTTGTGCTTGGAAGAATCCTCCACTTTCTACTTTCTCAGAAGGCAGAAAGTCCCAGCAGGGACATTGGAGAAATTATTTATGATATGGACTATTCTGTAATGGTGGGAATGCCTCAGTATTACACCAGGTCCTGATGGCCAAGTGTCCTGCTACAACAGAACCACAGCTCAGTGTCATCTGTCCCCAGACATTCCATGACAAGTCTTTGTCAGACAAACTGAGGGATTGACATCTGAAAAGTCTGAGGGAAGTCCATGAGGTTTTGGCTGTGTTGCAGCAATTATGATGGCTCAGGTGAAACTGGAAGTCAATCAGATTTTTCTTCCTAATCACTTGATGGCTTTCAAACATTCCACTTGAGACACAAGGAAAGAAAAAGGAGGTGGGAAGCACACACTCAGAAGCTCTGAGGACTGATTTGTTTAGGGTTGGCAGGACTGTGACAAACGTGCTGGTCACTGTCAGGAGAGCTGCTGCTCATCCCAAGGGGAGAGCCAGCCACCAAACATCTAAACAGTCAGGAACCACCCCTCCTCCCTCAAGTATTTCCTACCAAAAATGGCAGTGAGAGGCTGATAAAGATGGTGCTTTAACACCCTCAGC
The DNA here is from genome assembly GCA_013400515.1 of Erpornis zantholeuca. Lineage (NCBI taxonomy): Eukaryota > Metazoa > Chordata > Aves > Passeriformes > Timaliidae > Erpornis > Erpornis zantholeuca. The sequence goes on along the minus strand of VZTN01019209.1, from coordinate 1,260,249 downwards.
TTGTGGCCAGCAGTCTGGCATCTCCGGTGATGCTCAGCTCAGGCTGAGACAAACAGGAGGCCCATGCCAAGATGCTTTGCAGTCAATGGCCTGGTGCCAGAGTGTCATTTTTCACAGAAGGGACACAATATCAGGGAATCTGGCTGAGAATGAATAAAAATGTCATCTGTGTTCACTCCATTTCAAGGGCTCATGCAGTATTGTTCTCCTCATGTGCAATAAAATTCCAATTGATCCAGGAGACAGATCAAAAGATGCTTCTCGGGGACCTATTGGTCAGTCCTCCAACCTTGACAAGGAGCTCACATCAAACCATTACATTTTATAACAGTGATTAAAAAGGGTTCATTTTTTTTCATGAGCTGGGGCTGGTTTATTTTTTGCCTACTGGAAATTTGTCTCTTCTTTCACCCAGCAAAAAAGCACAAGACTGAGACAATGAGACAGCATGGAAAAGAAATACACTTAGCAGAAATAGCAAACCACCAGATTTGCACATTGCTGGAGATACAAAAGGAAAGATGATTGAGAAAAGGCTGCAAAGCCAAAAAAGCACTGACAAGATTTATCTGCCATCTGTGAAAAAGAAAGGAGCAAACAGAAATAAACACGCGCGTGAGGAGGCAAAAGGAATGAACAGGGGTTTATTATCGTGGGGGACTTTCGGTGACTGAACTTGAAAGACTTTGCTGAAACAGAGACATGGTTTTGAAAGAGTTTGTGTAATTTCTGTCCCCAGTGGCTGTATATGCACAGTGAGACAGCCTCAGTTTGGGCCCTGTCCCAGGGAAAGCATGCAAGAGGTGCCCAAGAAGCACAAAGATCATGGCTAGTTCTGATGTGGTTCCCTAGAGAGAGGTCTCCATCTTTTTCTGGCCCTTTGCACATCATCTGCACATGCCAGCAGGACAAAGTTGGGATAGTCAATTGGGCAAGGTAAAGAACATCCTTTATTTTTTATCTGGTTAGGCTGAATTCACCACTTCTTGAGAGTTGTTCAGCCTCCTTGTCTCCTAAAGCCAGCCATGGATATCGGAGGTATTGAGTAACACACAGAAAATCCCTGTGCCAGCTGGTAGTAATGGGAAACAGTAGCAGGGAGCTGGGAAAAGGGTAAAGCTCCCTTTGCCATCTCAATGCATTCCTGCCAACAGCTCCTGATACGATCTGATTCTAAACACACCCCTCAAGACTAGATTTTCATGCTTGGAGAGAGATGAGGAACAGCTGACAAGTCTCTGTGAGCCATCATAATGAAGAAACTGTAAAATAACAGCTACAGCAAAACAGAAGCTGGCAGCAGAGGAGAGCATGCACTCCTCACCCATTCCTGAGCAGGGAGCAGAAGTGATGGATATTTAAAATATGGAACTTTTCTCATTTTCCCATGAGAGGGTTCTCCATCCTCACTAGTGAGTTGAACGTGAGCAATAAAAATCTGCGTCTCAAAATATAACAATCATTTAAAAAAAATAATCAGAGAATCCCAAAGAAGAGCTTTGCATTTTCTAATCTGAAGTATGATCCAAAGTATCTACACTCCATAAGCCAACCCTGAACACAACTAGATTACCCCTGACTTCCAAAAAATCACCAGCAGAGATTGTCCCACCTGCCACAGCCATCAGGATTCTCATCCTAGTCCATGTGAATGGAGCTGCAGGGAAGATATCCCAGCCATAACTGGTGTTCAGTACCAGCTGGTGTGCAGGACACAGCTTGCTCTGTGACCTGAAGATTTACCTGGCTGCAGCTTGGGACAGGAACAGAGTTGGATATCACAAGCTCTACATGTGATACACCACTTAAACAGGGGCTGCAGGAAGAAGTTACCATAAAGCTTCCATTCCAAAGCACTAAAAACTTACATTTGCTTATTAAATTTCAGCTGGGGCCCCAGGCAATTGAAAAGAACACCAGTCTAGCTACTGTGTTTTGCTTTGCTTACTGCTACTGATGTGCAGCCGTAACTCACAGCGAGAAATCACAAAGCCTGCAAGACCCCAGTCTTGGCTCACCATCCCTCCCACCTCTTGCTGCCGGAGTAAAGCTGAAGGCATATTTCAGGTTTGGTTTTCACTCAGCCTTTTTTTGCCTTTCCTTTCTTTTCAGAGCGTTATGAGAGTGTGGAACAAAAGAAGAATGGCATACCCTCTGTGTTAGAGCCCCTGATTCGGGGGCCAGTTGAGACAATGGCAGGATTCTCACGTATTTTGTAGGTGTTTAAGAATAATCCAAGCAGCTCAGTTGGAAAGTCACTGCTCTCAGGGGCCTGCTGGGGATCTCTGCACCCCCTGCCCACTGCTGCTCTCAAATGGCTGCAGATACAGAAGGTGGAAGGACCAAGCCCAGAGAAATCCCCCAGCAGCCTAAAGCTCAGAGTTGTGCGATGCAAGGAGCTGGGTTGCTGCTTTAGAGCTCTGCTCCTACATGAATGCTGCAAAGTGGGGTCTGAGGTGATAAAACCTGTTGCAGTCATGATTCCTACTCTCTGACAATCATTTTAATGACAAAGACTTTGAAGCCCTGACTTTCTCATGTAGTGTTTCTATAATGCTCAGCACAGCAAGGAAGGATGAATTTTCTGTTAAGTTCTTTAGAAATCTGATTCCCCATAAGCTAGGCTTCAGGGGCTCAAGGAATTGCACTAAGTGCTCAAAACCTGTCATGCCTCAAAACATCTTGAAATTGGCTTGGAAACCCTGAAAAATTATTAAGAAATATAGAAGATTTTTTATGTGCTTTTCAATTTTGGAACCTAAGAAATAATAACCACATTGTGTTTTAAGCTCTTCCACCACACCATAAAGACTTGAAACGTGTGGGTTTGCACCTCTCTGGAGAAGCAATGTGCTGGGGTATGTTTGTGGTATAATAAAAGCCAGAGTTCAAAGAAATAGCACAATTAAAACTGCTCAGGCTTTAGGAACACCCCCAGCATTTCTAGAAAGGTTCACAGTAAGATTCACAGTGATGCCCCCAGGCTTGGTGCCTCCATACTCTTCCTCCAAGGCCAAGTCTCCACTCTCAGCTGTGGATCCCCTTCCCTCAGGTAGCACAAGAGCAAAGGGGGCAAAGCAGTGGGAAGGAGAGATCAACAACTTGGTAAAATATGTAATAAACAATCAGGGCAGTAAGACCACTCAGCTGTTGTTGCAACCCCCTGAATTATGCTGGATCATTAATATATTAGCAATTCTTCAGTATTTGCTAATCCCAGAGGTTTATCCCATGGTCAGAAAGAGCCAGACTCAAACAACAGGAGCAGAACATGCTGGAATTGAGCAGCAATAGAGCAAAAGATCTACAAGCATGTGCTCAGCCCTGCTGCAGAGATTCATACACACTTAGAAAGCTAAGCTTGGGGTTAAATACTTTACTGGATTGAGACCAGCTGAATTCCATAGTTTGCTTATTGTTATCATTACTACAATCATCATTACTACTGAGCAGGGAACAGTCCATCTTAAAGCTGGCTAATCTTTTTCAAAATAATCTTTTCAAGCACTTTATCCAGAATAGAGTGGCATTTACACTTCTCAAGCTAATGATCCAAAAGGGCAAGATAAGTGACTATCTGATTTGTTATGACAAAGCTGAGCAGGCCTAATAACTCCTCTGGTTTTGATAATCTACAGCACCTTAAAAATTCTAAATGATGGAGGAGAAAGTGCGACAAGTAAACACTGGCAGGAATATTTGGTTACACAAAGGAGAAGAAGGAGGGGAGTTTAGGCATTCCTATCTTGTTTGTTTTCAAACACAATGTTCCTGCTGTAAAGAGATGGTTAAGAGCAGATGTTGACATTCAAAACCCTTTTCCTTATTTAAAATACTAATACTGAATAAAATTACAACAGATGAGAGGATAGTGTTCCTCTAGAGAGATTTATCCTTTACTTTTTTAAAAGCAACAGGCATTTCACATGTTCAGGAACTGTGACTGTAACACATCTGTATTTTTATTTAATTACCCTTTTCCTAAATGAGGTTACAGCATGGCATGTGGTGTCTTTCAAACCAGACACCTGTAGTCAGAATTAGAAACTTCACAACTACCTCCCCTTAAGTTCCCAGGGGTTGGGGAGGTGGTGGGGAATTGTTCAGCTCAGACAGGGGGAAAGCTGGCAACCTCATCAGCAGCGTTATCAAGGCCTCTGCAGATCTGAATAGCTTTCCTGTCTGCATATTTTTATATGCATGTATATGTATTTATTTATTCATTTTATTTTAAGGCTAGTTCCAACAGGAAAAAGGTAATAGAACAGTGAGAATTTCCTGTGACAGTATAACCAGGAAAAAAAAAAAAAAAGCCCATTAAATAAAATAAACCAAGACAAAGCCTTATGTGAAACTGAAATAAGGCTGAGGTGCCCCAGGTGTGACATGGGTCAACTGTCCTTCCTACAGCTCAGAGCTGGAAAAATGCCCAGCTTTTGTAAAAGGTCCCAAAGCCACGGGAGAAGGCTCAAGATGTTGCCTGGCCTTGGGCTATGCACTTGGCTGCTGCAGAGGCAGCAACCTTTGTTCCCAATACAGGGCTGGATTATTAATTCTTTTTTTTTTTTTTGGTTTTCACCAGAGTTCTTCCTTCTCACAGGAAAGAGAACTGCTTGGCAGTCAGGGTTTGCAGCCTGACATTTTGCCATCTGACTTTTTTCTTTTTTTTCCACAGACAAAACGTATTTAAGCCCATTGTTTGTTCTGGTTTCACGTGGCTGGCAGTTTCAGGAGATTCTGAGCAGGAATGCAGCTGCAGAGGGTGCTGCAAAGCCCCACCAGTGTGTATTTGGTCCTGTCCTACAGGGCACCAGGCACTCCAGGTACAAGGTCAGGCTTCTCCAAGGAACATCCCAACAAGAAAAAAGAGGTGGAGTTGGATGTCGATCAATGACATTCCCCTGTCTCTTCTCACAAACAAACCCCAACTCTCTATCTGAAAGTCCCCAGCAATGACTTCTGAACAGAGAGGACAGAAGACCCAGATGTGAAATTGCTTAATGCTGGTCCTACCACTTACCACCTTGCTTTTTAAGGCTTTCCTTCATTTCAGTGGTTGATGGAGAAATGAAATGTGGAAGAGGTGTGGAGTAGGGATGGGAATTCTCTCCACCACATTTTTTCTGAAGAGAGTAAAACCCACCAACTTCCTCTGTTGCCTTTCCCTGGTCTGAAAATTAAAGCCAAAACATGGTTTATGGGGAAAAAAACCCTCGTTCTGAGGAACCTTCCCCCTGGCTGGGCCTGGCTGAGGTTCCCAAATGTGTTCTGGAGAGGCCCTTGGTGTCTGGGGCTCCCAGGATGTTTGCTCTCCTGGTTTAACGGTGCCGTGGGGCTGAGCTGAGTTCTCAGCCTTGGGGAGGTACAAGTGTGGGGCTAAAAGCACTGAGAATGCATCAAACTATAAAAGAGTGTGTGAGAGGGGTATAAAAGAAAAGGCAAAAAATCATTCTGGCATCACCTCCAGGACCAATGCTTGCTCAGTGTTGCAGGGGCGACAACAAACAGGGTGCTATTAATACTTGCTTTTTAAATTATTATTATAGTTTCATATTACCACAGCACCTGTGGATAACCCACAGGGACAGACACCATGCAAGGCGAGCACAAACTGATGGTTCTGAACCAGGCAGCCTTCACACCAAGCCAAAACCCAGCAGCTGATACTACAGACCAGGGGAGTCCATGGAAAGCAGCTCTGCTCACACAACCATCAGAGAGCTCAGCACACCAGCAGCCCCACTGCTCTGAAGGGTTTACAGCCATCCAAGAAAAAGAGGTTTTGAGGAGAAACTGGGAAGAGAGTGATTGATGCAGCTGCCTGAACAGCACAGGGAAACACGCGAGGCTGCTTTCAGGTGTTGAAGGCTGGGGAACACAGAGTGGCACAATGGGCTGATCAGAGGCCAAAACTGGCGTCTTAACCACAAAAGTACTGTATTAGGTGGAAAAAGGTCCACTTTTTTAGGGAAAAAAACCAAATAGATTATGTTTGATTTGGCCAAGAGCAGACAGATGCAGCAAAAGGGGTGATGAGTAGGAATGGCAAGTGATTTTTTTGGAGCATAAAGAACATGTGTGATCAGGGTGAGACTGGATTTGAAGGGCCAGAATTAGCAACGTTGTAACAGTGATTGGAGAGCACAGTAATGACAGCCTGGGCAAGCATGTGAGCCAGGAGGGGGACAGACATGGCAATATTTTAGAGAGGATACACAGAACAAGTGGCCAGAGTTCAACATTGCTTGCAGGCATGAACCTGGAGAGAGGAGTCAAAGATAACATCCACAGGCCTGAGTGACAGGCAGGATGATAATATTGTCCACACTGCTTGAGAGATCTAAGGGAAAAGTCTTGTTTGAGGCATGTTGAGTGCTAGCTGATAGCTGGTCTTCTTCAAGGGGACATTGTGGGGGGACAGGAACACCATCAAAGTGGGAGACACATGGTATCAAGCAGGTGCTCTCTGTGGCATCAGCACAGGGGCAGAAACTGAATTTAGGTTTGCAGAAAAAATTACCAAGAGATATGGAGTAGAAAATTAAAGGACAATGACCAAAAGTGAATCCCTTTAAACCCCAAAGAAACTCTAGGACATGATCCAAAATCTGTTCTCCTTACGTGGATCTAAACTGTTGCCTTCTGTGAGGACCCATCTCTAGTGCTTGGAAAAGTACTTCCAAGAAAGTAGCTGTGTTCTCCCCAGCCTCCATGCCCTCCCTTTTCCGATGAAATTAAGCAATGGAAAACAGGACAACTTTTCCAGCAAACATGATTTTACACACAAGCTTCATCACTCATCCTTCTGCACTTATTATAATAAGAGTATTTTTGTTGTTTTAAATGGGAAAAACAAACAAAGGAATTCATTTTGCAATACATGCCCCTCTCCCTCACCCACAGGAACACTCCTAAAACACAAGGTTTGGAGCTTGTGGCTTGAGAACTCCCTTTCATGTCAGTACCCACAGTGAAGCCTTGGCAGGGCAAAGTGCCTGAACCAGTGCCCACTCTCTGCTGTCACCCCAAATTTCCTCCTCCTGCCCTCTTCCTAAACATTGCCTCACCCTCAAAAAGTCCCCTACAGAGAAACAAGCCCAAATTCAGGCTTTACATAAATTAAAAAGCAGAGTATTTGTCCGATCCCTCAGCCACCATCAATCAGCTCTTTCTGAGGCTGCAGGAGCCTCGCTGGCGTGCAAGAAGCCATTCTGAGGTTGGTGCTGGAGGCGGATGTCGCAGGTGCCAAAACAGATGTGGTGTGGCACCTGCAATTACCAACTACCTGGTGCTCCAACTCTTGCAACATTTTGGCAACACTCACTGTGTCCAGTTCCACTTCAAAGCTGCCTCTGCGCTTTCGGAATCACGGTTAAGTGCTCTCTTTAATTACTATGTGTTTCCAGTATGTTTTTAATCATCATCATTAAAGGATTGAACACAACCCACTGAGATGCAGGAGTGTAAACATGAGCCATAATTACTCCAACCTCTTTGCTGGTTTCAGGTAATGATCACATTATATATTTAAAGCTGCTCCTTATATGGTCTGTTTTAGGTTCATGTTATCCTGGGCATTTCTGGTTAAGGCCAACAAAAGGTTAAAGTCTGTAGGAGAAGGGGAAGCCTGTTTAAAAATTATTTTAAAGGCTTTTAGCTATTTAAAGTCAATGCCTGTGACCTGTTAAGAATCAGCAAAGATGAAGACATCTGCCTTATGCTATTCCAGAGTAAACAGATCTGCTACAGAACTAGAAGACAACTTAAAGTTGGAATTTCTGTTTAATTTATGGTAGACACGCCACTGGAATTTCTCAGCATAGAAATGGTGATGTTAGTTTTAATCAAGCTAACACTGGTTAGAAGCCCTCCAACACAGCAGCCCAACGCTCACAGATGTGCTAATATTTGCCCTAGTTTCCAAAAAAACAAGTGGGAGGGGAAGGGAAGAGGTTGTCATTAAGGTATGGTTTTGAAAGGGCCTCTAAGGCCGTGGGTCAGTTCCTGCTGACCAAGCCTCCCACTCAACAACAGTGTCCTTTGTTGTCCTCCTCAGCCCCACCTCCCAAAAGCAGAGTATAGGGGGTACAGCTTTTCCCATTTAATTCTGTAGCTCCTGATCACATTTTTTGGCCACTCAGCTGACAAGGCCAGGCTGTGCAAAGATAAATAATCCATGCTCAGAGCTCACCTTGAGCTCGCCTGCCTGCAGTCACAGCCGTGTGCAGTCACCCCAGACATCCACGCTTTCTTCTTCTGGGACTGTCCCAAATTTTACCATTTCAAATCTGACTCAACTCTCCTTCAGCAGCCTCCCAAATCCTTAGAAAAGGCTTGAGGGATTAAACACATGAAAAGGCTGCCCTAGTGCTCTGTGATGGAGGATAAATATCTGTATACATCACTTAATGCACAGCAAGGATGAATTTGAGACAGATTAGCTGCTTTTCCTTAAACAGTTACATGAAAGACCTCACCTTTGCCATGGATGCAAGCAGGAATGTCTGACTCCGTGTGTCTAACCCTAAGCTACAATCTTTCCTGAGCAAAACTGATTGAATTTTTTTCAACAGGAGGCATGTTTGGTTTGGGGTTTTGTTGTTTCACTACTATCTTGTTTCTGCTCTAAAAAATATTTTTCTTTGATTTCCAGTGAAATACCAGACATGGAAAACAATTGTTGACATGGTTTTAAAACCTTGTGACTTATTTTTTTCTTTAATTTATTTTTATTGGTAAAATATAAAGGAACTGTCTGGCCACGGGAAAATTTGAAATAAATATAATATTTGCAAAATACCTTTTGAAAATTTTTGATGACCTTCCACCACCCCATTCCAGTTTATCCATGGCTCTGACATGGAGATCCTGGGTGACCTTGTGACACAATTTCTTGTGCCACCATTCCCTATTTGTTGAGATAATAGGAATTCTAGCCTATAAATAAGTGATTCTCCATCAGAACAGTGACAGTTTACCACATTGAGGTTACTGCAGAAATACATCAGCTTTGAATAATTAACAGCATTTGTGGGAAATATTTCTCCAGTTCAAGATGGAGATTCCAGCGGAAAAAACAAACAAACAAACAAACACAACTCAATCGACTTTATCACAACAGTGATAACAAAACCCCCAAAACAGACTCTTTCAGGGGACAGCTTTGCTCTTCACGAGCTTTCTGGCAGAAATACCAGGCCAAGCTTTGACCAGGCTTGCAAAGATGGATTTCCAGCACGCCACCACCACCCACCAGCCGTGCCCAAAACATGTGAAGGAAAATCATTAGGCATGGGCTGCAAGCAGGCTGACTCCCCCCTCGGTGGGTGCAGTCCAAGGCATGTCCCACGCTGCTGCAGGAAGCTGGCAGCAGCACAGAGAGCTCCCTCCACCCCACTGCCCAGCGGCCATCTGTGCCCACAGGTGGGGACGGGAAGAAAGGCAGGCTCCACCCTGTTCCCAAAGGATGGGTTCAACCTTTTCCCCCAAGTGAAAAGAGCTCAGCCAGGCTCACAGTCTTCAATTCATAAGTGTTCATCTATGAAATCGGATTCCCACCCCTCTCCAGCTAAGAATCTGCTATTTCAACGAAGCACAAGATGTCAGGATTTTTGCCAACATGAGCACAGCTGTCAAAATCTCATCCTTGGAAAGGATCCCAGATAGACACATGTTTTACCCCAGCCAAAATGGTCAAACTTTGCAGAGAAACATTCAGGGAGGAAAAAGGTTCCATATTGTCACTGAGATAGCTTGGGATTGCTCACAGCCAGACAACTTGGATGTGGTGTTTTAATAGCTGAGCCATTAAAAGCAACAGGCATCTTGCTATTGACAGCAATAAGAACAGATTCAGTGCCTTTGGCACAAGATTATCAAAAGCAGCATTGCAGGAAAGAAAATAAGCTTGTTTGAATTTGGGAGACAACAAATAAAGGGGAAAATATGCTTGCAATTTTCTGTTTCTCTAGCATGTTTTCCTAAATAGCTTCAGCACTTTTGCCTGGTGTTTCCAAGAGAAGTCTGAGCACTGTTGGGTTTATGTTGTCCTTGGATTTGTGTCCTTTCAGGCCCACCTGGAAATCCAAACCTAAGAGACTTGTCTGGAGTATTTTCTGCCCAGCCTGAAGAGAGCAACTTGCTCTGATTCCCAACTCCCTGAGCAGGGGAACATCAACCTATTTCTTCTGACGTGAGATGTGAGGAGAGCAAATTACTTTGCCCAGGTCACAGGTAGGGGCAGGGGCCCAGCAATGCCCTGATCCTTTCTGCAAGCAGGACCTGCACATGTTGCTTTTCTTAGCATGGCCCAAGCCATGTGCCAGCAGCTCACAGGCAAGAGGTGAATTCCTGCAGCTGAAGGGGTGGGGAGGGGAGGTGGCATCAGGAACAGCAACCATTATCCTCTTTACTGGAAAACGTGTATCTGAATGGCCAAATTTACTAGCTGTTCAAGATCTTTATGAGATTTATGAGGCTCAAGAAAAAAATTTACTAGAAAGACATAAAACTTCAGTGGTTTGAAATGGAAATGTTTGCAAAGGACTTGGAATCAGCTGGTTTCAATTGCAGGCCTGTCTGAAGGAGGGAGGACTTCACTTTAGGGCTGAGGACCTCAAATCTCTCCTGACCTGACCCTCCCAAGACAGCTGGAGATTAAAGCTGACTGGAGAGCCAATGCTCCCATCATTGAGAGGAGCTGTGGTACCCCAGATAAAGGAAAGACACAGATAATGGAAATTATGAGGAGCACATGGCAGAGACACTCAAGTCTTGTGCAAACTAGCCCAGTCCTGCAGGGTCAGTCCTGAGCTCAAGCTGATGGCACCTGGCAAACCTGAACTGCTTCCTGATCCTGCTCCACCCCACCTCAGTGCTCCTCATCCTGCAGGACTTACTAAACTGCACAGAAAGCTAAACCTGAGTCATCTTTCTTCATTTACACCCTGCTGGGAGCAGTACAGCCTGATCTCCTGCCGTGCAGAGCTCCAGGGAGCACGGCCAGGGACACCTGCATGCCTTGGCACTGCATTCCCAGTGCTCTTGGCACAGCACTCGTTCCCAGCAGAGGCAAGTGAACCTCTCTGCACCCTGCTCCTTCCTTCCCTCTGTTCACAGGGAACCCCTCCTGCTTCTGACAGAGCACCTTGCCCCAGACACCCTCTGCTTTTACAGAGGCAATACCAAACTCTAAGCTCTGTGATGAAACCTTATCTCCACACCGAATTTGACCCAGTGCAAAACAGAAACTGAATTCCCCTCCAAGCATAATAGACAGGACAACAAAACACTTGGAAAATGTCGGTTTTGCCATATCAGAAGCCTGAAACCACATTACACACATCACTTAATGAGGGTAATAAGCTTTAACTTAACAGCCTCTGAACTGAGCTCATCATCCACTTAGAGCAATCCTCCCTCCAGTGCCTTGTAGGGCACGCTGGGATCGGTTGGCCAACATTTCACACCTCTGCATTTGCCAGCATTTGTTTCTGGCTCCGAAACAAACACAAAACATGCTGAAGATTGCCAGAGGGTATCCAGGGGGGGCAGAGGGCCGGTGCAGATGCTGCTGATGAGCTTATTGCAGTGCCCACCCCACTCCTCATCTTACAGGATGCTTAATTACAGCGGGCTTCTGTGGGATTCGCACCTAACAGCTCACAACTGTTCTGCTGAAAGGCACATGGGGCTCCTTCTGCCTCTCTCCTCCCCCTGAATTACCAGAGAATATTTCCCTTCCTGCTTCCTCTTGCTTTATCTGCCGTTCCACAGACCAGGCGTGCAGCTGCCTGGCTCCCCTGGCTGGCAGATACTCAGTTCATAATCCTCTTCACTGGGACTGCCTTCAGTCCTGTGTAATTCAACACAACAAATGCTACATTCTGATGCATAGGACAGCTCTTTTATGCAAAGACCAGAGGCCACAAGGACAGTACTGCTGTTGGTAAAGGATTTCCCCAGCAGATCAGCTCACCTGCCCAAGTTCCTGCTTCCAAACAGGCTCATGCTCTGCCACATCACAAAACGCACTCATCCACATCCAGTGTTGCTGTCAGAAGAGGCAGAGTTTCACATAAACCTGCTCAGACTCATTTATGCCTGAAGAAGTGATTTTTGGCTCACTAGCTTGCAAATTACTTACAGTCCTTGCTTGTGTACTGGGTGTTTAGAAAACGTTCTTGCTCCGTTTCAGGCACCCAACTTCACAGCTTGTCCTGATAGCATCTCGCAGGGGGAAAGTGCACAAATTCACCCTGCTGTAAAAAACAAATTTACCTTTTAGAATTAACATCAGCTTTATCTTTGTATGAGCTCTTACCAGACAAGCATGGTTATGAGCCTTTTCTGGCCCTGAAACCAATTTACTCAGGTAGTTTCACTGGGTAATTAGGTTTTGAAACACAGAAACAAACTTCACAGTCTACTTATAGCAGTAGTTAGGAGCATCTCACAGACTGAGGCAATGCTTTTTTGATCAAGACTTCTATGGAACTGGGCAAATATATCTCCTCAAAAAGGTATTGCTTCAAAATCTGTAAGTTTTGACAAGGAAATGCACATTTGTGCTTAGCTCGGGGTAGAGTAAGTTCTGTTTCACTGAACTGTGAACTGCTTCTCATCACACAAATCCCAAAATCAGTCAAGGTTCACTACCTTATGTCCATAAATGTCCATCCCGTGGTCTGAGGAGGTCATCACCAACTTTTTTTTCATTTAATCAGTAATATGGAAACAGGCTTCAATTTTATTTCCCTCCACATTTCACTATATTCAGATTTCTTAAAGTCTTTACATGAACATATTTCAGCTAGCAGGTTGTTTTCCAACTCTACACAATAATTATTGACTGAAGCACCAGACATGATCCATGACAAGCCCTGCACAACTGCTCACCTGAGACACTCAGAGCTGCTCCTGGTCCTGGCTTACAAGAGCAGTAGCTACACTTGAAAGGAGGGTTTCAATAATGCACAGGCAACTACTCACTACAGCAAATTAATTTATCTTCTTTTCTGTAAATTTCCATAAAAAGAAAACTAATGCTGATATGAATAAAGTGGAAAGGGGATGTTACTACAGAAGTTTTTGTCCTTAATCTCCTCACATTTTTTTCACAGTGGTACTATCCAGCCTAACAAAAAAGTTCAATGTGAATTTCTGTTTTTTACTCAAATATGCTTCTATTTATATTGTTTCAATATAAAAAACTTAGAGTGCATTATAAATCATGTATGCATATTTATGCTTACCTGACTATAAACTATTGATAACTTTATTTTTCAAATACTGTGCTCATGAACAGTGATGTAGTCAGCTACATGAAAGACATTGTACTTCACATGTTTGAAAAGTTAATGCACTTCTACAGTCAAATTGAGCCTGTTTTATCTGTTCTCTATTTACCTGTGTATTTTTCAGGGCATTGACTAAATGCCCATACTTTAACCAATTATTTAATGAGCAATGCTATTAGGGAGGAATTGCAATTTTCCATAAAACCTGAGAAATTATGAACACTGAAATAGGAAGTATAAACAAACCAACCAACTTCAAGCCCTTTCTCAGTTAACACAGTGTTGTTAACATTTTCTCCAGTATTATTCTTTCTCACTCTATCTCCATCTCAGAAGGATTTGCAGCTCGGGTCACTGTAATATATCGCACTCTAACACGCTGTGCCTGAAATTTCCAGTAAGGCACACAGCTCTTCTTGGCTTTCCACAGGCATCAACCACTAAGTCTTTCAGGCCTGTCTTTAAATCTCAGCCTTTAATACTGCTGGATATCACCGCACAGATATAGATTTACTACTATAGGTCTCTTTAACCAACCGAAAATAAAGCACGACAATATGGCATTGCCACTTTGGGGGATAAGCTGCTACAAGGGAGATGTATGAGCCCTTGAAATTGATTGTCTGAAGAGCACCAGGACATACATAGAGGGAGAAAAAATAAGAGGGGAAGAGAAAGAGGGACTGATTTATAAATGTAGACAGATCCTTCTTCAGATATAATTCAGGGGATATCTGGTTTTACTGATCAGATATAGTTTGTCTAATCTGACTTCAAAATCATTGTTCACCCCTTAAAATACCTTGGTTGTATGAGACAAGATATGAGTCTTTAAGAGGCCGGCAGGGTGAAGAGAGGAAGAGAAGGAGGGAGACAGAAAGTCAACAGATCAATAAAAGCACTTTAGGATAATGGCTCTACCTTGAGCAGACCAGGTCTGGATTCCAGGCCAGCCCCAGCACTGCCAGGAAACGTGGGTTTGCTTGAGTGAAATGTTGAATTCGCAGTGCTGTGGCAGAAGATGCAGTTCTGGTTCTGCCCCATCCTCTTCCAGGGGTGCATTCCCCTTCCTGCTCATCCTGGATCCCACATGGTGTCCAAGAACAGAATTGGGGAGCCAGTGGGTATGCAGCTTTTTGGAAAGAAAGACAGTGAATGAAAGCATTAAGACAGAGTGCAGTGAAAAGTTGGGGCACAGAGATGTAAGAATATTGTTTCCCCTTTCCCACCTCTGTTTTTTTTTTCTTGTAAGCAGTTACATGGAGACAACAAAGAGCCTGAGTTGGGTCAGATGATGTTCCAGGAGCTAGCTCCAATATACTGCATCTGGGCACCACCTCCAAGAGACTTCCCAACTCAATGGAATTTTATTACAGTAAGGGCCCCATCTACTGCCAAAAATTTGCAGTGAATCAAACCACATATTAAAATATCTTTTCTTTCATTGAAAGACTTTGATTAAATAACTCCCAAGCATTCCACTGCACTTTCCATCTCTAACTGTCAATTTCCACAAATGAAGGATCATCCACGAGCAGCAGCCAGCCTCAGGTTGTGATCGAGCACACTCATGATGCACAAGTCAGAAAAGGCTGCCCATGGACCAGGAAAACAGAAAGTCCTGCAAATCTTACTTTCTTACTGTACAACCTGGACTTTAAAACCTTCCATACTGCACGAAGATCTGGGTTGCTCAGGAGTTTGTAACAACACATGTGAAACCTGTAGTCTCATGGCTGTGGCACAGAATAAAGTGTTGGAAGCAGCAGAACTGAGACCTGAGTAGAAGACAAAATGGAACAGAATATTTACATGAACAGAGGTGGTGAACTATGGGGGGCAGGTCATGCTCAAGGTTTAATTTACACAGTTTAAGCTACTCTTGGGCTGGTGGAGTATTTTAGAAACTATCAATGTTTTTCAGGGGAACTTTTTCCCCCATTAGTTCAATAAAAATAGTCACACAAGTGGATGACCCTATAGGCTGATACCTAGAATTTCTGCTAGGTGCCAACACTTCTGTAGGAAGATCCTTAACTCACTGCAAGTGCAAGAGCCTGGCAGGAAGCGTGTGGTGAATTCCTGCTGCAGAACTGCCCATGCAGCTGCCCCCACACTGCCCTCCCTAAAAGAAAGCAGCAGCTCTGTTTCTCAAGACCATGTAAGGGGAGCACAACAAAATGAGGAGAAACTGTAATAAGACAAACATCAAAGATTGTTTCTCTTTAATTACCCTTTCTCTCAGTATCTTTGCTCATCAGCTGGGACTCCCTGTTGCTTTTTTAAAGCAAACAAAACAGTGAGGGTTTTAATACTGACCCACCTCGCTTCTTTGGTCTGACTAATTGCTGAAACTGGCCATAAATTGTCCATATTGTGACACTCTGAATAGCCTCATTTATTCTGGAGGGCACACATCTGTTTTTGTGTGCACACACACACACGTGCACACTTA
Organism: Erpornis zantholeuca; assembly: GCA_013400515.1. NCBI lineage: Eukaryota > Metazoa > Chordata > Aves > Passeriformes > Timaliidae > Erpornis > Erpornis zantholeuca. The sequence continues at coordinate 1,244,496 of VZTN01019209.1, read as the reverse complement.
CACAAGCACACCCCTCTGTCCCACAGCAGGGCTGCCCGGGGCTGGGGATGGCCAGTGTACAATTTCAGCCCCATAGTGAGTTTTGGCTGGTGTTGAGGTCCCTGAGGCTGAAGAGAAATAAAGCTCCCAGAAGGGGAATGGCATGTAAACACAGGTCTTACGTTCCTCTGCATGGAAAATGCTCCTTTTAGACAAGGCTGGTGAGGGAATCGCATGAGGAAAGTTGGGAGCAAGCTGCCTGCAACAAGGTGGAGGGAAATAGTACAGAATGCATCTGTGCTTTCTCCTCCCAGAGAAAACAGAGTCAGATTCCCACCAGCCTGGATAGCCAGCAAGAAGAGAGCACAGCCAGCCAGGGGAATGAAAGGTGCTGAGCCAGGCAGTGGCTGCTCAGACCCTTGGTTCATGTTTCTGACATAAAAAATTCTCACTTTGTACATATATCAACATACACAATACATAAACATATATGTATGTACATATACATGTACATACATGTATATGTAAACATATACATGTACATATATCAACATAGACACAATAAAGAAAAGTTCTAACCAGCCAATCTAGCTTCATTTTTTCCCCCCTCTCATAAAACTGAATAACATGTAAGTATTACTTTCATCATGGTTACTCCAACTGCTTTAGATGGAACAGGCAATAAATAGGCTATTTCATTTTAATCAGTGCTTTCTCTCATACACACAAGTCCCAACTTGTAGCTCACTTAACACCTAAGCTACTTTTTTTAAATCAAACTCCCCTATTTTTCATCAACACATCGATGACAGACATGGTGGAGGGGGAGGAATTCCTCTCTGTGTGTAACACACACATTTCTGATGAGCAGCAAGGCACTGGCCTTGGCTCCTGGGCTCAGTGGCAGCCTGAGAAGCCTAAGCCCATTCCTGGGGCCGTGGTGTCTCTCCAGGGCAGTTTGGAGTCTTTTCCCCACCTCCACCTTCTCCTCTTCTTCACTGCTCCTGCAGGAGGAAGAGCAAACGGCTCAGAAAACAGAGGATCTACAAGGGAAAAAAGGGATCTACATGCAAGTGCAAAAATTCATTGGGAAAATGTTCAGACATCTTCACACAACTGTCCATTAACACAAAAGGGGAAATTTCTCAAGAATTCCAACAACATAAAACATTTCAGAGGTTTTATGGGGTTTTGTCTTTAGTTTTCAAGAGGATTTTTTTTCTTTATTCCTGGTGGGAAAGCTTGCGCCTTTAATTCTATAACTATAAACTAAATAATATATCAGGGTTTTTTTTTTTTCCTGTCAGGCATGGCAGTGGTACTGAATGTATGCAAAGTTTCCACTAAAGGTTTTTGTAACTTAATTTTCCTCCAGAGATTAGAGGAAGCCAGATATTCTGTTTCTTGCTGGAACTTGGCTGGTAGCCACGCTGCGCTCCCTTCCCTTGTCATCCATCCCCAGCCCCCGGCACTGTTAATCAGATGGCTGTATCTTCCCTATATTTCTCCTGTCAAGCTATTAAGGGGATAGAGAAGAGAGAAAGAGGAGAATCAGCTGAGATATAAACCAGCCCGGGTCCCAGAGTGCCTCTCCCCCTTCTCAAGGCTGAGCTTGGTGCGTTACTGCACACCCTCCTGTCAGAGTGAAGCAGAAGCGTGCTTTCCTGCCACCGGAGTAAATGGCTGAAGTTTGTTTCCCAGATGAAGAGGGAATGCAGAAATTCTTCTGCACAGAGCCATCATCGCCCTGTGAAAACACGAAACTGCAGCACAGAGAGGGAGCAAGACAACAGAGCCTGGGCTACAGGCTGAGGATGTTCCTCTCTGGCCACGCTGAGCCCCTGCCCGCCCAGGGGAAGCGCAGCCTTGACTGAGGCTTTATGGATGTGAGAGCAGGGAGTTATCACAGCTCCCTGGGCTTTGGCAGCTCCCTTAGCTAGGGAATTCCTGGCACGTGCTCAGCGTGGCGTGGAGGTGGTTGGCTGGAGAAAAAGCTTTGCAAGATTCACAAAGGACCCCCAGATCCAAGCCAGGTTTAGGGCTGGAAACGCTGATTTTATCGCCTTGCTCCCTCCTCCGCTGCCTTTGAAGCGGAACAGAAATGCTCAGTCCAGCACACCCCGTGCCTGTGGAGAGCTTTGCCTCCCATTGAAATGATCCATGGGGACACTCCCTATCTTCACTAGGAGACAAAAGGAACTCCCCACTCTGGATATCTTAGGACTTTGAAAATAGTTGGATCCCAGCAGTTTTGGCTGGGTCTACCTCCCATCCTTGTACATATCAATAAATGAGAAAAAAAGACCTGGCTAACATGGCTCCCACACATCAGAAACAACTTTTGCATGATTTTGGCCGAGGCTCTCTCTTTGTAACCAACCAGGTAACAAATAATCAGGAATACCACGAAAGTACTCTATTTTTCTAGCAATTTGAGAGGCTGTGACTGCATCAGAGAGACCAGGCCTTGCACTCCAGCAGCACACTGCACAGAGATTGATTTTTTTTCAGACAAGTCCACTTTGGTGTGCAGTTCTCTGATTTTAAATAGTACTTAGGTTTTTAAGAGACACTCAGAGAGGTGGGGGCTCACCTGAGCTGTTTTGGAAAACACAATTTAGATGTAAAATAAGATTTACTTTGGTAATCCCTAAATTCCTTTGAAAACACATCCATGTCTAGATAAACATCTCTGAATAAGCATGGTGGCACAATGGGTCACTGGACAGATTTTTTTCTAAATCTATGTTTAACAAAGAGGAAAAATCACACTGACTTACCAATAGCCAAGTTTCTTATTCAGGCAAAACTTTTACTCATTTCACAAAGACTCTCAGACTAAGAAATGAGATGCCAACTTCTGAGTGCACCTTAATGACATGTTTATTCTAGCCATCCTCTCTCTGGCTATGTTTGAGCTCATTTCTTGGTTTTGGATATGCTAATAAAATCAGTCCCTTCGCTTTGGGTTTTTGTTTTCTTTTGTATCTAGAAAGTGAAAACAAAGACATTTCTATAAGCAACAGAGCCAGAGAATATTTAACAGGTATGCATCTTGTGTTTCTAGATAAATATTTGCAAAAAGTCTGCATAAAAGGAGGGGAGAAGGAGCACAGGGCGTGTGTGCCTGAAACAGCAGCACACCTCCACACCAGAAATGTGAGGAGGAAAGGTGCCAGTGAGTGCTTCTCACATCCTTCCACATCCCAGAGCAGCTCAGATTTCCTGTTCAAACTCACCTGCCTGAGCATCCTCCCCAGCCAGGCTGCCCTTGCTGCAACCTTTTGTCTTTCACTCGCCTTTCCTTCCTTTATCTCTGTTCTATAACCATTATCTCCATCAGCATAACTCCTTAAGATACACCTAGACATCATTTGGCCAATGAATGCATTTCACACAACATTAGTCATATTGTACTGTGGATAATTTTTATGATATTGCTGTTCCTCTCCTTGGTACGTTGTTACAGTTTAATTTGTACATATTCTGCTGCTGATGTAGTGTCACTCAGCTGTAACCAGAGAGAGCATGATGGGTTTGTATTATTGCAACAAATTTTCCCTTAAAAAAAAAAAAAAAAAGAGAAAGAAAGAGGGAGTGAGAAAGAGAAGGGAAAGTGGAAGGAAAAAAAGAAGGCTTTTTCTTGAGTCTGTATGCTTTCTAGGATTAGTGAACTAAAGACAGGCTGTCCTGCAGGGTCAGGGGAGAGCCAGATCCCAACTCTGCCCAGCAAAAAAAAGGGTTTATATTCAGGGTTACATCTCAGCCCCGTTACATAAATAAGTATCTGCTGCAAATTTGTGTTTTGAACCAATTTTCCAAAAAGTTCAGGGTAAGGGTTTCATATCTGCAGGAATTCTTCAGACCCTGTCCAGCTACTCATCTTTACCAGATGAGCTAATACCAGTTATCTGCTTCCCTTCCAAATGGTGATGCCCATTCTTTGGTTGGAGTTTAATGTTACAGATCAATTTTCAGCTCCAGGCATCAGTTTTACATTTAGACATGCAGGGCAGCTCTGCTGAAGGCTCCCAACTGCTCTGGGTATTCAACAGCCCATATCAGCAAAGCACTGACCACACTGTTTTCAGTGCATCTGCTCAGTGAGAGAGTTTCCCATATGGAAAAGTTTTGTAAAAATAAGGGATTACTTGGAAAGACTCTGGGCTAACCCTGCTGAGTATCTGCTTTTCTTCTTCTTAGCTCTCCAGTGTGGAACATCACTGCTGGTATTTTGGACAGTGACCATAAGGTCATAAGACTGAGAGATTGTGACCCCCTCAGCTCTTTGTTTACCTCTGCAAGACAAAACAATTGATAATTTCACCTAATAAAAAAGAGTTTTGTTTAATTCTTTTAAAACACTGATTTATTTTTGAAGCAGCCAAGCACATCCCTGAGCTTGAGCCCTGCCTGACAGAATATGCTCCCTTGGGCAATGACATCTCTCTCCTGTTACAGGCAATCATAGTGCAAACCTTTTTTCACGCAACTAGAGCACATCCCAGGGACATACCTGCATTTACAGGTGGTTTCTCCAGGCAGCTCTGACATCTGTGAGGCCAAACCAGGAACCCTCGTGCTGCCTACAGAGTCCTGCCTAGGTCCCCTGCTTTGTTTCAAGTGCAACCCAAGAAATGAGGTCAGACAGTAGAAGAGTGAAGGATTCTCCCCAACGTCTGTGACATTCTGCCACACAAGAACAAAGCCAGGCCATGCCAAAATCAGGGTGTTGAAATGCCCATAAGCACTTGGCCCACGCAGAAGTTCTTATCATGTTTTGCCCCTGTGAATCAATCCTTTCAATTAAGGTAGCTGGGGGATATAATGATGTTTTTATTGGCCATTACAGCTTTAAATTAGGATCAATAGAAGGACCTACAACCCTACCATGCCAACAGCCCTGAATAGGTTTTCAGAGAACATATTTCTAAAATAAACTCATCCATTTTCTATTAAAACTATAATAAAATATCATAGGAAAAAGACTTACACCTTAGTATAAGAGAAAGACTCAAGGCATCTTACTTGATTTTTATTTGTTTTTTAGGCATCAAGCCAGCAGGACCTTCTTCCCTAGGGTTGCTTTCCCTGGGACTTTCCATGGTCACATCTGGAATACTGCAGGCAGCCACCAGGCCAGGTCAAAGCTGACTCTGCCAGAAGAGAAGAGGAAAATGCACATCTATTCAGCTATCATCCTGTATTTCTGACTTCTTTAGTGTAAAATTGTGCTTGATAAGAAGCTTCTGCCATAGAAAACTTTTGCTTGAGTTTTTTTCAGAGACTCTTACAAGTAAGGATGCTGTGTAACAAAATTCGCAATGCTTTCATCTTGCACAAACTGTGATTATAAAAACCAAAAAAGACTTTAGTAAATTGAGATTTTAACAATTTTTCTTATGGAATGGAGGCTGGTTACCTTATTTTTAAGAAACCAGTCAAAAAAAATCATAAGCTTGCATCAAATGAGAGCTTTTCTGAGAATGAAATTGCAACAAAAGAACCTATTTTTCATGAGTTTCAAATTTCACAGCATATTTCACAGTTGTTGTACAAGTTGGGGTAATATCTGCTGTGATTTATAGAGGAGCAGCACTGTAAGAAGCCTCCCTTCTAATTATAACTGGTTATGAGGTACATCACTCATATCAGCCTGAAATTTACTTCCATCTCCAACACGAGCTTTTTTATTTTTTTGCCTGTTTATTGTCACAAACTGGCCACAGAAATGCTGATAAAGCCATTACAGAAAATGTCATTAACTTAATCCCTTCCCAGCTGAGGTTCTTTCTTTTAATACAAACTTATTTTGAGTCTTTGTTTGCGCGTCGCAATGTGTGAGGCAGCAAACATCATCTCTCTTATGGCAAGTTGTGCAATGAAAGCCTTTCCTGCTCCATGGGCTCCATTAGGCAGAAGGGCTGACTTTGACAGAATGTGCAAAAGCACCTATAAATCCAGTGATTCCCTCCATTTTTACAGGCAGTGTGTTCAAGGGCTTCACACGTAGAGTAGATGTTTCATTTGAATGCAAAACATGCTAAAATTTGTACTGAAAAGCACTTAGGCTTTAAAAACATGCCATAATTCTAAGAAGAAAAATGCCTGACATACCTTTTGGCTGATTTCAAATTCATATATGTTTTAAATGATCTGTAGAGCCTAAGCTGTGCATTTTATGCAACAGAATGATAACCATTCCCATTCCCCTCCATCTAATCCACGGATGGCCTTGATTTATTGACCAGTCTTGCACTGCCCCTCCCTAGATTCCTGCTGTAATTTTAATTTTTGTTGTTGCTGCTGCTGCTGTTATCTGGATGCAGGGCTTGCCATGAAGATAGCATGGGCTTACCCTGTAAACATAATTGATGCTATAGAAGATAATGATTTAGGATATCATCCATCTCCAGCACAGCTTGCCATTACGTGACTTGTTCTTGCAGGTATCTGATTTGTATCATAGACGAGCTGACTTGATTGCTGTTTTGCCATAGAGTAATAGTTCCCTGGTTTCCACTGACATGCTGAGTCTCCCTTGATCACTCAGGTGATCAGTCAACACACGAGTTAATTACAGGTGAAGGGGTGTCTGAAGCCCAAAGATCAAAAGATACGCACGAGGTCTTCTCCAAGTCATTATTCACCTTCTTAAGCATCAGGCAGTCAGTTCGGATTCCTGCCTCCTGCACTGTCCTTAAATAAAGTGATAAAACAGTAGGAAAGCTGAATTAGAGCCTCTCTAAGACACAGAATGAAACATTTGATTTCTCCAAAAGAAGAGAAAAAGAAATCCATGCAGGCAAGACTGCAAGACTCAGTATATAGGGGAAGTCAGGGCTACCCCCATTTACTTATAATTAAAGAAAAAACAAACCAAACAAACATGTAAGTAATCAATGGTAGGTGTTTAGAGGTGGAAAACCGAACAGTTTACCAAATGGTCCTCACCAGCTTTCCCAGGTTTTCACTCTCTCAGGTTTTACCTGGCATTTCAAGGAGATGATCTCAGATACTGTAATCACTTTTACATCCATGAACAAAAACAGAATTTATTGGCAGAAATTAGGAGCTATTAGACAAAACCATTAGAAGTGCTCTTAAAATGCAAAGGAAAAGCACTTCTCCCCAAAATTTCTCTATTTAAGCACCCTCAAAACTCAAATGCATGCATTAACATTCCCAGAAGCTAATTATAATTTCTGTCCTGGAGGACCTCTGTGAGATTCACTCCTTTGGGCCATGCCCTGCATTATTGTGGGGAACAGCCATCACACCACCATGGTCTCCCTTCTGCTTAAAGACCCTGAGAACCACATACAACTTGTTGGACAAGTCTGTTGAGCAGATGAGACCTACAGCAGCAAAGAGCTCGTGGTGTCGAGCTGCAGCCACAGGATTATTTGTGTGGGCAGAAAGAGCAATCTCCCCAGCAGTAATTAGCTGAACTCACCTGGGTATCAGCTCAACACCTGCACCACTGGGCTACACCTGTATTTGCCCCCCAAGACCAGTTTCTCCACCTCTGTGGTTTTCATGCTTATTAAAAGGAAGGCAACTGAGCAATACACCTCAAAAGGTTTATTTCCCAAAATAATATCAGAGATTCCTCCACGAAAAGTCACCCTGCCTTTATTTTTTGAGGCGAAAGGAATCGAATCACTGAGTTGCAGATTTGAAGAGATGCTTCATAATGTCAAACACTCAAAGGACTCGAGTGCAAGTGTAACTCAGTGCACACCATTCCACATATGCTTTCTTCCATATGCAAATAAATGCTATGGGTGCACAGCCCGCTTGCACGTATCTGCACATGCCAAAGGGATTTACACATGTTAATACTTGGAAAGCAAAGTGAGAATGTATATAAAATGGCATGCACAAAGTGCATTCATCCATGTGCATATCCCTCTGGAGGCAGCGCTACTTGGATGTGTTTCTAAGCGGAAAAACAGTTAAAAATTGATATGTCACCCTCTCTCCAAAACCTAATGATTACAGTCTGTTAATTACACCGCATCTGCTGGAACCTTCAGCAAATAAATTGTGGACCTGATCTATTATTTATAATACCAACAGAAAATGCAAGTAGTGTTTTAAAGTTTCCCATATGCAGAGTGGTAGCAGAAGCAAACTCTGCCATGCTGTCCCCATCCTGTCGCTTCCCCATGCAGGTACCATATATCGTGACAAAGCAGCCATAATAACCTTTTCTAGATTTTACTTTCTGCAGATGGAGAGGAAGCAGTGAGAGAATATAAAGACTCACATAAAGGAAAAGAACACTTGAAAAACTTTCAAAATATCATGTACAATTAGTCCCAGAGTAGCTCTGCAGTTCTGTGGGCCACGTCTTGCCATTGCTTTGAGCCAAGATTCCCACAGCCTGGGATTCACTCGTTGCCTTTGAATGCCCAACAATTAGGTCTGTGGCAGGGTTTGCTGGGGAGAGAGTCATCTCAGCACAGCTATGCCTTGAATTTAGCCTTTAATTATGGCATCTCTTCTCCTGGTGTGAAATCCATATGGATTTGCTGAATCCCCATGCTTTTTGAGTGCTTGAACACTGGTACAAATGCAGAGAGTGGCTGATGTGCTTTGCCTTGCACAGAGCTCTGAACCACAGCCTCACTTCCCACCACCTCCTGTTCTCTACAAGCATTAGTGGGGGCTGGCACTGCTGTGGTTTCTCCAATAGAACAATTCAGCCTCGAAGCAAGTAATTGTTTGGTTTTTTTTTCCCCCAACAGCTCACCCAGGAAACAATGTGAGGTGTGAAAGTCAGGTTGGATCCCCTCTTCCTTGGCTTCATCAAACAAGTAACAGCTCCCCAGAGCAAGTGGCAATTGTCTGGTGTAAACTGAAGCAGAATTGCCAGCTTCTGCTGTGGAACAGGAACAAGAGCCTTTGCACTCATTATTATTACTATGAGACCTGAGCACTAGTTAGCTGGCCTTGTTCTACAGCCCTAGCCAGCCCACTTATCCACCAGAAAGAAAATAACCACTCAGGCTGAAGTTCATGAAACTTCTGGGATTCACAAATGTGTTTCGTGGATTTCTGGCAGTTGTCTGAATGTTCACAAAAAATGTGATGCCAGTAATCACAGCGAGTCAAAGCTTGACACTTCTATTCATAAATCAGGAGAAGTTTTATTTTTACTGCTTGAACATTTCTGTTCCCAAGCACGATTGGATTTGAACCATCAAGCTGGAGGTGAAAGTACCCTTTTTTAATGTATTTGTTTAGGTTTATATGAAATATAAAAAAGTGTCTATGCAGGACTCTAGCCACCTCTACTACATATTAAAGAAACCAGGCCAACTGACACAAACAAAAACAAACTTAGTAACTTCCAAAAGAAAAAGAAGGCACAAAAAAGGCTTCTTGAGCAGAGACCTCAAATCTTTCTATATAAACCAAACACTTCTGCAGACACTATTTCTCTCATCTCCAGAGCCTGGACATGAAGAGAGGTGTCCCTCAGGTCAGCACAACTGGGACTCCCCCAGGCCAGGGTGGAAAGAGAGCATTCAGACCTGTGGCTGCCGAGCAGACCTATCCAGTATTCTCTCCTTTAAACCAAGAGGACTTCGGCCAAAATGCCTCTGTGGCTTGCAGCTGCAGCAGTATCACTAGGGAGACAGAGCAATCTATTAAGCAAAGAGGATCCAAGACTTGATGCCAAGAACCTATTTTAGCCTCCCCCGCAAGCCCACAGACACAGAGCAGGTCCTGCAGTACCAGTGGTGACTGCTGGGGGTGGCAACTCCCACTCATCACTCCTTGGACACGGAGAGCATCCACATCCCACCCTGCCCAATGCTCCCCTCCATACTTTGCACCTTCCCCCAGCCATCCCTGGCATGGGGATTTCTCCCACTCATACCTTGTGAAGTAATTTCATTCAACCAGTTCCTCCTTCCACGGTCAGAAAATAATAAAGTTATTACTCAAAGAGTAGAATATGGAAGAGAAAATCAACCTATTAATTTTGAAGTCTAAATTAAAACAAATCCATTAGGATTTTCTGCCACAAGGCAAATGGTCCCTGCAGACCAGATCTTGTCCTGCTGTCAGGACAAGAGCATTATCCACTGTTCCACTCAGCATCCTCTCTCCTTTCAGTCTCCTTTTGGAGTGGGAACAGGTACACATGGGTAGGCAGGGACAGAGGAGTGAGACTTATGTTTGTAAAATTGGCTTTTCTCTTCATATGGTCTGAATGCATAAATCTTTTAGTGGCAGCTTGGTCTCTTCAGAGACAATCCCAATTCTCCTAGAGAAACATCCCTTCCAAAGCAAACACAGAAGTGACAGAGGATCAGCTCTTTACCCTTTTGAATGCTGCAGAAAGGAAGTGCCCAAAAGGTTGCAAACCATTTGTCACCCTGACACGCTGTCGGTGATATTTTTCAAACCCTCCATGAAAAAACCAAAACACCATGTCCATGTTTTTTTCTCTTGAAGCTGGCAACTGTCAGAAAGGTATCTGTTCAAAACACTGGACTGAGGTTTCTCTTGGACAAGAATGGCCAGTAGGAGACAGGTTGAAGGGAGACCAACAAGCCTGTCCCTTCCATCCATCCTGCCTCTCAGCAAGGGCTGCATCCCATCAGCATCTGCCCAGGGTGAGGGGAGGCTGCATCCAGGAAAAAGAACTCTCTCCCTGAGGCTCTGCTCTAGCCAGAGTAGATTTGGATGAGGATCAGGATCCACTGTAACAAGGCATGTAGAGCACAGTCAAATTTCCTCCCCTCCAAGCATCTAAAAAGCAACCTGACCGGATTTTCTCCTGGACAGCTCAGCATGTGAACGGGCCAGTTAATCAAAAGCACCTCCCAACTGCAGTGACATCCTGCTGCCTTCTGACACTTGCCACTTCCATAACACCATTTACAGCTCCATTGTTGTAACAGGAAGCCCCGAGGAGGAACTGGCTCCTACAACATGTTGCCATCACATTTTAGCCAAGGCTGAATGTAGCTGCAAATCTCTCTACAAAATACAGCGGAGACCTATTAAATGCATAATTTACCTGGCACTAAAATGTTATTATTTTAGCAGGTCTGCTTCTTCCTTGGGATTGTGATGAAGTGTGCTCTGCTGTATTATGAAACACAACATGTTTGAGTGTGATACACAGAAAACATCTTTGTTTAACACAGCTTGTTCTTTTATCATGTCACTTTTCACTTGGATTTCTTTTCTGTGCACTGGAAACACATTATTGTGACAGTTGCACTCCTTTACTGGGGGGCTTTTCTATGTGACCTGCAGTGTCACAGGCAGAACCAGACCCTCCCCAAAACACAGGCTGGGCAGCTTGATACAACAGAAAGGAATATGGAATAAATAAAGAACCAGGAAAAGCAATACAGCACTCCTATCCAAGTGGGTTACAGAGGCATTTTCCAGCCTGAAACACAGATCTGCAAAAACCAAAACAAACCAAAACACAACACTAAACTATTTCCTGTATGATGTTCATTCTTCCCTTTCTACACACTTACCAGAGTTAGCACGAGAGCTCAAGAAATCCGGGAATACCACCAGCACATCCATTTTGCTGGGAAGAGGCAGTGTGGTAACAAAGCACAAACCAACCCCACCAATCTGGAGTACCTCCCTCTCACAACTGTCACTCTTGTAATTTCTTCCAGATCCTCCAGAAACTGCAAAGAGGAACACATGGTAAATAAAACTGCTTGGCAGAGAAGGATTCATTTTTCTGCTCCATTGTGGCCTTCTGCAAACACCTGGCAGGATGAAGTCCCACGAGATGCTCGTTCTGAGAGCTCCCCACTGCTGCACTCAGTGTGGTGAACTGGTTCAGCAGAGCCCTACCAAGAGCTGGGTGGTACAGAGAGACTTCTCTCTTTTGGCAGGACTGAACTGTCAGAGCAGCTCAGCCACTTTGCACAGCCTGCCCTGTGGCCACCTGCTTTGGAACAGGCGATGTTCCCAATCCCCAGCCCTTTCTGCATCCCTGTTTCCATCCGCAGTGCTCCCCAAGCAGTTCACCATATGGGCATGTCCCCACTGGAGCTGGGCTGCACACCAAGCTCAGCCCAGCTCTGCTGGGACTCCAAAAAGCCTCTGTTCATCTCCCTCAGTGCCTTGCAGGAACTGCAGGTGAGTGCCAAGTGCTCCCAGGTGGGGTGTGCTCCTCCCAGTGCCCATGGCTGGGGCCTCCTCTCAGGCCAAATCACGCCACAGAAATGCCACTGATGCTTCACTGAGCTACTCAGCAGCTCCTGCACTCCCACAGAAATGCCACTTCTCAACCAGAGGGCTTCTAATCCATGCTTCCCATACCCCAGAATGATGCTGTAATTCCCTGGTTATCTGCTCCTCAACTCTCGCCCTGTCAAAGCCTCACTACTTCACAGGAAGGGTTCAACTTTCATTGGGTGAATGGGCAGAGGAAACACCATGATTTTCTTCCATCTCATGATGATGATGCTCACTCAGGGATCCCTGCTACTGCCTTATTTTCTGTAAATAATATAATGTGAGGAATGGGAGCCATTCTTAAGAAAGTCAATGTCACAACTTATGTACCTTTCTGCTTTGAGCAAAGGCAGGTTACCCTGAACTTCTCTGGCAACATCACAAACCTCCAAAAGCAAGGATGGATTAAAGTTCCTTTTAAGGCAGCCTAAGAAAGCCAGAACATTTTTTTTTTCCCTGGATTTTGCCTGCAAGTCCCTTGTACTCAAACTGAGCAACCTAAGTAGCTGATTGAAGTCCCAAACTCTGGATGAAGGTAGGGGTTGTAGTGTCAAAGTCACTGTTTCACCTTTGACACTTTTGGTATCTGCTAATGTTTTCTGAGCTGTCACATGTTTTACCCACAGGGATATTCAGGAGGGAACCAGCATCTGACAAGCACATTCACCCAGTCCAGGGGCCAAACCAACATTTTGACAGCACAAAGATTGGGCTCAAATCCAAATTGGGGGCCCAAATTCATTCGACAGTGGGTGAATTTTTGACTTCCCCCTGTACCTCACTCCCTCCCAAGCAAAGTGTGCAGTAGATCACACTTTCAGGATTGCTTTATGGAAAAGTTATATTAAAGATAATTCAGGTGCTTCTGGTAAAGAGCAGGCAAGCAGCTGAGGCAGGAGGCAGGTGTGTTACAAGCTTCCTTCCCACACCCCTCGGCACAAGGGACTTTCCATGCCTGCTGCTGGATTCCAGATTTGCTAAAGCCAGGCAGGAAGAGATGGCTCATATGCACACAGTGCTTTTCCTGCTGATCAATAAGCTTCCCTCCTGCCTGATAACTAAACCACTTATAATATTAACAGTGTTATTTAAGACCTGTGGAAACTCAGTTTGATTCAAACAAACCAGAAATATCTTGACCTAAATACTGGGAACAAAACAATACTGAGTAAACTTTGGGACTGCCTGTTCATCTGTCACTGCACTTGACATTTTATCAAGGAATTGGAGCAAAACTATTTTACCCCAAATGTTCCTACAACAGCATACTTATTCAGAGAGAAAAATCTTTCTGACAATTTCCCCCTCTCAATTTAGATTAAAAGGGGTGCATTTTAGAGTCCATTAATAAGAAACACAGACTTCCCTTTCAACAACTACAGATAGCAAACACTATTATACCAGAAAGAATAAATGAGACTCAACTCTGTATCCTTCTGAGGATAAAAGGAACATGAGGAAAGAAAGAACATAAAGAGTATTTTCACCATGTTAAAAGTGTGCAAGCTCAAGAAAGTGACCTGCACTGCGAGCGATGGGCACTGATGCAGAATGGTTCGATAAATGTTTTCAGAAGTACCATCAGGCTGTTGCTTCTTTGGGTTTTAAGTAATGATGGGCACATTTTGCAGCACCTTTGCAAAGCAAGGCCTTGCTTTCCTCAGGGTCTGTACCAAAATTCATAGTCTCCACAAGAAGGCACACCTGCACACAGCCTGTCTAACACATCCAACTGCAAAGCTCAGGGATGACTTGAGCACCCAACCTTCTGTCCAGGGCTGGAGCCTCACTGGATCTCGCAGCCTAATCTAGATTATTTCTGCTTATTCCTCTTATCCATGCAAATTTTGGTGCTTACCTGTACATGTCTCCGTAGATGGAGAATTTTGAGTGTTTACCTACCTGGAAGACAGCCTGCTTAACAGAAGGTAGCAAAGGAAAAGAAGGACTTTCAGAAAAGATCAAATACATCATAAGCTTGGCAGACACTGTAGCCCTGAAACAGCAGTTTGAAACTTGCACCATAACAAATCTTCTCCTATACATTATCTCACAGGAAACAACACATGATAAATTCTTAGCACAATGTGATTCCCCTCCTTCCTCCTCCTCCCCACTTCAGAAAGATTTAACATCTAATTCAGCTTTTGACGAGCTGCTTCATCACTGCGGGAATGCTGTTGATCTCTGTCGGAACCCTGCGGCCTTGGACAGAACAAACTGAAAGGGGAAGAAAAAATTTTGGCCGTCTGTAATGATAAATAAATACATTACAGGATACAACTCTGGGGAATGGAGGCTGACACTGACTGAGCACCATGACCTCCACACAACTGCCAAGTCTCCACCGCTTAACAAAAGTCAACTTATGTTTGCCTTCTCCCCCCTCAATGACAATTTCTTAAAGAGCAAATGCAGGATAGAAAAGGGAAAAAAAAAAAAAAACCAATAAAAGATAGAGAGCTCCAGACCCGCCTCATCTGCTGCCCAGAGGCACTTTGGTTTTGACAGAACAGTATTTTATTTCTTTGGTCTCCTGGAAATTAGGGGAAACCAGTCCATGCTGCATCAGCAGCAGCAGGACAAGGAAGCTGTGCCATAGGGAATGCTCAAATCCCTTTAAAATATTTTTGCATTAGTATGTGCCTGCCTTCAGGCTAGTTCTTGGCTCCAATTTGATTTTCTGTCTACTTAAGTCCCACTCACAAAACCAAATAGGTATTTCAGCTGTTGGGTCTTCACATTGATGGCGACAATAATTAAAGTAGAGAGGAAGCAATTGGTTACCCCATGGGATAAGCCACCTCCTCATCCCTGGAAGCCTCACCCACTTGTGTCAGCCTGTTCCTAGGCTCTCCTTTTCCACATCCCTCCAATCTCTTCCCCATATCTCTCCAATCACACAGAAAGGTGATACCTGCTGCCACCTCTCCTCATTTCACAGATGCACAAAGTGATAAATAAAGTGACAAAGTCAAGTCAAAAGCCAGGTATGACCTGCAAGCATTGACTCTCATGTCTGCATTGTGCTTACCATGATATTATCCCATTAACTCCACGTGCTTTGAGGGAACCACAGAGGACTCAGCCTGCTCATACAAGTTCACAGCCAAGACCCATCACCACGTTAGAGCAAAGGACAGCACACAAACTCCTCAGTAACCCTGGCAAAGCTTGTTCCAGCCCAGGAAGAGAAGAGCCTCCCCAGCCTGGTGCTAATCAGCTCCACTGGCTTGTTGAGAGGTTCATCCCCGGCACAAAGCTGATGTAGTTACACCACTCCTGGAGCCCACGCCAGATTTGCCTCCCAGGGCTTCCCTGCACTGTGCAGAGGCTCCAGCTCACTCCCAGCTGTCTCAGGGATACAAGGCAAGCTTGTTCCAAGAGTTTCTTCTGCTCCCCTCACTCCCCTATGAGGTGTCTCCTGCCAGCCTGCCCCGTCTCACTGCCGCCAGCGCTGAGCTCTATCTTCACAGCTCTGTGCTTGCAGATCACTTAACTCAGCTATTCACCAAAGCACCTATTTAATCCACTCTGCTCACAGTTGCTACTATTAAAATAATTCATATTTTCAAATGTCCTGTGACTACTTATGCTTCATAATGTCCTTCTTATTTCCCCCATTGCCTGTCCTTTGTATACAGAGCAAAGTGGATAAGGGAGAGATGATTACATTCACTAAAACAGTGGAAGACTCATGATTCAATCCTTTTATCTTTTGTCTCTGGTTGACATTTTTAATTTCTCTATCTTGTTTCATTCTCTTTAGGTTTAGAGGATTTGAATGGTTCACTTTCAGTTAAGGGTAGGGTCTTTCTAACATGTCTTCTTACATTTGAATACTCTCCTGAACATTTTCCATTGCTTTGAAATTCCCTCTGAAAGTAAGTGGAATAAAGCAGTTTTCTTCAGCTTCATCAATTCCCTAAGACTGTTCTGCCAGGGAATACTTATTTCACATTAATTATATTTTTGATTGTCCTTGTAGTTGTTTCCTGCAAGTGTAAATTGAGTGCATTACAGTCTCTGTTAGCAAAGGGCTGCTTGATGCACTGTGGGGGCTGCACTTACAGACAGATTTCCATAAAATCATGCAGGAGTTCTAAGTGGTGTGCTGGCATTTCCCAAACCACCACTGAACTCACATCTTGACCTGCCCATCAGAACAAGGTTGATACTTTTTAGGAGAGAGTTCATGAGGAGAAAAAAATATCATAAATAAATTTAAAATCCATTTTCAAAGCTATACATCCCAAATCTTTCACTTGAGTCAAATACAGGAAAACCCAAAGAGCAAGACAAAGCAGAAAGTAACCCAAATGCAGAGGAGCTGTGCCTCTGATGCAGGTACAACAGAAACATGGGCCCCTCTATCTCCAGCAACAGTTTTGAATGTGAATTCCTCCCTTCAGAAACCAAAGGGGCCTTTGCTGCACTCAGCAACTCATCCACCACAGGCAGCAGCAGAGGGGATCTACTGTGACCTGTGTCTGTAGCTGAAGGGAAACACAAAGCTTCTGCAGAAGCCAAAGTGGGTGGAAATCAGCTGTGGACATCTGGGTGGACATTATCTGCCAGTGCAGTCCTCTCTGCTGGCCTGCTCCTCCCTTGCTGCTGCACATCTCCTGCGTGTACTCGCTCTGCCTGAGTGTTTAAACAAAAAGGCTGATAAGGAGTACTTGTCTGTCAGCAGTATCTGAAGCCCACGGCTCTTTGAGAGCTTTTGGGTTTACTTGGCGGGTCATGCTGACTCCTTGTGAGCCGTTTATCATGACAAAAACTCCAGAGATTGGCACTATGCCAGTGTCTTCCCTTCTCTTCCCTCCCCCCACCCCTTTCTCTCCTCCTGGGTATTGATGCTACATCAAAACAAACCTCCAGTTCACATAGCAACAGAACATTTTTATATAACCCCTGCATGGGAACGCTGCACAAACCATTAGACAACCACTTGCAAGCACGTTAGGTAATTCCAGGATATTTTGCTGGTTCTTGTCAAAAACACCCCTGACTAAAGGAACTATGAAAAGGGAAGAGGATCTTTTGCACGTGGGCCAGATTTGAAACACAACTTGGCACCAAATACATCAGGGGATTAGGGCACCTACTGGTTCCATGCTCCAAATGTTGCCATTTTCTATCTCACTTGGAACCAAACTCGGCAGTCCAAAGCATCTAAGCCAGTTTGTGCATAATGTAATTGAAAGCAAAACAATGCTGAGGGGATCTGCTGAGTCAGACAATAAGACAAAGTCTGAAATTTAGATTTTGGTGGACCCTGAAAACTCCCCTTGCTATGCAAAGCAGGGATATCTGTGCAGACTCTGTACTTACACAGCTATAAACCATCCAGGTCATCTTCACATCTCTCATCCTGTCACAAAAGGTTAATACTTTCAATAAGGACACAATAAATATGTTACTTTAAATCTTCTCACAGCATGCCCATCTCATCTTTACATTGGGTTAATCCCATCTTTCAGGGCTTCCACTACTTTGCTGCAAGGATTACAGAGGGGGAAAATTGAGGATTTTTACTGCTTTCCCCTGATCCCTAACTAGAACAGGACACCTAGAAGGGCAAATCATGACCTACAGTAACATGAGAGCCACCGTTTACTCTTTGGTAATATCTTACCTGTGTACACTGAGCTCAGCTCATCACAAGACCTTGGATTAAGGACAGAGCTTTCCTCCAAGCCCTACTGATAGCGATCACTGAAGGTTTTTTGCCTGTGCTACCAGCATCCCAGGATTTCCTGGGAACTTCAGCAAGTTACTTGCAGTTCCCAGGCTTTAGGACACTGCTGATGACTTTGAATTCTGCTACTCTTTTCCTCTAGTGTAATACAAAAGCCTTTTGATCTTTTTCATTAAGGTCTTAAGTAAGTCACCGGAATCATTTTGTGGTGAGTAGGTGGTATGGGAAATATATTCCCTGGACCTTTCCAGACTAAACATCTACAGCCTGATTGCTCTATTTGTCATGTAATGCACTGGTCCAGTGCTCCTGCACCGTTTGAAAAAGACAATAGTTAAGGTGTATCTATCTATCTAAGTTATTACACAGTGCATGTCATTAAAGGATAATTCATGCAGCAGCTAGAATACAGGTAATATATGATAAAAATTACAGACTAACTTTTGTAGCTCTAGAGAAACTCTTCTTCATTTATCATGACTACAACGATAGAAGTGGAAGGATGTCTTAATTAAGACATTCTTTCCCCCATTCTCTCTTAATTCCTTTGGATCATTCCCATCTTCATGTTGACCCTTTAATTGCCTGCAACAAAACAGTATGGGCCAAAGCCAAACCCTCTTTACAGGGGTTCCACTCCAACCTGTTTGCTGTCCTCTTTCACAGCCACACAGATGTATCACCAGAGCCCACGGGGCCAGGACACTGCAGCAAACACCTGGAGACCAGCAGCAGGCTGGGGGAAAAGGACATTTCCCAGCACAGCCATCAAAGCCTCCCTCATCTGCTACCACAGTCCCTGCTGGCATTACTTGTGATCAGCTCTGAGTGAACAAAGCTTAGATTAAAAATACATCTAAGAAAGCATCGCTAAACTGTGATTTTTCAACAAAATTACTACTACTACAACAAAAAAAAAAAAAAAAAAAAAAAGAGGATGGACCTGAGAGTTTGCAGCACCTAAAGTCAAAAGTTATTATAAAAATACTTAGGTGCAAAATCACTGTACCCCTCTACATCAGGGAAGATGTGAAGGTCGCCCAGAGGTCCTCCCCTCACATAAAGCCAATACACAACATGCTGGGCTTGTCTGCAGAAAACCCTTTAGACATATGTCTCCCAGCCTCAAACTGGCTCAAAAAATTATCTGAAAGCCTCTAATTTTGCTGCCCCAGGAACACTCATGACTTCATATGGGCTTCAGCTTTTTTGAGTCCTTACTCTAATGCCTCCCAGGTTCAGCAAAGCAGAGCCATACAGGATTGTTAGGAAGTGTTCAGGCTCTGTAATCCAGCACTGGCTGGCAAATTATCACACCCCATTGTGACTTCATCAGCTGGCAGCCTGGGACAACACAGGTGCCTTTGTGCTCAAGGTTTCTCACACTGGTGAAGAGCCCAGGAGAGCCCCCATGGCAACTTCCCACCCTCAATATCCACGTTAGAGCCCTCGATATGCTGGGTAATCTTTGGATTTCAAGAGAGGTTCTGCTTTTTTTCCCCAGCAACTTGCTCAGTAGCAAACTCATCAACTTCTCTGTCAAATTTGCCTCCATACATATCTTGTCTCAAGCTTTCAAGAAATTCCTGTGCTTTTGTTTCTGGGAACAAACTTGGGAAGCCTTTTGGGGAACACTCAATTCCTTGCTTTGTAGAGCTAAAGAAGAACATAGCCAACATATCTAAAAGGCTGACCACATCATCTATTTTAGGTACATACCACAAGAACAATGTGGAGAGAAACACACCTAGGAGGAAATTCAAGGCCCTAAGACAGGTTCTGTGAATCAGCATGAACAGCTCTCTAAAATGTGAAAATAAGGGAAACCAAATGTATGCAGCCAACTTGGTGAAGCTCCATTGGCAACCAATTATGCCTCGAGCCTTATTTTCAGGAGTGTGTGCATGTAATGGTGTGTGCAAAAATGAACAATCAATAGTGTCCTTCATTTATATGACTTGCTGTGATTGCATCCTGCAGCCATGGTAACTGTGCCCCCACCTGAGGGGCTGCAGGAGCAGATATGCAGATTGGCTGGGGGGGCTTCCCACCCCAGCTGCTGGGAACACCTCCTTTTAAGGCACCTCAAAGCCCAAAGTCATGTTTGACAGAAGAGCCAAAGCGTTTGTGTGTGTTACATGGATATAAATGCACACAGATGAGGGCATTCACATGTAAACAAAACAACATGATTGGCTCCTTCTGTTACATCAGTGCTGACAGGAAGGCAGAAGCATCAGCTGAATACTTGGCACATGCTGCTGTGCTGCTCACAGGGTCACTGAGGACACTCTGTGCCCCCCAGTGCAGATCTGTGAGCAGATACTCATCGGGACAAAGGGGTGACTCCAGACATGCTCCAGGCACGGGGACAAGCAAGGCAGTGCCTGACTTCACCAGGGAACTCAGGGAGTGCTGCTAAGGCCAAACAAGAAGGTGTACAACTCTTCTACAAGGCACGAGCATCCCTCAGTGCTCTGGTGCAGTTACACGAGGCCAGAGGAGACTTTCAGAGAGTGAAGAAACCTCTTATTTCATCCTATGCTAAAACAAGTATAAAAACCATGCAGGAACCAGATGTTTGCCTCTGACTTTTTTTTTTTTTAGGAAAATCCTGCTCACATTCCCAACAAGGAGGAAAGGTTGGCTAGTCCCAACCAGTGTAGGTTTTGGAATCCCAAATCTCTATCAAGTGAAGCACAAAGGTATGGTGGGGAGGTCAATTTACCTAACAGTGCAGACACAGCTGAGTTGACCTTTCCTTTTCTTTTTCCTCTGGAACAGACCAGGAAAAAACAAGGAGGAACAAGAAAAATGTTTATTGATTCTACAAACGCTCACTTTCTCCATGCAATGGAAACCCTTTATGCCATAGTCAGTGAGGAGAGGAGAGAAAACCCTGCAGGGCTATTCCAAGCCACAGCATCACTGTTCTGGTGTCAACAGCTCTGAGGAGGAACCTGAGCACTGTGGCCAAAGAGAGAGGCAGGCATCAGATGGGTGTCAGGAGGATCAGAAGGGGTGAAAATGGATTGAAAATCACCATTGCCTCCCTCACAGCATAGATTTTGCAGTCTGCTCTGCCCCAGAGCTGCTGTCCCGTGCCCTGCAAACACACACACTTGGCTGGCCTTGACACTGCCCAGGTCGCTCAGCTCCTCCTGGGTTTGTTTGCTGCCTGGTGTAATTTAGAACAGTTTATGGCATCTCCTGTGAAAGAAGTCCTAACAAGAAACACAAAGCTTGTTTATCCAGTTTAACCACCGGATAAAGCCTAAACACATTGGATAAAACATTCTACAGCCTCTACATTCATTACCAATTAATTATTGAAAGGGTATCTATTGAGTGTTTTTAATATGCATAAAAGTAAAGACAATTCCAGTTGCCATGCAACTGGCTGAGGATCATGTAAACATAAATGCAGTAGTTTCATTTTCATCAACAATCTTATGTATCTGGAGAGAAGGGCTCAGCAGAGCCACCACAGACCAGAGCAGGGTGCAGGGGAATTAAACACTTGGTATCTGTGAGCCTCCCTTTTAGGGATTAATTTGATTATCAGTGCAACAAAAAAGGCCAGTCCTTGTATCCATGGACTAAGGTACAATTGTTGGGCCCCTGGAATTGCATCCTGCAAGATTGACATGGAATATTTATATACAATGCAATCAAGAGAGGTCTTATTGACAATCAGCCATAGCTCAGCATGCAGCATGATAAGACTTGTAATTATACAGATGAAAAAAGAAATGACAAAAGATGTATGTGAAGATTCCAGCTGATCTCTACTGCTTCACACAGACACCATCAATCTCTGCTTAGTTTGGTTTAAAGTACAGATGGTTCCACTAAGCATCAGAGATTCCAGGACATATCCAGAATAAGATTGCATGCTTTCTCCCTCAAGAAATTTGCTAAAGTGAGGAACTTCAGGAAAACAAAAATCTTTGTGAATTCAGGCAAAATATGGGAATTATTGCTATAAATAATGAAATGGTTTAAAAGTTTTTTTATAAAATAGAATTTAATGATATATTTTTATTTCAGAAAAGCTACATTTAAAGTTGACGAAAACATTTTTTTTATTTTCTCTTTACATTATTCTTTCAGTTTCCCCTGGAACAAACTTTACTTTTTGGCATGGTTACAATGAAAAAAAAAGAAAATTCCTTGCTGAGTGAATAGACCGAACAACATAAAACCAGCAGAAATATCTCCCACTTTCAGAAGCAGCAAATAAACACATAGTTTTAATTCTATTCCATCTCTTTCTCCAAAACCCTTTCTCCTGTAGTCTAAACAATCTGATTTAGTCATTAGCAAGCCCAGGTCCTCAGGTTGTTTATTTTCCCTGCCCTACCCCTGCAGAGGCTGCAGGGTGCCTTATTCCCACTGCAGACCTGCATCCTCCTGGTGATGCAAATGTTATTCTCTTTACCTGCTTCACAAAGGTTTTTCTTCCACCTCTCCTAGCTGCTGACAGACCTGCCAGGGAGCAGAGGCTCTTAGGTTGTAATTAAAGTCACAGGAGTGAGAACCTGAACCCCGTTTGTGTAAGGGCTTGATAGCTTTAGCTGATATATATTTCTTTCTTAGGGTTTTGTTTGTTGCTGGTTCTTTTATACCTGCATGCAATTTATAAGGTTAGGCAGCGTGGTCTTAAACACAGCTAATATTATTCCTTAATACACTCAAAAGAAATGTTTGGCATTTAACTTTATAATAAAAGGTATCAATTAGGAACTGTCAATGTTTTCAGTAGTGATATCTAATTACTGTAACTTGCTATAGGCTATCTTGTTAAATTCTAGTTGAATGACTAAGTATTCCTGACAAGTTTAATGCATTATTAAAGGTGTAATTACTTGGTTATTGCTCATGTAATTCTGAGTTAATTACATGACATCTAAATTCATCATTTTTATGTTTATTGAACTTTGGTAAATTCACTTTTAGCTATTGCTTGGTATTTACACCATGACACTCTTCCAGTCATTCTGAACTTAAAGGAGGCTGGGGCTGCATTTTCTCAGTACAGCAGGAGGAACCAGGAAGGGGAAAGGATCTACAGTCACAAGAAGTCTAATTTTCCTATCAGTTTTCCATTTTCCTATGCTTTCCTTGCTTGCTGCCATTTAACCACATTGTGATTTGTTCAGTTCTCAACAGGAGAAAATTAGACTACAAGTTTTCAGATGGAGTGAAATGCTGATCCTACTGAAATCAGTGGTAAAGCTCTCAGCCCGAGTAGTGACAGGAGTTTGCCTTTGTGAACATTTGTTCTGGGAGCAGAGAATGAACTGCCCCAAGGGCACTGGGATACAGGATTTCCTTGGAGTTGGCATCAGCAGTGAGATGCCAAAAGGCTGTTTCCAAGAGCCAGTCATTGCAATTTCCACTCACAGCACTCAGAAGAAATGTATAAATCAACAAAGCATTTGAAATTCCCTTCTACTGCTATGCTTCCTCCCTGTACAATGCCTTCTTTCCCACCCTGGATTTGCAAACACAGCCTCTTGTGCTCCACCTCGTTGGTATCACAGCCCTTTGCTCCCCAGGGCCCTCCCTGTGTTGACCCACAGCAGATGGAAAATTAAATGCTGTCCATGCCACAGCTACCAGACAGAAACCTTGACAAGCTCAAGTGCCATCATTGTACAGTCAGTGAATCCGAGGTTATAAATCTTGCTTCATTCCCATTTGGAAGAAAGATCTTCAATTAAGCAGAAATTGATTTTCTAATGATTTTTTTTTCCCTGCTCATGATTGGTAGATTGTTTGAAACTGCTCCAGCCCAACAACATACAGACAGAACAATTAAACATGTATCGCAGCTGACAGCAGAACTGATTTTAAGTCAGTGAATTTAATTTAGCCCTTTTATTTTTTGGCAAGAAGTGCACCTTGCAACAATTATGAAAAAAGAAAATAATATCCCAGCTAACCTTTGCAACTCTCAAGCCAGTCAGAAGGCAAGGAGGAAATGCACTGGGGCTTGGGAAGTTGTTTCTGATCTTATGGAATCCCTCGCTACTCTGCAGTGCATGTAACACTGAAATTAGTGCAGTTTCCAATTAAATAAATTACTTAAGTAGTTTGTGATGACTGAGACATTAGTGGAGGTTTGAATAAGTTATTTGGCAGATCAGATGCCACATTATCTTTGTTGATAATGATACTTAGGAAATTAGGGACCCACAATCACAGTTTTCAAGGCATATCTGAATTTTAGTGTTGATGGAAAAGACTCAAAATGGATCGATTCAAAGTCTACTAAGCTTACTTGGAGTTTTTCCACTAATTTCAAAGCTTTCCATACCAAAATTTAAGGCATAGCTCTTCTATAAAATAATACTTTCTGTCCACAGAGAACAATCAGAATAGGATTAAAATCCTATTAGATGTGAATTAAGCTAATAATTTAAACCTTACTCTACAATGATACGTTGACAGGCACCGATTTACCTTCCAAACTCTCCAGATGTAGTTCTGATCCTATTAATTTTGTTAATAAGGTATAATTAAAATTGAGATCCTTCCATCAACAAGAAAATACTGAATGCAATTATCCTCGTTGTGTTAATAATTAGTGGAGCTCACCTTGACTCACCATCCCTGGAAGGATTTCAAAGTCCTGTGGATGTGGCACTACCTGGGGCTATGGTTTAGTGGTGGGCTGGGCAGTGTTGGGTTGGACTTGGTGATACTAAAGGTCTTTTCCAACCTAAAAAATTCTATGATTTCATGACATGGCTGTGACAGGGATGATACAAGCCCAGGACGAAAAGACAAACTGCTCCAGGAGCAGTTAAAATGTCACTGTCAAAGCAGCAGACAGTAGGCTCAGAAAAATTGAGAATGCAAAGAAGCTCAGAGGCAACACTATTTGTCAGGAAAGACAAGAGGCAGTAGCTCACCAGCAATTTAATCCTTGCTGTAACTTTGGGGGCAACCCAGACTTGAACAAAACCATTGAAGCCCAGGCCAGTGCCGAGCCAGCCTGCACCACAAGTCACAGTCCTTTCTACACTGGGCCATGGTATGTCTCCAGTTTAATCCAATTTAATCTTTTTCATCTGTAGGTGATGTTGGCCAGGAGAATCTAAACCTTGCTAGAATGAGTCAGTAAAAGCAGGTGCCACGTTTCCTTGAAGCAATCAAAGTAAATCCCATTTTCTATCAGTCTAATAAGGAAAGTTTGAAGATTTTCAGCTTGCATTTCCTAGTATGTTAATTTCATCTTTGCCCACATATTATTCTGCTTGATCTGACCTGAATCTGACTTATTGCATTTCCCAAACTACTTTTCACTCAGCGGTTAATTAAAAGATTTGGTCCCTGACACACTGCTTACAGCCCTTATTGGCACCCATTAGCCCAGCTAGACTAATTCTCCTGAAAAGCAAACCTCCTTATATTCCCAGGGTCAAAAGTTCACAGACAATTCCCTAAATCTTTAACATTCACTATTAGTTCATTATTTGAACCTACTCTGCTGTAAGAGTCTGTATTCAAATGTAGGCATATAAAGTCATCCAAAAAAGACAGTTTCTCACACAAATTCATCACTTTCCATTCCACTCCATCCCTGTCTGTACAACATTAGGACAAGAAGTATGAAACTAATTTTTTTCAACTTTCCTTTGGGTATGTTTTTTGTCTAATACACGACCAACAAAGAAAGTGCATGTTCTAATTTACACTAAGCAATTAGCACATGTATCGTGCCTCAACATTACCCCAGCAGTTCTTTTTCCTGTGCACACATCCAGAGCGTGGCATTGTCTTCCAGGCACACACAGGACTAAAACTCCATGCATGGACACCCATGCACACTGAAAGCAGCAGCACCTGTATTCTGATAGTCCCACTTCAGGGAAGGGAGCCAAAGCTCAAGAGCAGATCTCAGCTGAGGCTGTAAATACACACCCACTTGTGTTACAAAACCACATTCTCTTGTACACACACAACCATATTCTCTCACACACACGTGCACGCTTACAGGCACATTGGAATTTGTCCCATTTTAGAGATAAAAGATAAACCAGAATATTGAGATTTAGATCTAGATGGTGGAGCCCCCCTGAATCTCTGAGAAATCTGGCTCCTGGGTTTTGGTTTGAGCCCATGTTTGCTGTACTGAGATGAAACTAGAAACAAAGTCACTTGGGCAGGTGTGTGGGAAGGGAAAAAGGCAGAGTTTAATTACTAAAGCTATGTGGCTGTGCAAGCATCCTACTTAAGAGGAGCTGTCATTAAACTCAACCTTTCCCCCTTGAACCTGGTGTCTGGAATAGCTCAGACACCAACGGTGACCTTACGTATTTCTTTTAATTATTCTGAAGTAACCTCCTCCAGCTCACTACAAGCCCTGAGCTACTTCAAGCAAAGACATTCTAATGATTTCGATTAAATCTTGGCCTCTCCCCAGCAGAGCACAAATTAAAAGCATTACTAGGAGGATACAAGCTTCAGCGCTTGGAAGTGTTATATAAAGAATGGGGAAAGCTGCCAAGAGCTTGTTGTCATTTCATATGGAGTGGGGGATGATTAACCCCTTGGTGGTGTTTCATACCCTGGCAAAAGCACAAGTCTCGTTCCTCGGGGGTTTGCTCCTCGTGACTGTCCCCCAAATTACACTTTACACCCTTTTCAACTTGGTATTTGGATAATATATTCTTCCAATGAAGCACTGGCATAGTGAGGCTCTGAAATGAGCTGTTTTCTATGATGAATTTGGAGAAAAGAGCTCCACAAATCCCTTTCCAGAAGTCCTCTGCCCTATCCAATCCATGGCTGCACTTCTACACAGAATTATCATGGGTAAACCATGATGCATGCATCAAAAGCAGCCTTACCCAAGCTCCTGTATGCAAAAGCAACATAAGCCTACAAATCCTGAACCTTCTCCTTCACACGTGGCCACTCACATTCAGGTAAATGAAAAAAGCTATGAAATAGTAACCATCCATCCTATAGTAACCATCCACTTTGCACAGCACTATTTTGATGCCTTAGGTTTTAACTTTTCTATGTTTCCAGCCCTGCCCTGCCCAGTGTCACTCTGCAGTTCCCTGGAGCTCGTTCAGTGCTGTTCTCTCATGCTCACACACACACAACAAAGCCTCTCCAGCTCTTCAAGGACACCCAGACCCTCCTAGGCCCAACAACTGCAAACCACAATCTTGGGGACAGGGGGGCAAGCTTGGGCAAATTCCATCCTTGCCTGGCTTCTGCTTGGGGAATTGATGCTGAGATCCTAGTGGGAAGAACTCGGGAGCTGTCCTTGTCCATGTTGGGATGCAGAGAGGCAGGAGCCTCTGGAGGCCAGAGTGTACCTCTGAAGGCCTTTCCAATCAATCCCTCCTTTATTCCTGTCTAGTCTCTGTTTCTAGGCAGCAATTTAAGGCATCAATTTGAGTACCTGGATGTTGGGCAGCAGCTGTTCTGCCCTCTGAGATGCTAAACCCCCCCAGTATTCAGACATGCCACAGGCTCTCATGTGTGATGCAAATCAGAAGTTCAAAATTAATTCCTTTCCAGTAAAAATGTAAAATCAGTGCGAGAAAATATTGCTACGTTCAAGATTTTGGTCCAGTATTAAAAAATCAGAGAACTAAAGCAACCCAGCAAAAGCTTGTAGGATCAATTTAGGGAATATATTTTGAAAGGTGGGCGAGATGAGACACTGCTCTGGGAGGTGTCGTGGGGGAGCCGACACAGCCTTGCCATCCTCCAGATTTATACAAACGAAATCAAGGAAGCACTAAACCAGCAGGGGATTATTATCCCCAGAGATAACTACAGACAGTTTCATTTTAAAAACAATCAGCGTCATCATCACTGTGTTTTCCATTTATTGAAACACAGGGATGTGATGGAATATCCAGCTCTTTCCAGAAGTCAGAGCAACTTCCTCCCTAAAGAAAAATTTCCATAAAAAGAATCAACTCACTTCATTTGTTCTTTTTTTTTTTTAATGCTGTGCTAAGCCTGTGCTTGCCCCCTGCCTGCATCTTGCCAGCCCTAGTGCTCATTGAGATTCCTATTTCTACCCAACAGTAGAATACATTGGCTGCACCTTGGTGTGGTCCAGGGGAGTCCATGAGGATGCTCCAAGGGCTGGAATGCCCCAGGAATGCACAGGGTCTTTCCTTCACTACCAAAGAGCTGCTCAGTGTTCTTCCTCTTGCTTCCTTTACCATCCATTTGTTATTTGGCATTGAAAAGAGAGGGGAAAATCCAAAATTCAAATCCCAACTTCAGTTTTGTAGTGAAAACATGCAGATTGTCAATTATTTACTTGAACACAAATAATTTTTCTCAGCTGGCACTACTTTAAATTGTTTTTAGAAGTTCCACTATCTCTCAAGAGAAGCTCTGAAGCCACTTCAGAAACAGAAACACAGGCTGAAGATGAGGGGAGGGTAAAATATTATTAACCATGTGTTAATAATATTGAAATAAATTAATGGTAAACTTCATTTGTTGATGGTAAAATTGATGGTAAAATATTATTAACCATCACAGCACAGAAAAATATGCTTAAATATGTCTCCTTTTTGTTTGATCCCTCATTTATATCCTCTTGTTTCAATGCACCAATGCTGTTCTGCTGAGCAATTCAGAATGAATATTCCTTCATATAATAAGAAATCCCCAATCAATTAGCATGTCAAATCAGGAAATAATTCCCTACACTACATCAAAAAGACCCACTCCTACCTTTTGTCAGTCACTGGATTGAAATAAAGAGGTAGCTGCACACAAAGCAAGCTGTCATGTCAAACAATGCATCCTTCACTCACTCGAGATATAAACACATTAAAACGTGGCAGGAGAAAAAGAGTTGAACCTGTTTAATGGAATTGGCTAATGGGATAAATTACACTTTGATAAAGATGATAATCATTGAGGAGGCATCCTGCCCTGCAGCTCTGCTGTTCTCTACTTCCCTTGCTACTTCCCCTTCTCACTTGGTTCTTTGTGCTAGAAAATGCAGTGTAAAACACCTAAAGCACCCAGCTCCGCCTGACTGAAGGTTTCATCCACAACTCTTTGTGCAACCCAGGGTTTTGAGTTGTAAGAAACTCAGTAAATTGGGATGGGATTCACAATAAGCAAACACAGCTCTCAGAATCAGGTTCCAACAGATGATGGGAAACTGAAACATTACTTGCTCTGAATCCACATCACTTTTCACACAGACAAAATTCCTTCTATGAATTCATTTTGCTGGAAAACATGTAGGCTGGAATAAATAATATTAACCAGCCTGCCATTAGCATATGGCAGGCACACACTTTGAGAAAACTTTGACACTAAGCAAACATTTAATAAGTAGTGTAACTATCCATTAATAGAATTGATAAACACGTTTAATAATCAGTGTAATTATCCATTTATGGAATTGAAATATTTGGTTCTAAAATAATAATTTAAAAAAAAATAAAGCATTTTTACTAAATTATCTGTCTTCCTGATACAAACCAAGTAGAAATCTAACAACTACATGATAAAAAGTCTATGTATCTTTCACCATTGTGCTAATTCATTCTCATTAACACTGAAGAGAAATCAATGCAGCATGAATGGCAATGACTTCCAACTCAGACAAGTTTCTTGAGCCCAAAACATGAAGAGCAAGAACATTTGGGGGCACAAAACCCTCACTTCCACACTCCATTCTCCAGGGGTGCAGTCAGCATGGGCAAAACTCACCTTCCCCTGCCCACACCCCCCTCGGCCCAGCAGCCTGCACTGGTGCACTGACAGGCCAAGTTTAAAATAACAAAATTCCATGTATTCTTTATTTCCTTTTTACAACAAAAGTCCGAGCAGTACAGTCATCAAGGGAAACTTAAAATCAAACTGCAGCTTAGGGTCTGGATGCAAGAAATATGCTGACCTGGTTGGAAATGAAGAGATACCACCAGGTTTCTGCTCATATTCTTCATGCCCCAACCGCCCTGAACGATTCTCAATCACAGCCCCACTCAGAGCCAGGCATCTCCAAACTGTACACAGAGTAAAACATTACAAGGGACAATGGGAATCCTGTTATGGGTCATTGGATCTTTTGTGATTATTAAGATAAACTCCGAGAGACAAAAGCTTAACAGTCTGCAGAAAAGACAAAAAGGCCCTGTGATAATTGATTTAGAGGAAAATTGATCAAGTAGTTTTTATAAGGCATAAAAAGATGGTATTTTCAAAGAGTAATAAAAATTACAAATATTCATTTCTTGTATCCCCTTAAGACACATGAGGAGTAGTCAGCCAAGAGCTCTGTATCAGATGGCTGGCACCGTCCAACAGAAGCAGCCTTCATTTGCAATTTGATTTGTACAGCACAGGGTTGAAATGAAGGCCAGTGAATTTCTGCACTCCTACATTATATGCATCCAGCCTGGAACTCCTTTTATCAGAAGGTATTTTGTGGTTTAAAGTATCTTTTAGTCACACAATATTTGACTAAAAAGTGAATGGTTTTAATGATGTTTACTGCTATTACTTGAAGGTATATGAAAGGGGAAGCTGGTTCACTGGTTAATTCAGCCAATTTTATTTTTCCTGTCATTTTGGAAACGTGTAGAAGCTCATGCTTGGCAAGGTTCATGGTCTGGCAGTTCTGCAAGATACAATCTTTTAAAATCAGGACTGGGGAGCACAGAAGTTAATGTTTAGAGGGAGCTATGTTATTTGGCTCCTGAGGATTCCTCAAGATGCAATGAACATCTCGCCTCTCCTCTTCCAGCACCAAAAGCATCTGACACCACTGTGTGAGAGCAGATGACCAAGATGAATAACTTACAGGTAACACTGTGGTGCAAGGAGACCAATATCCATGAAAAAGCAGTTGAATAAACAAAGCCCACATTAAAAACATGATGGGGTTCTAAAGTAAACCTTTCCCTTCATATTCACAGCTGATTTGCTACTGCAGTGTCTAAGCAGCACCACTTAGAATAAACTGTCAGACCAAATCTGTTGTTCCTTCCTTCAGCCAAGGGAGACTTTGCTCCTCTTCCAGCCACACACCAACTTCAGGCTGCAGTTAAACCTATCCCTGTTTTCTCAGTTATTCCCCAAACAGCATCTCTCAAACAACTCTTTTTTCTGCTCTTGAGTATTTTTATTTTCCTCAACTTCAGACAGGTAAAACAAATTAGTGATCAGGCTAATCACACTTCGAAATGCCTAGAGGTGGAAGGAGGAAACAGACAAGGGAGGAATGGGAAAAGAGGAGGATTCAACTCCACAAAATAAACCCTTCTAAGTGGTTTGGGATTTCACTTCCACTGAAAGGGTTGTGCACACAGAAGGAATTCCTGGAACGATTTTCCTTCAGGTTCTCAGTGGACAAGTAATATTTCCAGGAAAGACAGGCTGCCTTGCTGATATCCTCAGCTTCTCTCCCATCCCCTCCTGACAGGAGGTGTTTGCAGGGTGCTTTAGAGAAACACAAACACTAATCCAAAAAGCAGTTGGGGAGTGGGAGTGGAAAATTCCTAAATCCTTAACTGTGCAACATGCAGTGTATCAACAGCTTTTGTGAGAGCTTTTGAAAACATCAACAAGCCATGCAGCTCCCAGCACTTTGCAAAACAAATGTACTCAGATATTAAGGCCGCAGAGGTGACTTTGTCAACCAGCAGAAAACATGACAACAGCAAAGCAGGGAATGTGGGGGAAGTTGTTTGGAATTTTTATTATTGTCAACTATGGAGATGAAAACACAGACAGAACTCGGCATCTACTCCCACAGGAAAATTGCATTCAGCCTGGAAGTCTACTTGAAAAGAAAAACAACAAATAACAGAAAATGAGCAGGAAAAAACAAAGGCTTTCAAGCCAATTTCTCCATTCCCTATTTGGCATAAATCTGCGAGAAGGAAAGAAAAAAGTTAAGTTTAAGGCATCTTTTCACCTTCTGTACTCACCCCCAGATCAGCTAAGACCAGTTTAGCTGCTTGAGCTATTCCTACCCATGTGTGGTTTAACCCAGACCCCAAAAAGGGAGGTCCCACTTCCCTGTAAGTTGTGAGGTGCCCTGAATGAACTGCAGAACGCCTTCCATCAGCACTTCAGGGAGAAAACCAGTATGAAAATAAGCTTAATAAGGTATTCTCCTGCCTGAATTACCTCTGCTCAGGATTGCAGTGGAGGAAGTGGGAGCTTCCCAGAGGAAGGGCAGGAGAGGGGATGGAGGGGGGCTGTTCCTGGGGGTGCCAACAAGCTGCTGTGTCTCCTGGGCTGCAGTGCCGTGGGTACCCTATTCCCTGTGACAGTGACACTTCCTGGGCATACCAGAGGTCAGGGCATCCCTGCCATGCTCCTCTCACCCTGCCCCTAGAGATGCTCGCCATCCCACAGGAATACACACACTGTTCAAACACCAGCCTGCTGAACAGCTGATTTATGACTCCAAAAGGGTCACAAAATACTGCAGGTGAAATTTGAGGGTTGATTCTGGTACCAGCATCATCAATATCCCCACTTACCTTTCCCCCAGCCTATGGTTGTTAGTGCAAATATTTATAAAGAATCACTACGAAATGATGACAAATATAAATAAACTTTATAAAATGAAAAGAAGTAAGTGAAAAAGTGGAATGCAGATATTAGACAAAATCACTGCAAAGATCTAACTCAAGGGTCAGATCTGCAAATGACTGTCAGCCCAAGCAGGGTGAGGAAAGAGGATTATCAAGATGTCACTGAGAATGAGACCCATGGGGGACACAAGCACCTCAAACCATCTTCTCTGCAAGCACCAGAACAGCTGCACTGGAGCAACCTCAGAGCAATCCAAGATGAGCTTTTTACATCTCCCCAAACCCTTCAGTGCCCATGCCATTAAGAGGACTTTTAAGCCAACCTTTCTCCTCAAACACATCCTCCTCAGTGCTTAAACTTCATGTCAGCCCAGGAACAAGACCAAGAAAACCAAGTGGAAGCTCTTTGCACATATATTGTTTTAAAGTGGGTGGGAAGAAACCTAAAAGGAATTTTGGTTCTTTGGGGCTAATAATGTTCAGACTCGAGAGCAGATTTTTGTATCAGGCTTCCATCTGGGCTGTACCCAGGATTCCCATCTTGGAAACCAATGAACCTTGCAACGTTTTATCTTACAGCCCTCAAAGGCAGTAGCACGTTGAGTATAATCCACTTTTTACACACACAAAACAAAGGAATATATTTTCCATATGTTTGTCACATGTTTCACTCACATCCCCTTGCCAACTCTTAGCACAGCTGACGTGCAGTGGATTTGCAGGGCCTGACCTTGAAAGAGTTTAGTCTTGGCTGTGCATTTCTGCTTAATTTGTGCACAGCCACTGCAATTGTTTGTGTGCACTGAGCAACCGTGCCTGAAAATATTTATTTCTTAAATATGCAACTGAAATCTCATCATATAGGATATGCTGTACAACACAGCTATGAAAGTTTGTTAATTCTTCTTTTGTTCTTTTTAAAGAACATATCTACACTTGAGTAAGGATTACAGAAGCTACCTACAGGATGAGGCAATACAAGGTTACAGACACACACTCTACTTGTGTATGCAGCAACGTGGGTTTTATCACTACAGTGTTTGAACTTTCTCCAATTAAACAGTTCCTTCCTTCTCCAAATATAAAAGAAATAAATCTTATTAGTTTACATGGATTTATATAGTGTGCAGAAACGAATTAATGTTTTCACTTTTAGATTACTGAATTTTGTTAAACTATGTTCTGACTACAAGTATCTTTTCTAGAACTGAATCTTGAATTTTTTAAAATAAATTATTTAGCTGATAGCATATTCAAACAAAAAGTAGAATGCTGTTTAATACAATTTTTTTTTCACTTTTCTCTAGCAAAATTCAACAATTTTTTTTTCCCTTCAGCCTAAGAAGAGAAACTGAAATTCATCTTTGGTGAAAGAGAAAGCAGAGACGCTTTCTGCTTGGTTTTCAGAGGTACCTTCTCAGTAAGAAACAGCCTTGATGTGAATGCCATTTCTAAGGTGTCTGTACTGCACAAACAGAACAGAACAACCCCCCAGCCACCAGAAACCCATGCACAAAATCCTTCTTTCTCAATCTCTAAAAAATAGAGCAGATCCAGTAGAGAAATTCAACCATGCTCTCGTGAGTAAGGAAGAGAGCAGATAAATCCATTGCAACCTCCTCTGCACCAGGCTCCAGAACTCAGTTCTGGTTCTGCCACCAATGCTGCTGCAAGGGCTCGAGCAAGTCACATCAGCTGCCATTTCCCCAAACCTATTCCAGTTTGGGTTTGATCTTCTGCTTAGATTGGAGGCTTTCCAAGTCAGGAACTGGATGTCATGACTGAACCAGTTTACCATCCCCAGACCCTGGGACAAGGATGGCACCACTCAAGCATCCCCCTGCCCTCATATCTGGTTACAGAGAGGCCAGACCCCCTTCTACCTTTTCAAATAATTACCTTTAACACGTCATGAGTGGGCACAGCCCAAATAATTTAGTGATCCTGAAGATGGTTTAATGATCCTAAAAGGCCCCATGGAGACCTGAGAGTGCAAAATGATCTTGAGCAGCCAAAGAAGCAAGTCACTGGGCTTTTCTCCCTCTGAGAGTGATGGGGAGCAGGGAATAAGTTTCTGACCATACACATTCACATATCCTGAGAACTAGGGACACTTCAGTTTGGGTTACTTGGGGAAAAATTACCTCTGCACAGCAAAAAAATTAACCCCAAGCCCCCCATGTTCAGGCCAAGCCTGCTCACTCCCAGCTGAGCTGGCTCCTCACTCTGGCAGGGGTTAGGGGCAGTCATGCAGCAAAATCCTGCCTGAAGTAGGTGCTTTCAAGCCTGTGTCTCCTCACTTCAGCCAAGAACAAATGTCCTCCCACAATCCTCTGAATAATCCTTCCACTCACATCATCTTTCCTGTTACTTATTCCAAGTTCTTACTTTGGGTATAAATTCCCTATGAAATAGAACAGTGTACAGTTCCTACCATCACTAAAATACCCTTACTGATGTAAGTGGATTTGTTGTGCCCCAATCAAACCAGAATACTCCAAGAACTAGGGAAGGATGAGTTATTTCAGGCCCTGCTCCAAAGAGTTAAGAACTTTAAAGGCCCTACAGGCAAGTGCTGCTGAAGCACATCCTGTCCCTACTGCTGCACTTCTGGTAAAGTACCTGACTATAACACAGCTGATCAGGTATTTTCTCTTTCATTTGCATGCACTTCAAGCTGCTGTGGATGCCAGTGTCAGCACTACAACTGCATACACAATCCTCCACTGCACCTCTGCACACCAATTTTTGCAACAAATCCTCATTATCCAGCACGAAGGTGGACACTCCACCTTGTACTACAAGGTCCTTGTGCAAGTTATTAATGATTAAAAGCAATTTCCTACGTTTATGTTCACATCTCCATTGCCCACTCACTTTGAAAAACAGGATCTAATACAAATGACATGGCTTTCAAAAGTTCCTGCTTTACCCCTGGGCAAAAAAACAATAAACACCTTGATGGAGCTTTTATCAATCAATTTTCATTTAGTTTCTTTCTATTAAAAAGTCTTAGGATGCTATACTGAGCACAGGGAGCAACAGCAATGTACTTCAAGGTAAAACAACAGTATTACTCAAAACAATGTGAATGGTATGTTCTGCAATTTGTGCAGGTAGATCCCATTGATCACCTTTATTGCAAATCACAGCCTATCATGGGATTAATTTGTTTTTTCAAATTCAAAGCAGGGGACATTACTCTGACTTGAAAGGATTTTATTTTGTATTAAATTGGTGAAGTAGCAAATACTATTTGATATACATTTGCCAAATAATAGCAGCTATATATATTGGGCAGCACACAGTGTGACAAAATTATGGCTTAATTTCTCAAGGGAGTAGCTATGAAGGTGCAGATATCCTATTCCTAATAAAATTCTAATTATTATATAAATAGTCAACGAAAATCAAAATTCGGACCCTGAATTAATCTAAAAGCTTGACCTCGTCTGAGGCAGAGGTGCAAATCCAGAGAAGTTCCTACGAAGTTCCTCTGGTTTTACATCAATCTGTTTGAAATCAGGAACTTGGCCCAAAATGCTAAAAAGCACAGAACAGCTGCCTATTGATGTCTGCATAGATTTGAAAGCTTGATGCAACAGCGTTAGCATATTGATTCTTCCCCCCCAGGAATTTGCGAGAAAAGAAATAAAAATTCAGTGTTTGATCCCAAATCTGAACAAACTTCAGGGCTTGCTTACAGTTTGGTACAGAGAAACAAAGCAAGGGAGATAAGAATGTACAGATTTCAGCTCGTAGCAGGCAGTTACAAATGGGCTGCAGTGACCACAAAGAAGACAAGAGGCTCTTTTAAGTTAAAAGAAGAAAAGAAACACGGGTTGGAAATTATTTTCTTAGAGTGAAGCATCTTGCAACGAAATGATTGAAGACTGAGGAATCCAATTACTATTGTTGTGGGGAAAGAAGCCTTTACAAATGGGCTGTTTAAACACAAAAGCAATCTTATTAAAGATTTCTTCATCAAACCTAAGGTCTCATTGGACCTACAGATCACTTGGGCACAGTGCGACAGGCATCCCATATGGGGCTGGCCCAGCTTCTACTCAATAAACTGAAAAAGTCCCACTAATCTCAAAAAACAGGGCCTGAGACAACCTAATCTGGTAAAAAGAAAAGTTTGTATTTACAATTAATCCAGCTGCTGGTGTTGGGAATCCATTGATTCTAACTGAGGATGAATTCAAAACTGGAACACTTCAAGGGAAACCAGTTTGCCTATCTCCCTTTATTTGAGTAAAAGCAGGTTCTTTTCTAACCAGACTCCAGGCATCTTTCAAAACTAATTAGCATGTTCTAAAGTTCACCTGCTCACTGAAAATCTTGGCCATACTTTGAGCTAATCATCCAGAACTGAGAAGGTGAATTCCCATATCCCAGAACTGGCAGTGGGGTAATTCTAAGATTCTGCACTGACATTTTTGCTATGGTACAAGAACAACCTGGAATCTCAATATTTTTCCTTCACAGAACTTCAAGGACAGACTTTACCCTGGGTTTGAAAATTACACAGACAAAAATTCAGGGACTGGAAACTGCTCCTGAATTTTTTATTTTTTATTTTTTTTATAGAGGATGCAGTGAAAGGATTGCATGACATCAAACTTTGTTTCTGCTTCTATGAGCCCAGATAAATCAGTTCCACAAGTCTGTGAGCCAGTATCACTCGCCAGCAACAAATATCAACCACCAAGACAGGGAAGTTTCCATCCTGCTTCTCCTCTCTGCCCTGTCCCTGGTCATGGGTCCCTCCCATTCCTTTTCTCTCCATGGGCATTCACCACCCCCAGCCATAACCTGATGCAACTCTTTTCCATCCCATGGTCATACTTTTCCTATAACACAGTGGGAAGTAGAAGCCTCCTGTGCTGAGGACTGCAAGATGTAGAGAACAAAGAGATAATTGCTTCCCCAGCAGATCACACTCTCACAGTCCCCTCGTGCATCTCAACACAGATTAAACTGTCCATACAAGATTTCAAATTTCTAAATTTCTTTTGCCATTTACTCCTCCACCCCTGCTTTATCAGCCCAATAAATTGCTGATAATTGCTTATTTGAATAGAAATTAGATCACATGAAAACACTTAACATTGTGTCCTTAAAACCAAAGCAGTTTACCCTGTACCTGAATAAGCATGAAACTGGTACCACCTAACAACCACAACCATGAGATTTCAAAGCTTTCTCTCATCACATACCCTGACTCTGTGTTGGGAAGAGCACTTAAACTCAGTCAATGCCCATGGGAAGCTGACCAGCAGCTCTTTGCTGCCGTGAACAGAGTGATCAAAACATTTTTGTGCACAGTATTTATATCTTGGCTACTTCTTAAGCCTACCCAAGAGTAGGTGGAGTGCCAGCTCTGAGCATGACCCACTGTTTCCAGGCATGGCTCTGCAGTGTTCCCTGAGGTTTGCAACTCAAACAGCTCATTCTGGGAACCCTTTATGTGCAGATACAGGCTGTGGTGAGGAATTCTGTGGGGTTTGAGAACAAGTTGAGCTGTGTATGTAGACAGATTGAAATCTTCATCTTCAACTGGGAAGTTAAGCATTTCCTCAATAATTGCAATAAATAACAGTGACAGAAAACTGTGTGCCAGCTCCTCATTTTGGTACTGATACAGGTGTGGAACTGTGCTTGCACCTGAATTTTCTGTGAACTAGTTAACATTTCCATTGGACTTTTCATAAAAATAAAATAAAATCATCAGACAACTCTTCTAGCATAACTGCATTTTCCAGCACAGCTTCCAAAGCTGGAAACATGGGTCAACTCTGGAAATATTTCACATGGCACCTAACCAGTGTGGAAACAAATGCCAGGCATGATCTAGTGTCATCCAGATTAGCTCCTGCTGGTGCTTGGATTCAAATTAATGGGTTACCCTCCCAGCAAATGTCACCAAGGAAAACCTTGCCAGGAAACAGCTTACAAGAAAAAGAAAAAAAAATCCTATTTCATCTTGAATGAGGGATTCCATTTCACTGAAGGTTCCTTCCCATAGCCTCTGTCTGAGCACAGCTTGGGAAATACTTTCGGGAAATGAGATCAAACAGCATAAACACCAACTTACACAAAGAACCAACAAGGCAACTGAGAACCCAAAAGTATCAGAAAAACTCCTGTCCCCTGAGCTTATTCCTGCTCTTTAATATTTCTGATTACTTTCAAAATATTAAAAGCTATTGCCTTTCAGAAAGGACAAATTTACCACCAAGCACCTTTGAATGCCTTTGCCTTTGTTCCTGTTCTACAGCAGGTTTAAACTCTGACAAACATCTAGGATGGGGGGGACACTTCAAAGAGTGTCTAAAAATCGAGACAATGTCCTGAAAATCTTACTGACCAAAGGAAAAGTCCTGTCAGTTTTTCTCACTGTACCTTACCTACAAAGTTTCACCCTTCAAACAGACAAAATTTCCATTTTAATTACCTTTTATTACCTTAAGGTAGAGAAGTTTCCTCTTTTGGATCCAAAGGGCTAAACAGGTATGGAATTGGTCCTTTCCCTGTGATATTCCTCACCCAGTTTAACTCCTTGGCCTGGCATCTCTCTCTCACAGATGCCAAAGTACACCAAAAATGGGGCAAGGATGTGCAGGTGGGGATAAGGAAGAAGGACTGACTCATTTGATGGGAGCTGAGCTAACCCACCTCGTTCTCCTGCAGCCCAAACTCACCAGATGGATTTGAAGTAATTCTGAAGAAGTGATAACCTCAGCACAGCCATTGGTAGACTGAAGCTTTCCAGAGGTGCCACAGCAAGAAGTAATAATTGTCTGGTATAATTTCATGCAAATGATGGAGCTCCTTTCCCCACCACAAAATAGGGGAACTTAAATTCACCAATTTCTTTTATTGGGAAGCCTGTATGGTGACATGTTCTGGGTTTCCTCTATAGACAGGGAAACTAGAAAATCCCTTTCTTTTTTTGAGTGAGATTTCTTGCAAAATGAGATTAAAGCATAAGGGAATTTATTAAATTAATGCAGTACTCAATTAAATTATATAAGCTGCAACCGTGGACCTTGACTACACACATTTGGATTACTTTAATAGAGCTCTGATTCTATGAAATCAAATGTACTGTTAATCAACCATAATAGAAAATTTTCAAAGGCTTTTTTATGAAATGCAGAACCTTTCTATCTACTCTGAGCTGCTGTTTCCTCTGAACCAACACCAAGAATTCAGCAAGTGAGTGCTGTGACCCTTCTTCTCAGCAAAACCAGGAAAGAAACAAGTTTGGGTCAAAGTGATTTCCCTCCTTGTAGTGAAATTCTGTGCTCAGTGTTATGAAACAACACCTGTGAAATGCTGCAGACCAGTGAGGCAGTGGTGACCAGTGGACATTCTACAGTAAAATGATTATAACTTCTCCAAGTGACACCAAGAGCTGGGCTCAGAGCTGCCTGCACTAGTGCTGGGTATTTAGGGCTACCCAGCTGCATCAGCATCAGTTCAGAGACCTGACAGTAACCTAGGGAAGAGCTGAGCTCAACCCCTTTTCTCACCAAGCTGGAGCTGGGAGAAAACATGTGCACAGACATCTGAACAAAAGAAATAGGAGACTCCTTCCTGCAAAGGGGAAACATTACATTTACTATCACACTTAATATTAAATGAAATCCAAAATTAATCTGTTTCAAGAATCAAAATTCCTTGGCTCTTATAGTATTTAGACTGGGGAGAAAATAGTTAAAAAAACAGTTTACTTATTATATTTTCTGCTGTTTGTTTACTCCTGTATGCCAGATGGCTTGGACCGTGAAAACAGATCCACGAGATGACACATAATCCTGCAAGTATTCAGTGCATGGACCTCCAATGGAGCTCGCTAGAAGTCCCTTGCACATGGTGCCTGAATGACTATTTAATTTCTGTTTATAATCAGCTTCACTTTCTCATTCTCACAAATTAACAAACTATTGCCACATTCAGGCTGCAGATAAAGAATGCACATCCCACACGTAGCTGTTCTATAAATTGTCTTAAATAGGATCAGAAAATACAGTTTGTTATGGCTCCACACATACTATTTTGCCTATCAAGCCTCTGGAGTTTTTCCTTTTTAATGCTTATCAAATTGTTTCTAGAAGTGACTTCCCCTTCCTGGTTCATCTGATCTTCTGCTGTGAATTAACCATGGTGTTAAACCCTTGGCATTGCACTGATTTCCCTTGCATAAAATCGTTTAGCCTGGAAAAGACCTGCTGTCAAATTACACAGGAAAGATGGGAGCAGCATCCCCAGAAAAACACTTAGCACACTCCAGCACCAGGAAGAAATGAGTGTCCCTCTTTCCCTGACTGTGGGGCCCTTTCCACCTTCAGGGATCACCTCACCAGGGCTTTCCTGCAGCTCCCAGGGAAGCTCCACACAGACACTGCCTCAGTGTGAGCTACTGCTCTGCTCCTGCCTGCTCTGCTTCACCTCACCCTGCCCAGAGCAGCTCCTGGGCAGGTGCCTCCTGCATGTCCTCATCAGGGTCTGAGGGTCCCACCTGCAGTGACAGACCCACCTGCAGCAGAGGCAGCTGAGCTGGAACAGCATCTCTGACCAAACAGGACCGTGTGAGGTGCTCAGAAACCCAAAGGTCACAACATCCTAGTGCATATGTTCACCAGCCTCCCTCCAGTTGGGTTGAGTTCTCCCACACAAAAAGCTGCAGCACTTCTCTACCCCCCTGCTCACCTGGATCTGCCTGAGTAAAGCTTTGAGCATCTCAAGCAACTTCACAAATGACCTAAACACTTTGTAAACCATGCTCCCTCAAAACACTAAAGGAAAGTGGGTTCTGCAAGGGATAAAGTACAATTAAAAACCCACAGCTCAGTGGTCTTTAAAGCCACAGTGTTATTTAATTAATCTTGTCTGTGGCAAATTAACAAATACAAAAGTTTTCCTCAAAGCTGCCTTCCAGGATTTCTCTGCAGGGGAATCCTTCTTGTCTGCCCACCTGTCATTGGTACTAAGCTGATTCCAAAAGTGTCAAACAGTGTCAGGACCAGTGCACGTTCAGTGTTGTACAGGCAGAGGCAGGCATCACCTCTCTGCCCATGAGAATATTGCCTTATTTCCTGAAAAGCATTGAATTACCAGCTGAGGATGTTTGGTAACACCAAAAAAAGAGTGCATATGTATTATCATGGTGCAAGGATATACTCAGATTTCCTTGCGACTACTGTGAAGATCTACAACTATTAAAAGCAAGAGAAAATAACAGGACAGGGAAGAAAAAATAAAACTAAGCAACCAACTAGAAGGCAAGAAGAAGATGCTGAGAGTAATTCTATGATATTTTGTAGGTGTAAATCTGTAAATCGCACTTAATAATATATTAGCTTTAAAATGATATGCCAGCTGCCTCTATCCAAATGTATCAATGTCTAATGAAGTCAAGACAACTAGAGTAAAACAACACCATTTTGTAAGGTAAAACTTTTCCTTTCCATTACTTTATCTGCATTTAACCTCCTAGAGGCTTCAGCCCAGCACAAGCCCACAGAATTAAATTCATTATTATTCATTATTCAAACACCATCCCTTTGTTTCCTGGAATAGCTTTGTAGCCTGGAGTCAAATGAGCTAAAGTAAAATTATGTGACTTGGCATTGAAAATATATTACCTCAGCTGCCAGAACGGATTTAGCAGAATATGTGCGCAGTTCGTCACTTCTTCCACAACTGCCTTCATGCACACAAAGGGGTATGACAGCCCCTGAGTTATGAGAGGCCATTCTAGGGGCTGTGATGGATTAGATTGTTTCATGCACTGACTTAAGATCTCATTTCCTGCAACATTCACAAGTGCTTTCTCCACGGCTGAGTAGAAACCTGTTCTGTCCTACGTATATTGCCTTCCCTTGTTAGCCAGGGGAAACTGTGGATGTGGGGAATTCACACTAGAAGAGCTCCCACTTGCTCAGGGATTCAGGCAAAGTCTCCAAACAGGCTGAGACATTTAAAAAGTGACAAGAGGGTTCTGCCCATGCTTTTTATTGAGTCCTAATCGATTTACTCTAGAATAAGGGGAACAGAGAGTTGCTCGCAGTGAGAACAGAGTGGGAAGAAAATTCTAATCACAGCTCTGACAGGTTTCACTTTGCAAATCTTAAACTACAGAATTCCAGCTATTAACAGGGGGACGACAGGATGAATTCTTCATCTGGGGCTTTCTGCACAGTGCTAAACCCACTCTTACCAGATACAGCAGTCTGACAAGGTGTAAATGTAGTTTTAGGAGCAGTACTACTAAATCAAAAGTGCCCAGACACAACACTAACTCAGCTGGGCATCTGGATGGCATAAAATCAGAGAATAGGGGAATGGTTTGGGTTGGAAAGGACCTTGAAGATAATCTATTCCAGATAAGAATTCCAGAGCAAACTGTGGGCAGGGACGCCATGGCCAGGTTGCCCAGTGTGCTATGGTCTCACCGTGCAGGTCCAAAATCGTACAGTCCCTCCTGGAGCCTGAAAGTTGGGAGGAAAACAGCCCCAGGGTGGCTTCCACCCTGCAGAACTTGCCAGAGGCACCAGCAGTCCCCCTGCAGATCCCACTGGGATGGGGCAGAGCATGACTCTGACCAGCCAGAGCTGAGCCACACTCCAGAGAGCCACGTGTGAGACACGGCTGGCAGCTGCCCTCAGCCCACCACTGAGATTAACTTCACCCTCTAAAGCATTAACAATTGAAACTGTACTAACCTGACTAATATTGCCACTAGTATTTTTTTAAGTTCTAGAAACTCACCAGCTACATCAAAACAAATACAGATGGGAAAGTGTAACCACTCAGAAGTTCTTGCATCACACAGAGACAACCAACCAAAGACCACAAGCACAGGCTAACACATAATCACAGGCTAATCAGCTGGATTTTCCCCCTGCTCCCTTAGCTTGAGCTATATCATAATAGAATCTATGAACTGCAAGGTACATGGTAATTAATCTTTGAACTACTTGTTAACTTAAAGCATGAGTGGAATATTAAGTCAAATGTGTTTGCATTCACTGTCTTTAATAAAGGTGTGTGGAAAAACTACCAACAGAGTGGAGAAAGGAAAAAAAAAAAGACCCAGAATAAAACACAGAGCATCATCCTCTCCTAGCCTAAATAGGGGGTAAAGGGGGCTAAATAAAGCCAGTAGTAAAAATAGTCTCTTGAGAAGTTCTACGCTTAATTTAACCCAGTGCATTGTTAGCTAGAGGTGCCCTCCAGTAATACAATTACAAGAAGGCCACCAAAATAGGCTCTCCCTCTGGAGGA
Organism: Erpornis zantholeuca; assembly: GCA_013400515.1. Lineage (NCBI taxonomy): Eukaryota > Metazoa > Chordata > Aves > Passeriformes > Timaliidae > Erpornis > Erpornis zantholeuca. The sequence goes on along the minus strand of VZTN01019209.1, from coordinate 1,200,720 downwards.
TTCACTGCCTGCTCACTGCAAACCTGACACGTGAAGGAAGGAATTTTTTAAAAGTGTCTTCTTCCCCCAGCCTCCGAGATGAGGAGAGGAAGAAGGGAGAACACAAACACACACACACTTCTCTCTCCTTCATGCATTTTTTAGTGCAAAGATGGCAACAACAATATTAACAAAAATTAACACAGGCAGGCGTGGGGAAAATATAATACACTGGGAAAGAGATGCTCAGGGAAGCCAGGCTAGCTTTTAAAGAAGAATGTGGAGCAAAAAGAGACCTTGATAACTATTTTTATGGAACATGAAAAGTTTGAAGACTTTCCCCCCACCCCCCCCAAATTCTGAGCAATGCTGGAGACCAGAATGCCGAGCTAATGTTTACTATCATCAGTATGTCTTTCATATGTTGCTATTCCATCACTGCACTGTACATGTGACCCAAGACAGATTCTGAAACATGTTTGTAATTTGCATTAACAAGAGCTCCATTCTATACATATTCAATAGCCCAAAAGATACCACATAATCCAGGCTAATTTTAACCCACCTGTTTCCCACCCTCTCTCTCTCCCTTCCCACCACATTTTTAAACTGTTTAGCTCAGGGCTCACTGGAGTCAATGGAAAGTTTTCTATACAGTTCAGTGAAGAGTAGGTCCAACCATACGACGAAAGTTAATCAGCTTAGTTCTAGTTAGCATGCACTTAACACTGAACACATGTGCAACAGATTTGCTGAAAAGATAGATTTAAGCATGGGCTTAAAAGCCTCCTCAAACTTCAGCCTAAAAAAAATAAAATCCTAAAATACTGCACAACTACCAAAATATTCAACTGTTTCAACAGGCTATTTGACACATACTTGCTAATTCTGAACAGAACATTCTGAAGCTATTTGGTTTTATACTTAAATGTCCATCAGTACACAGTTATGGTACAGAAGCATGACAAAGGGAGATTATCCAAATCATTTTTGCACATCTTGTTAGCAGAACATAAAGTTTTGGAGTTGGGACCATCAGACCAAATTTGTGGAACAACCAGATATTCTGTGGGATCTGTTACTGAAATGGCTCATTTATTGGTCACAACCAAAAATCAGAGACTTGGGTGCACAAATCCATAAACATTGTGTTTACACACAACCAGAAGCACAATTCCAATAAGGATTGACAGCTTTTTCCAGCAAGTGTTTCCACATCTCTGCTCTAACTGTTCCTCTCATTTTTCTTAGACCTCTTTCTTTCTAATACAAAAGTATTCCACCAGTCACCAAATATATGAACATCAGGTGGAGTTTGTTCTGTGACACCATAGCTTTGGACTTTACTCGAGGTGAGAAGCTACTTGGGTCGATGACCTGGGGACACAGGGGCTATTACAGGACACACACTGCAAAGGGCCAATACAAATTGTTTCCTCTGTAAGAGGATAACATTTGGGGGTTTGGGGATTTTTTTGTTCTCTTCCTTCAGGCAAGCAATGAGCTGAAGCTAAAGCCTCCTCATCATTTTCAGGCAATTTTTAATATATCTATATATATATATCTATCTTGTGTGTATTATACAAATATTGGTATATTGCCATGAATATGTTATTTATCATATCCTATATTACTATAATTATATTACTATAGTATCTTATTAAATGCAAAGAGATATGCCTAGTTGCAATGTAGTTATTAGATGTTCAATTTCAATTGATTGTCAAGAACATAGTCATTAAGATTAAACATCTGTTTAATAGGTATATCTTATTACATAGTTGTACTTAAGTCCACAGGCAAAATCTGATTTAACATGAGACATAGTTTAAATAAACTAATTATGCAAGCATGATCTAAAACCAAGCTAAACATGGACCTTTGAAAATGACACATGAATTTAATCAAAGCCAGGGCCTCAAAGTGAGCAGAACTTAACCACTGGCCTGACTCATGCATGTGTTTTGATTTCACAGCTGAAACCAGTAAAGCCAGCACCCTCTGGGGGCTTCCTGACTCAACAATGCCTCCCCCACCCACAGATTACAAAGCAGCAAGTTGTCTCTTCGGTTCCAATTACAGGCAGCATCGCTGTGCTGCGTTTGGGACAGTGCAAGCCATCACCTCTCCAACAGCAGAGGAGTCTCTGGATGTTTGGTCTGAAGGCTCAAGGTTGGCTCACTCAAGGGGCTGGCCCCACACACAGACAGGTGCTCCCACAAACCCTCTCACTCCACCAGCCCCCACGCCAAGGTCCCACCTGACAGGAGACCCCAGACCCATCACAGAGCCTGTCCCGGGCGGGTTCATCATTTGTCCAAACTCCCAGCTTAATGCTCCCACCTGAGTGAAACAATCTGGGTGCCAGAGGGTGGGCAAACCTGGCTTTCTGCAAAGGCATGGCAAGGAAGATGCAGTCTGGCTGATCAACAAACTGATCCCTGTCCCTACAGCCCAAAACCAAGGTCCAGCAACATCACATACAGAAATTCCTTACCCAAGTGAGGAAAGCCTGGTCTGGTTTATTTTCTGCTAAATGTAGGAATAAATTATATATTAAGGGCGATAAATCATATATTTGGGCCCAAGAAGACTAAAAAGTGTTTCCACAAACTCAAAGCAGGTCTCAGACAAACCTCACTAATATTTTTTCCTGTTTTATTAACGGCCACACCATCTGGGTCTCCAGGGAAATAATCCAACATGCCTTATTGACAGTGGGACACTGGCTGAGCCTTTTCACACACCCATTCCTCAGTTCTTTCAATCCTTGATGATTTTCTCAAGAACTCCAGCTTATTGCCACAGGAGAAATAGAGCTGGTCAGGAAACCAGATATCAATTATTTAAGTTTCGGAATTTTTTCCATCTGGATTCAGAAATCAGCTTCATGTCATGGAAGTGAAATTCAACTTTAATATTGAAATATGTCATTTCCAGAATGAATTACGATCTCTCAGATGGCCAAATACCTTCCTAGAGGACTACAGCAAGTCAAAGAGCCTTGGTCGCTACAGCCCGAGCCTGAAAAAATTTTTGTTGGCTTCAGCATTGCCCATCCCTGCCAAAGCAAGGGTGAAATAGCATCTCAGTAATTTTGCCATTACCAGTCCATGCTGAAAAGTGTCACATTCATTTTCCAATCTGTCGTGGCCATTTGGCAATTAAAGACCTCCGAGATCCAAAGGCCTGTGAAAGCCGCAGGTCGCTGGCAATGGGTTAAAATCATGGATATCATGGAGTGGTTTGGGTTGGAAAAGACTTCAAAGATCAACTAATTCCAACCCCCTGCCAGGGGCAGGGATACCCTCCACCAGACCAGGTTGCTCTGAACGCCATCCAACCTGGCCTTAAACACTTCCAGGGATGGAGAATACACAACCTGTGCCAGTTCCTTTCTGCCCCTATAGTAAAGAATTTCTTCCTAATATCTAATTGAAACCTTCCCTCCCTTCTCCTTCAGGCCTTTTCCCCTTTTCCTATCACTATGTGCCCTTGTGAAAATTCCCACTCCTCAGAGGAAGACAGGTGAGGATCTGGGAGCCCAGAAACACCATTCCCCCAGCCCCAGTGCCCAGCACCAGGGTGATGTTCCCAAATTCACTTGCTCCTCTTCAGCCCACCAGAACTGGCCAGGCTCAGGGCTGAAGTGACTATGGGCAACTGTGACTTGGACTGGACCAACTCTTTGCTTCAGGTGCACAAACAACTGAAACAAAATCTGATGGAACCTCAGAAAAACAAACCTTCTACCAAAACTTATTTGTTTCCCATGGGAAGTCCTCAAAATTTAATAGTTTCTATAAAATCTTAATGTGTATCAAGTCAGTGAGTTCTAATGAACAAAACAAAGAGTTTCCATGATTTTTGTTTTTCATTTGACTTCAATATTTTCCCCAAACAGCTTCATCTTTTTCAAGAATGTATGTCTAGTGCTATATCAATGCTGAAAACGTCAAAAACAAATGTGGATGCACCCTCTTGATACATAGGCCAGAAAAATGTCACATTTTTGTTCTCATGGTTTTTAATTGCTTGGAGATGGCAGTGCTGGCAATTGATGCTGTGGAATGCTACTTCTTTTCCCACATCTCAGTAATTGTTCTAATGACCTCCTTGCAACATATTGGTGGAAATGTCAGGAGATTTCATGACAGATATAAAATTCATGTGATTGCCAGTAAAGCAGTACAAAGACTCCAAAAAATATCCCACAAATATTTCCCTGCATTTTTTAATACAGCCATGTCAGGACTACTCACAAGCTTTTGTGTTTGTTGCATGAACTGGGTGCCCACATCCCACCAGAAGGCAGAGATTTCCAAGGGCTCCCAAAAGTCAATGGATACTTTCTGTATAGCTTTATGAAACAAATATTAAGCTACCATTTGCCAAAACTGTACCTTCTAGAGTGTAATGTATGATAAACACTGAAAGAAAACATATTATCTGAATAATAGAAATAATACCTGTGTCTCCAAAAATGTTTCCAGTATTATCTACCTGAACCATTGAACTTGTTAAAGGTATCTCTTCTTACTTCATCCTGAGCTGCTACATCAACAGAGTGAGTAGATAATGTAATAAAATATAGTTATCTATATCTATCTATAAAGTAGACTGTGTAATAAAATATCCAAACTCCATCCTGTGATGTTCCCTCAGCTATGCAGGAAGGACATCTATGTATTTCTTAGCTGCAAGTGAAATAAGACATTCACAACAGGTACATTGCAGAGATCAACTCCTAAATTAATGCTTATATGGGTACATAAGATATAAAACTACCTGAGGCTCAAGCTTGATAATGTGGATGAAATCACATGTTTTCTAGCTGGTTTGGGTATCTTTTTCTCCCCCCTATTTTGATTCTCCTTATTAGAGACAATGCCCTGAAATAAAGAGCCAATAATTCTCCTCAAACTGGTTCAGAACTCTTTTTATGCAAGACTCCACCCCTCTACTACCTTTTTTTCCCCCAGGCATCTCTTCTATCAAATAAATTTTTAAAAAATATACAAATAAAACCCCCCTCCACATCACAAAGTCACTGTTTCCTGCAGTAGAAAAGCCTGTGTTCCCTGTGTCATTCCACTTCATTGCCATGAGTGCTGGGAAGTACCTGTTGCACTCCAAGGAGCTGTAGGCACAGCTGTACAAAACACCCCAAACTCAGTCAGTGCATCTTCTGGTTAATCCCAGGAGCAAGCTGTGAGTTTTGGCAACACCTCGGATAAATAAAGATGTTATATCCAAGGGTTGAAGTCTAATAATTAATTTAAATTGATGCTTCTTTCATCACACTCTTTGGATTCTTTCAGAGGTGGTAGAACCATGCAAGCTCTCCACAGGAGTAACTGAAAACTACCCTGAAAATAAGTGGAATTTCCAGGCAGACTTTCAAGAACAGGTTTAACCTGAGTCCCTGCACTGGTTCCTCTCAGACAGCCCCTGGCCCTGTGCAGCACTGCCAAAGCCAATTGAATTTATACAAATCTATGAGAACTCTAATCTAATATCAGGAAAAACCAAACAAACCCAAAACCCCCCACACCAGTATAGTTTTTCCAGCATTTCAAAAACATTATTTTACCTCCTTCCAGTATAAATGGAATTAGCGGCAAAGTCCAAATCTGAAAGTGTTTGAAACCCATTCCAGTCCTTGGCCACTTCATATCTGCTTCTTTCATGCTCTGGGCCAATGGCTATAATATACCAGCATCATTTTCCCAAATTTGAAGAGCCTCTGACCTTGAGGAGAGCTTTCCATACCTGCATCTGGATCTGATTGCTGAGAACCTGGCTCACCTCTGTTGAAGATGTACTAAGGTCTTGGATTCACATCCTGCATTCCTCTGCAACCCAGAGAGTCTGCCATGATTAATGTGTTCTGAATGAAAACCATAAGAACCAAAAATGATTTGCAACTGATTCATTAAAGTAGCATTCATCATGATAATTGATTGGTTAATTAATTATGGCCATAATGCAGCCATCTGTATTTCCATAGGAATCCTTTGGTAGTTTCCAAATTCATTCATTAAAGCCTGGTGAATTCACAGTTCTACAGCTTCTCATGGGGGAGACTTGCAGAGACAGTGAACCCACAGAACTGTGCTCTCTAAGACAGTATCTTCAAGTGTTGTGAGAGAATTCCATCAGCAGCACCACCTCAACCTCCCCTCATGACTAATCCTGGATCAGGGTGGTCCAGCCCTGTCCAGTTGGGCAGCACAGGACCCACAGACTCCTCTTACCCTACACCCACTCTGTCCACACAAACACCACTCACAGGGCATCCTTTGAGATACAGCTATCAAGCAGGGTGACAGCAACCACAGCGCTGCAACACACAGGTGGAGTTATTACAGAACAGGAAATGTAAAGAAATATTCTCATGAAAAATGCCAAGGGATTTTTCTGGCAATGAGCATCGAACATGACCAGGTTGTAGGGCTCTCATTTGAAAGAGGTGTGCACAGACAAAATGCAGAGCCTATTTACACAGACTTTTAAAGTTTCAATGTCCTCGTTGTCCAGATGTTCACTAGCCTGGAAGACAGAGATGTTTGTCAGCTACTTGGAATCTCTGCCTTTAGCATGGTTGTTCTCTAGCATAGACTTAGAATGCTGGACTCAGCACAGCGTGGATTTGATGTCTGAACTCACCTGAAAGTGTTACAGCTCAGGCAGGCCAAAGGCAAGGATTTTCTTCCAGCTGTGATCTGATATAGCAGATTTTGAGTTATGGGGATTCATTTCTTGACTCTGCCACAGGCTTTTCTGCATGGCCATGAGCAAAACTTTCTTTCCTCTGTTGCTCCAGTTTTCATCTCTAAGACAGAAATGATGGCAACTTTCTCTCCAAGGCTATGGAGAAGATGCACTCACCATATTAATAACTGGGAAGTGCTTAGATATTACAGCTTCAGGGGACACAAACATACCCCGAGAAATAATCCACAAAGAGCAGCACAGAATGAAGAACTTGCTGAGGCTATGTTCTCCCTAGTTCTTCCTGCTAACCTCTTTTTAATTTTTTTCCTATCTCCTGGTGCCATGAGCACCACTGGAGTACTTGCACACTGCTGCTAGATAGGTGATCCCTTAGGCTGAGTCTTTAGCTATGGAAAAGCAACGTCAGCCCATTGACTTCAAATACACCCACATCTATTTTCACCCCTGAAGATCCAGCCCACCACGTTCTCCTCCTACTCAGGACTGATGGATATCTCTCCCCCCAGCTCTGAAAAGAGATGTTCCTGCACAGGAGAAACCTGCAAGCGCAGGGTGGGGAGGGGACCACCTTATGGACCCTCACTGGGCACCCTCCTGGCACAGCATCCCCTGCTCTCAGCTGAGCAAAGCCCTGGCAGGTATTTGAGGAGCACCACGGCCATAAACTCATCAAAGGCCTACATATGACCTGCTGCAATTCGATGGAGCTGCTGTTGTTTGACTTCAGTGTTAAAAGGGGAGAAATCAGCAGATATGCATGTGTGATTTCCCCTGTCTTTTCCCTCCCCCTTGAATCTCTGATCTTGGTGGGATATAAACCAAGTCAGGAGCAAGGGAAGCTCTTTCTGTACCAGTAGCCTAAAAGCACGGGGAGGTCTGTTAGAGCTTTCCAGCGCCAGATGAGAGATGGGGGGGTCATCTCTGTGATTTACCATTCCCCATCTCTTCCTTTGTTCTATCTCCACCTCAACTGTCAGCTGTTTTGCAAAGGGGCTGGCAGTCAGGGGGAGAGGAGAGAGGCTGGTGTGCGTGTGCATATCCAGTTCAGGCTGGTTCCTGGCTCAGGGAAGCATTTTATTGGATTTGTTACTCTTTGATGCTGATTAAGCCCATGGGGTAGAAAAAAGCAAAAGAGAGGGGGAGTTTGGGGGAGGGGAGAGATGCAGTTTCCCTGTGGCTGCGATGTTTTTAATTTATTATTAACCATCTCTCATGTGTTATCTGACAGCTCTGTTGAATTCTGGATGCAAAGGAAAGCAGTGCCCACATTTAGAGTTTTCTGAGGTGTTCGTCCCCAGTCTCCCCAAATCAAAGTCCAGGCTGCTCACAGAGTTATCTTTGTAGATGCTAATTTTAAACAAATAGATTAGTAGGAAATTAGTTTCCTAGGAGTTGGAAGGCTGAGCCATTTCAAGGCCAGGATTGCACAATGTAGAGCTCAGGGACAGCCCAGGAGTGCAGGCTGAGACTCAGAGGAGGGGAGCATGCAAAAGGAATTCTGCAAGGTGACCCCAGAACAGCCCAGACTGTGCTTCCACCTTCTTCCTCAGGTTTTTTGAACATGCCCTACAGAAATGGTTGGATATCCCCAGTTTCTGGACTCTCTAACATCACAGGCATTTCAGCCTCTGGACACAACACAGCTATGGGCACCATTCTGACTAAGTTTTTAGTAAAGTAGTGATAGGTTTACCCTTTCAGATGGCCTTCCAAGAGGGTGTTACCTCCAGGCACACAGATGCTGATGCCCTGATCCTACCTGGAAACCCACAGCAGCTGCACATTTCCCCAGCTCTGACACATAAATGCCAGAAGTCAGAGCCAGCCAGCTTTTTTACATGAAAAGTGGAGACTGGAAGTCTTTTTCCCTGTTGTATTACTCAGCCATGTACAGAGAAAAGTTGCAATGCTCTAAGCACACCATCAGAGCACCAGCATGCTCATTAGGTGCATATTGCATGGTCACAAATGGCCATGCCACCTGCAATGCTGGAGAACCCAACCTAAAACTTCAATTTTCAAAGCCACCAGTTGGTGACCACAGCAGGTAAGGATCACTCCTGACTGGGGTTTCTACCCAGCAAGTGAGAACTGGAAATTCTTCCTGACATCTCTTTGAAGAGGCTTGGAAAGAGAAGGCCAGAACTTCATTCACTGGTTACTGGATAAGCACATGTTGTCCTCAGTGCTGATTGTATTTTATGCTGTGCTGGTTACCAGCAGTCCAAGGCAGGGTCCTGGTGAAAATGGACTTTTTAGGTTTGTGAAAAATCATGGCTGATATAAAATAATATTTAGTATAAAAGTAAGCCAGGGAGATGGGTTTTCCTACAGTACACAAAGCTGCAGTCAGGGATGTGAGCAAACTACAAGGTCAACATCTTTGAACATCTTGCTACACACAAGCCCAAAACAGTAATTCAAACCAAAGACCACCACAACTGGCATAAAGAAGTTCTGCTCTCTCTCCATCCTTGGGCTAACCCACGTTTCCTCTCCCATTAGACTACCACCAGGATATTTGTGAATTCCTGCTTGGCGAGGACCAGGGTGGGTGCAAGGACAGGAGGTTCCTGTCATGCAGGATGCTCTGCTCCTGCTCTTAAACACTGCCATCTCCTGGGGCAGGGGAGGCAGCACAGCCCCTCCTCTTCATCAGCGAGTTGTTAATTACGAACTAGAGTCTGCATCACCTCTACAGGCATCAGCAGCTCCAGCACTCAGGAGGACCTCAAGGCAGACCGAGCCAGCCACTAAACCAGACAGCATCTGGAAAGGACACTCTCATTGTGTCTGCCAACAAGATCTGTCCACTGCCTATGTTTGCTGAAAAGGTATTTTTCAAGGCCATCTGAAACATGGTGCCATACAATTTCATGCACTTTTAGGGAAGTGTGTGTATTTAGTGCACTGTGAAAATGGGTGCAAGAGGAGGCTCCTGAAAGTTCACACCTCAGGGAAAAACAGAAAAATAATTTTCACTTGACCCCAGGCTCCTCCACGACTCCCAAATGGTCTATATCTCTGTTGGTAAAACCCTTCACACCATGTTTTATCTTATTGCTAAAAATAAATCACTTGTAAATTGTTTTATAAATTATGTATAAGAAGAGACCTCATAGTCTAAGATGCGCTACCACTGTATTCTACATGATAAAAATAAAATAAAATCTAAAAGGATCTCCAAGGGTGGGAGGGGGAAGGGAAGGGAGCACTTTTATAAATAATATATTCAGTGGTCAAAGAAAGTTATCACCTTTTATGAAGTGTTTGGGATTCATTATGCATAAGAAGTGCAGCACTACTTCTAGTGTGCCTGATATCAGGATGTGATTATTAAGCATTACAGCCCCCAACTAAGTGATTATTGGTGTCATCATTTGTTTATCTAACCAAAACCTAGACTGCCACCTCTCATCAGTGGAAACAAACAGCTGATGTTTTTGACTATTGCCAAAGGAACGCTGTCGATTATTCCCAGAGAGATGATGTCCCCATCATTGTGGGTTTCATTTGGTATTCATTGTAATAGCGCTGATCCTAATGAATTCATTTGGTATTCATGTGGATGTCACATGTATTTCCAGAGATGTTCTGCTGTAATTTAGCATGGGTTAATGGACACCTCTGTTAAAGTGTTATTGAAAGTTTGACATTCAAATAACCCAGTTTAAAAATCAGACAAACCTAGCTATTAAAGCTGAAGGGAGGATGGGCGGAGGGGACTGGAGTAAGAGGCAAGACTGAAATGCCACACTGAGATAGTAACCCTTATCTGCCTGCTGGCAAGGGAACACTGTCCTAATCCTTCCTCTTTCCTTCCTCTCACAGCTAACCAAAAGCACAGCTTTGGCTGTTTTCAGGCTTTGCAACAGGGCCTCTTTTCATGCCTGAACCACATCTCCTCTCAGGGTTAGCCTGGCTGGTTCCTCACCTGCCAAACACTGCACCAGGGGAGGGAAGAGCTTTTGGGAGCCCCCAAAACCACAGGCAGGGTTTGACATTTCTGCTTTCTTTGACAGACTAGGCATGGAGGCTTGGACCCTGCAACTCCAAATGCATGACTAGGATCCAGGGGTGAAGTTGAAACAAGTAGAAATTCTTTTATTTCCCACATTTTGAAGCTGATTTTTTCTGCTTCGCAAATTCAGAGAACAGATGATAAGGACAGCTGGATTAGCCCAGAAACTGGTAGCAATTACAGTGTCTTGTGAACTAAATGTGCTACAGAACAGTGCAATTCCCTGGGCATTTTCGAGGAGCTCAAACCACTTATCCCTGCATTGCCAAAAATCTTGAGATGCCACAGAGAATCACATTATTAAGAAATAATATCTGGAGAGTCTTTAAAAAATGATAATTTTTTTTTCTAACAGTTTATTCCATAGGATTTTGACAATGAAGAAGCCAACCCTTCCAGGTAGTCTCTCAAGTGCTTTTAAGGGCTCATCAGACACTGAACTCATTATATTCCTATTAGGATATGCCAACAATGGAATACATGATGAGAGACTGGTGATGTAAAAGTTTTGCTCACATTCATTTGGGATGACCTGAACAGATACTAAGAATTTGACCAAGGGGAAAGTTTGAATTGGTGAGTAATGTGACGAGCCCAGAGCTGATAAAATCTCTGGGCCACACCACACCACCACATTATAACCACACATTCAACTCATATACAGTAATTGTTTATATTAGACACAGAGCCAGTGTACAGCATGCTTGGGGAACATAATCATCACTTAAACTGATATTTCCCCAACCGTGAAATAAATTGTAAGCCACAGAATAAATTGATTTTTTTTTTCCTGCATTGTAGTAACACCACTTGGCTCCACCCCTGCTAGTGCAGCCCCATTGTTTCCACGGCAAGTGGAGCACTTGGAATACCAGAAACTGAAGTACAATATCCATCCTTCAAAATGTGTGAGCCTGTGGTAAACCCACAGAGGTCTGAAATGCCACTTGTTGCTCAGCCTTCTGGCTTTTGTTGACTACTTCCATTATACAACACTCACAGCAAGGCAAACTCCATCCTATCATGGGTTTTATATGTTCCTGCCTGCAGATTAAATTGCCAGCTATAACACAGCATGTGCTGTTTGTGGCCATTCTCCTAAGTGCTGCTTTGGGAGCAAAATGCACAGATGCCTAATGTAAACTAACCTCCTCCCATTTTCCATGTGAAGGCTAGAATTCAACCCTGTGCAGAAGTTCTCCACAAGCCTGTTTATTAAATCCCACTGAAATGCCCCAAAGTGGAGTTAATTAGGATTTAAGTGGTACATAACTTTATGAAGGTCCATTAAACAGCTTTGGCCTTTATTATCTCTGCGGTTTTATTTGCACATTTGGGTTTGTTTTTGTGATACAACACCTTGTTGTGTTTTCCGCCATGTGCAATCAATATCTCTTTGAGAACATCAGGGCTGAAATCCTGGCTCTAACAGGTCAGTGGCAGAATCCCCCTTGACCACAGGAAGGGGGAGGCTTTTGCCTGGTGAGGTCAGGTCCCTGCCACTACCTGCTGAAACTGTCAGGCATCGAGGGGATGAGGTCAGTTTGGTTGAGAATTGCACAGACAACAAACTCCCTCACAGATACAGCCACAAAAAAGGAATTCTCTCTCAAAAAGGAAAGGAAAACAAGGTTAATAGGTGTGTTCTCAGAAAAGAATGAAGCTTTTCTTAGCAAAGCTGAGGTTTGCATGAATTGGAGATAACTTGCTTTGTGGCCAGCCCCAGACTGCCAAAGTTTCCCCGGGAAAAAATAAGGACTGTCAGAAACTTCATTAACTTCTACTCTTAATTGCAAAGGATACATTGCACATTAGGTAAGACCTTAGTATTTGGGAACTTAATGCTAAATGCTTGGCCTTTACCCCATTTCTGCTATATCTTGCACTGTAAGAAGGAACTGTACAGCTTGATGTAGCAATAAATAATTTTCATAAGTTTTATTGCAATGCTCCGTGCCACTAATGGACAATTTGGTACTATTCTCAAGCAAGGGCAGCAGGCTGAATCACAAAGCAGCTGTTAGTGTTTCATTAGAAGCAAAAGTCCCTTCCCTACCCCATTTCAAACACCAGTCAGGGTTCTTTGATCATTTCTCATCTGCCACCAAACGATGGGGAGATCCAGCTCTTCCCATCCAATGGTAATGGTCTCGCAATCTCCAGCCCTCACCAGAGGCTGTGTAATTGGGCACTGCTCTGCTGAGGTGTTCTAATGCAGCCATGGCTCCTGACCTCCAGCCAGCAGGAGGAAAGAAAAGCCCTTGCCCATATTCATCTGGAGTGGCTGCACACTGGCTGAACCTCTCTCATCTGCATTTTTCCTTGAGATTAATGAGCAACGGGGAAGGTCCCTAAACTTAAATGAGCTGGAATAAAACTCTGAAATAAGCCTCGCCTATTAGAGATGGTGTTGGAAAGAGGTTTTCAGGGAGAACCTTTCTCTGGGAGCAATCATCACAAGGGAGGCAGCTGTTTAGCTCTGTGCTTCAGGAACACAGTTGAGATCTAGTGGATGCAGCTTCCATATCCATCCCTGCTTCCTGCTTTTCCTGCTTGGCACGTGCCCTCTTTATCCCTGCACCTCTGTGCTGTGCAACCTCAAGGATATTGACTATACTGCAATACTTCAAAATGCCAAAATTGGGCATCCTAACTTTTTGCAGGGCCACAGGTAGCTGCAAGTACCTCAAGATGATGAAAGCAAACCCAACAAAAACATACAGCCTATTTTCTATTGCCTTCAGATGATGAAGGGCACAATCAAATCAACTCTTACAGTGTAAATCTGAACTTTAAAAAATTCTCCTGTAGTTACAGATTTCCATTCATAAAATCTAATTTCTGATTCCAAAAGGAGAGGGTGGGGAAAACACACAAACAAATAATTTAAAAATTCTGCATAAAAGATTTCCAGTTTTTCCCCAATGAAACCACAAGCATGGAGTGAATGAAAAGATGATTGTGGGGAAAAAGGAGTGAAGAGGCTTATTAGGAATATATTTGGTTTAGAGACAGCTCATAAGAATTTTGCTATTAGAACTGAATATATCCAGTTCCAAAGTAAAGAAATTCAGTTCCACTGTTGTTTTGGAAGACACAGCATTCTGTGGGTCTCTGCTGAACTTGAGGTTGTAGGAAAACTAGAATTGATGCTCAAAATGCAACTGCAAACCTACAAAACAACAGAAAGCACACAGACAATGTTCTCTCAAATGATTTATCACTCATGCAAGCACTTAAAATGTGTTTTAGGGCTAAATCTACACACCTGTACCAGGATTTACTTATTTAATGCAAATGGCCAAAATCAGTCTAAGGAATACCAGCAGATTTTCTAAACTAACCAGATGTAAAGCACCAGGTCATCATTCCCCAGCACACTGCACCAGGCTACCTTGTGCCAGGCATCCTGAGGGTGCTCAGAGAGAGGGAGAGATTTATTGATACAAACACAGCCCTAATCAGTGCCCCCTCTGTCTGTGCTACAATTAGCACAAATGCAAAACCAGCATAGATGGAGAGCAGATGCAAACCGAGATCAATGGAAACACAGTGACCTAGGACACGAGAGGCTGCTCTGAAATGCAGAGAGCCACACTGAGCACCTACACATGCCACCTTCCTGGGGGGTTTAATGTGCTTCCAGACATACTGGGGGTATTGGTTCGAAGGGCCAGTTTTAAGGGATGGCACAAATTCATACAAATCAGCTCACGGGGCAGGGCCACATCACCACCATCTCCAGAGAGCAAAGTATTTTTTGTAGCAAGAAGAGAGATCTGCCACGGTCAGAATTTGTTCTTTCACAGGCACTATGGGAGCAGAGCAGCATCTCCTTTCCCCTCTGATCTGAAGGGAAGAGCCTCAGCACCACCCTCAATTTTTCCTCCTTTTTTTTCTTATCAGGAGTTTCACATCAGCTGAAGGCTTTTCCCACTGGGCAAAGTTTAAAACACAGCAATAAAATACACAGACCAACAACACCCCCCCAACAACCTGTTCCAAGTCAAGAGCATGTTTCAAGCTTTTAAAAATCCACATGCCCAACTTTATTATGAAATAACCCAGCAACAGTACTGGGAACACGACACAGTCACAGAAAAAGGCTCTTGTTTTGCAGGAATTAGATTTACAAAATGCACTGTCAGGATGGGTTACCTGCACTTTCTGCTCTGGGGGCCTGCAGGGCTGTGTCCCACCCAGAGCATCCCACCTGAGGCACTCCTGCAGGAGCACAGGGCTGCAGAGGATGTGGTACAGCTGATTTAGGGAAGCAGCTGCAGGTCTGTAAACTGAAGGGAGGTGATCTGTGCCTACTTAAAAACAGATTATTGAGCTATAGTCCACAAACCCAAATGAGACTTGGAACAAGTCAACTGCCACACTTCTCTCAGTGTAGCTTATTTAGCCATGAAATACAAGAACTAGGCCATCTGAATTCACGTTCACATTTTTAAAAAGTTTGGAACAGTTTGGCCCCCAGCTTGTTTGATGCATGTTTTTGGCAGCAAACCTCTTCCCTCCCATTCATTTTAAATTTAGACCATGCATGTGAACCTTGTTTGATACCTTTGAAATAATTATATAAATAAGTAAGCCTGTCTTTCTATGTCTCACATGCAAAAACATTCATTATTTTTGGTTCCCTTTGGGCCAGATCCAAAGGTCTTCAAATCAACAGGAGCTTTTCATTTATGTCCGTGGGCTTTGGATCAAGCCTTTAATTATAATTGCATTGCCCCTTTAAGATGCAGGACCCTCTCATTTCCCCTGCAGGTTTCTGCTAGCTACTCTAGGATCCAACACAAGACTCTCTTAACACCTGATTAAATATTAATCCAGAGGTGGGGGCTTCACTCTTTTATGATCCTTTCCCTAGAAGCTCCTATTAGTAAATCACAGTCCAGCTACAAGAGGAAATGTGGCCATTCCATTATCCTCTGTTCACGAAGGGGCATTAATTCTTAATAAACTGGCCTGATTATAATAATACTCGAAGGATGCAAAATAAGGAATAGACAGGTTTACATCCATGTCTAAGATTAAACACATGTATGGTGCTGGGAGAAGAGGTGGGGAGTGGAGGGCAGAGAGAGGAGGGAGGGAGGGATGTAAGGTGTAGCTTGAATACTCAGCACAAGAGACTACAGTGGCAGTAGGCTGGCAAGTTTTTCTGTGCCTCATTCACATTGTTTGCTTCTAAAATAAGCAAAAAAAAAAAATTAAGCTTTTGCCTTTTTAATTTGGAGCAGGGCAGCCCTCTTCCCAAGAAGTGGCTGCTATCAGGTACAACATTTCATGCTTCCAAGGGAAGCAGTTTTCAAAGATTTGAGATAAAGCCCTGTATTATCCTCTCAAACACTGGGCAGCATACACAACTCTATTAAAATATGAGGACCAAGTTCAAAACAGGAGAGAGATTACTTCAGTATTCTTACAGCAGCCTTTTGCTGGTTGGCAGGCAGGGATGCTGAGCGAGGGAGGTGCTGCAGGCCACTCGCTGGTTTGTCCTTGCTCTCAGCTGGGGCTGCTGCCATAGCAGCCTCTTTTAAGTGCAATTTCCCATGTCTGCCAGCAGTGCTGGGAGGTCTCTGGGGCAAGCCACTGCGACGAGTTATGACCTAGGAATCACTGCACCCTCTCCTGAGGTCTTGCAAAAGCCGATCTAAACACTCCAAAGCAACAGGGATTTGCATGAAGTGTGCCAGCAAGTCCCTTCACATCCCTGCCAAACTCAGTGAAAACTTGTAAGGCTCCACAAACACCTTTGTAAGATGCTGTTGAAATACAGGAGTCACATCAGCATTTATCAGCTGGTCCACATGGACTAGGAGAGCTGAAAGCACTCCTGGAAGAGCAGCCCAGAGCACACTGGGGGCTGCCCCTGCCAGTCAAGGTGCTAATGCCTTGCCTCCAGCACCCCTGCTGCCTTCCTTCCCTTTCACTTAAGGAAGGGAACTGGATAAGCAATCTGCTCTGGCAGTGGGGCACCACTCATGGCCTTCTGTAGCTGGTAAAAGAGGGGGCTTGGTAAAGAAAGTGGCTTTATAACCATGCCTGTAATACAGACGTGCCCGAAGGCACGGAAAGAGGAAATGTGAATCCAAGCTTTCCCCATCCAGTGCCAGATCCCAGCCAGTCCTCCTCTCGTGGTGGCCTTCCTTCCAAATTATTTCAATATGCAACAAGTTTGGACTTGAACGTGGTCTCATGCTTGGAAAATGATATATAGGCAGGGCCATCAATGAGAACAGCCCTCAGATGTTATCATAGATGAGAGCCGTTCCTCTGACATGAGTGGTAGTGATGGTCCTGGCTGATTACAGCAGTTAAAACTTTATAGCACACCGTAGAGAGAGGCTGTTACAGCCTCCAAGGATGGACATGCAGCTTCTCACATGCAATTTCCACATTCAGCTGCTCCCAAGAGCATTATTATCTTTTTACTGTAGTGACCAAACCATGCAATTCCTCAAATCCTTTCCAAATGTTAATGAAATCAAATAAACCATCATACACTTCAGGGAATTGTACAGAAATAGCAAGCATTTAAGAGGAACCAAACACTGGCAAACCTCTCTGGAATCAACTCTTTAAATATGGGAAAGGCAGGATCCACTCTTTATATGGGGAAAGCCTGAGGCTGTTTTAAATTTTGAAAGAAATTTTGATGGGTATGTAAGAGAGATCAATTATAATGCAAAGGTATTTGAAGCCTTTGATGCCTAGTCATTATCTAGTTGTACCAGACCTAAATTCAGAGTTTAAGTCAGAGATTTTCAATGCTGCCACTGAAGCTTAAGCCATGGCTGTGGTTTAACTGGGCAGGCAGTGGAACACACCCCACAGCTGCTCACTCCCTCACTCCCAGTGGGATGGAGGAGAAAATCCAAAAAAATAAGGTGGGGTGAGATAAAGACAGTTTAATAGGACAGAAAAGGGAGGGGAAAAAAATTATAAAAGAACATACAAAGAAGTGATGCACACAGCAATTGCTGACCACGCCCTGACCCATGCCCAGCCAGTCCCCAAGCAGTGGCCATTGCCCCCTGGCCACCTCCCCCTGTTTATAGACTGAACATGAATCCTATGGTCTGGGACAGCCCTTTGGCCACCTGGGGTCAGTTGTCCCAGCAGTGTCCCCTCCCAGGTTGTTGTGCCCCCATCCCCTCGCTGGCAAGGTGGCACGAGAAGCTGAAAAGTTCTTGGCTTCATACAAGCACAACTGAGCAACAGCTAAACACCAACCTTTTTCCCATCCTAAATCCAAACCCCAGCACTGTGCCAGCTGTTAGGAAGAGAATTAACTACCCCAGCTGAAACCAGGACAGCAACATCACTGGCACACAAAATATAAATAGAGCCCTCTGGTCACCAAAGGCACTAAAGTGAGAAACCTAAAAAGCTCTAGGATAAACATTGAGTATATTACTTAATTTCAAGGAATCTGGAATACTGAAGAATACTTGACATTTAAATAAAATGTGACTTCATTTTTTTCTATTATTTGTATTTGCAGCTGGAATAACTTTTATGGGTAGGATCCTTTCCTATTCTTCTTGGGTATCTCTAGAAAACATACTCCCATTTAAGTCAAAGCTCACATGAAGGAACAAAGGAAGTGGATGGAGCAAGATTTTACTTGGTCTATAAAGGCAGAACCTCATTTAAGAGCCACCTGAGCAGTGGTACCAGCCACAAGTACACTGCTTGTTCCTCAGGATGCTCGGCTCACACCAGAGCTGAGCCATTCCAGGGCTTCAGCTGCTCTGTGGAGCAGTGGCAGCAGTGTGACCATAACAGATCTGTTTGAGCCCTCTGGAGATTGGTGCCAAAGGCATTGGCTCCCTGTGTTTTAGCTGAACTGGGTTTAAACTGCCATGCTGCAGTCGTTTTCCAGTGCTGTGCAGACTTATCCATCTGCTTTCCCGAGGGAAGATACACAGCCAACATACACACAACACAAAGACCAGAATAACCATGGGCCTTGAACAATCACCAAGAAAAAAAGGCTGATTTTTTTCTTTTCTATTTTTTTATTCCTTCCCCAAACCAGGGCCAGTCACCATCTGTAACTCTTGCTGACCAAAACAATGCAGTTTTGAGGTGATAAGGGACCCACTCTTCAGCAGCAACACACAAAAAGATGCTGTGAGCTACCTGAGCAAGGCCCAAAACCCAGTAAAGTCACCACAATTTAGCTCTGAAGGCACCTTCTCATCCATTTCAGTGGACTCTGTGACAGAGCCTGTGAAAGCACCTGTGAAAGCACCCACCCTTGGTGCAGAAAAGGCACTTTGATGGGGGCTGTTGCCCTGTTCTGGGTTGTTTTTCCATAACTTAAGTGGTCCCTTTAAAAGATCACATCTATTGCACCACCAGCACCGAGACTATTGCTGAATTCCACACCCGTGGTCTGAAGGATTAAAACAGAGGCTACTGCTGCTCTGCAGTGAGATTTCCTGCTCCTTATCTCACAGTCTGTTCAAGGTCTCCTAAATAGCATTGGAAGGATTGCACTGAAATTACAAATATGAATAAACACAGATTTCTCTCCACCCCAAAAAGATAACTGTTCTATCACCAGCACTCCACACTGACAGAGAGGGAAACCTGGGATCACACCACACCTGGGTTCAGTGGAGGACTAGTGCCCTCTTTTGATGTCAGTTTTACCCAAAGACTAATTAGGATTTTGTTTTATTGCCATACCTGCAAGACATTTTTCATTTCCCCATATGCTGTACTTGGAATAACAATAATTAACACCTGAGTTTGTTTTACCTGACAAGACCAGGAAAATTGCTAAACATTTGAGATAAAACACCACTAAAGTATTTGTAAATCAGCTTCAGAGCCATTAAGGTATGGCAACTCTGACAGGTGCAGAGCCTCCACTGCTGCTAATGGCTTTGTCTGAAACTCTCCAGAATCCATGGGGAGCTTTGCTTTCCCTGCCAAGGGGCTGAATCAGGCCACCAAGGGATAAATGGCAATTGCTTGGTATCATGAATGGACAACACCTGACCCCTGGAAGGAAGTAAAAGAGCAAATGGAGCCAAGATATTCATGTTCTGCACGTGCCTGAGAAGTCACACGAGCTCTCAAGCTAAGCCTTGAACAGCTTCCAACACATTTCACATAAACCCCAAGCACCTGAATTATTTCCTAATGTTTATATGTACTGGGAACCCAATTCAACTTCCAGTTGAAGTATCTTTCTATAATCAGCATTAATATGATTGCCTGTTAAGTCCTTAGTGAGGGCTCAGATGTTCACTCTGCCTTGTTATGCAAGAGGCAAAATCTCCTTGATTAACTTAAAACTGCACCTTCTGCTGTATTTTGGTGCTTGTGAAATATTTAGGCACACAGATGGATGAACTAAAAGATTACAATGTATTACAAATTTATGTTTTCCTGTAGTCTGAAGGATATTCTCAACAGGCTTTTCAATTAGTGACTTCAGAAAAATAGAATAATTTTATTTTAAAAGTTACTAAAAAAAATAACCAACTAAACAAACAAAAAACCATTAAAAAGGAAGCCATGCTTAAACCACAACAACCCCACATCTCTGTTCTCTGGCAGCAAACTGAGCTGGACAACTTCTACCAAGATTTCTTCTGCCAAAACAGTTTCATACCAATTTTACTGGTCTCAAAATCTTATGGGCAATGCATTGGTAGGGCTGAAGGTACCAGGATCTGCCATATTATTATGGTTACTTGTGCTAAAACTAACCACTAACTCAGGACAATCCTGAAAACATTAAGAGACCATGTCAAGTGACATGACAGAAGTCAAAAAATTAAAATTGAAGATGTGAAAATTCCAGCTTTAGCTATACAAATATGAATTATGTAAATATATGGGCCTTTTTTTGGCCTCCTGTATGGCAGAGTGCAGTGTATCACACTCAGTAGCCTGCAGACTATTTAGTAAATACATCAAATAAATTGCCCATGACCATATATTTGCTTGATTCCAGCCATATTTATACATCACGGACTTGCTTTGTTCACCAACCTTTCACTGCCGTAAACAAGAAGAAACACTTTTAGAAGGGAGTGAGAAGAGTTAATAAAAGCCACAGCATTCTCTGTTTCTTTCCTGATCACGTAGACAGTGACCAAAAATAGAGCGAGCGCGTTAGCATCACTCGTGTCTTCTTGCTAATTGGCGTGTTTTAGATGCAGATGTTCTTCACTTCCAGAAGCTGATTTTTTTTTTTTTTTTGAGGAGTACAAAATGTGCTGGTTTGGCACTTCTGAACCCAGTGAAACTTTGAGTTGCTATACTGAAATAAGCATCAAACACCAGTGAGGAACAGGGGTTTGTTTTCCATCATCCCTTGTTGTGAGGATCTCAACTCTCCCAAATTCTAAACACCAGCGTGTGAGATACCAGACACTACTGAGACAAGCACGTTGGAAACCTGTCTGCTCATAACACAAATCAGCAAACCAAGATTCCTCTTCTACTCCATGAAAACTGGTGCTTTAAAAAACAATAATCAAAAGTGTATTGGATCCAAAGCCACCACATGCTCACACCACAGGATGTGGGACAGCTGCAGCAGGTTTTGAAAGACCAGGTTTGTTTTCACGAGGCACCCCCATGATCAGACACTTATCTCACCTCTCTGAGACTTTAATCTGTGGAGTTGCAATGCCTCCAGTATTTCCAGCCAGAGCTGGCAGACTTTAAGTCAGGTGTCTTAGCATACTATATACAAACACCAACGAATCCAGTGGAAACCTGTGAACATTTTGTTCTAGCAAGGGATGGACTGAGAGCCAAACAAGACACACTTTCATCCAATTCAGCTTTCACATCAGCCTGAAATTTACAGACATCATTGCAATATAATAATATGGTAATAGAGAATAAAGCCTGTCCTTTTCTCCCAGACATTTTATGAACTAACACTTAGGCTCACACTTCTGCCTGTCAGTAGCATGCTCAAAGTGACTTAAAACAGACCTCTAAAGTGTGCACAAAGCTACCTAAACCTGCAAATGAATTGGCTTTGCACATCTAGACAGAATCTGTGCTTGTAAGTCATTTATTCTGTGCAAGTAGGTACAAGGCAGACAAATGTCAATTTGCAGGTGGAAATCAGTGATCATTTTTGAAATCTGACTCAGTTAAAAGACTGAGAAGCCACTGCTCCCTGCTTCAGCTGTGTCCTGTAAAGCCAAGCCACTGTTACACAATGCAAAGGGTAATCTCATGTGCAAGTGTGGAGAGTTACTAAGGTAAAGTAGAAGGCTTTTAAAACTGAAGAACATCAGAAGTCTTTCACATTTATTCCAAGATGAAAGAAAAAGAATTGAAGAGCAATAATCAAGTTAATATTTCATTAAAAAGCTAATACCGAGTTGTGTACATTCTGAAGTTCATAAGAAACATTAATTACAATTGCTACTGGCAATGGATCATTTAGAAAAACATGCATATAGTTCATATGGAATACAAACACAGCTTCTAGTCTTCAGATTGACAGAGAGGGAAGACTTTAATCATATGACTTGAAAGTACAATCAGAACCTCCTGATTTCTATGCTTTCAAACCCAAAGGGAGAGCTGGATGCTTAGGTAACCAACTGCCTGCAGAAAACACTCAATACATTTATGCACCCACCAAATTAGACATGGAAATTATATCCCAATTGCACAAAAAGCTGCAATCCAGATTCAGATCTCCTCTTTGGAAATGCCAGCGAGGATTTCACTTTCCAAAGCATCTCACAGCTCCCATTCAGTTCAATTGTAATCAGTTATGCTCAGGACTTTGCAAAACAACGTGATCGCCACTGAAAATGCTTTCAAAACTCTGTCCTTTGTACTACATTTATTCTATATGTTGAATTATATGCCATAAAGTGGCTCTGTCAGGCATTCAGAGCACAGCTGTGATGAGCAAGAGCCCATGATTAATTCTGTCCTTGCTCTTCATAAACTATTTGCCTTGTCTAATTAGAAAAAAACACAATAGAAGTTACAAACATTTTCACCATTTCCAATTGGCCGTCAAAAACACAAGAGAAGCCAAGTCGCCTTTCACGAGCAGTGATGAATAATGTATAGAAAGACAAAGTCTCAAAGTTTACCCCATTTTGTATTACATTGTTCCCATTGCCTTCCTCCACACCATTTCTATCTTTCAAAAACTGTTCAGAAAGCCACTGCAGCACCACGACATGGACCTTTAACAAACTTACAGAAACCACTTTTTAGCTTTCTTCCTGATTTTTCAAGCTGTTTTTTCCCCGTCACAAGCATCAGCTCAGCCCCCAAAGTCCAGTTTTGCAGAATTCATTGAAAAAACAGTATAAGCAAACTGTCTCAAAGCCTGCACTCCCCCTTAAATGCAAAACAAACACCACATGCAAATGTAATAATGCTTTTAGAAGTGCAAACAATCACCAGAATTCAGCACAGAGGTAACTTTGCCATTTTTTGAGTAGCCAGGAACACCTGGATACAGCAAACCCGACCACTTCATATTCCTGAGGTGCATTAGAGCACCCTTAGCATGCCCAGGCTCTCTGAGGAATCCCAGTAACTTCCTCCAGTATCTGATACCAGAGGTAATGTGCATATCTTGCATTGTCCACGTCTTTATCAGCAGCCATAGTGACAAAACTGGAATAAAATGAACGTATTTTCAATTATATGCAGTTTGCCAGATACTACCTAAAGAAACCAGAGGGGAAAGCATTAAATCTGCAAGCCCTGGGACATACTCGGCTCTCTGTAAGTATTTTGTAATGTGTATAGAAACCTGAGACATGACTCTTTGTCGTTAGGCTGCCTGAGCATGGAAATCTTTGTCTGCTGTAGAGAGGAGCCCAAAATGTTCCCAGAATTTAAGTTGTTTGGACCTGGGGCATTTGTTCAGCTCCTTAAGGAAGCCAGGACCTGCTGCCAAGTCTGGATCCTGACCTGCACTTTCAAAACAAACAAACACAACCCATTCAGGTTGTTTCAAATAAGGTGCATCCTTCGCTAAAGGAGGATAAAGGAGAACTCGGAGAAGTCTGATTTCACTTTCACAGCTCGGGCAGCATCCGGGAGCACAAAGGCTCAGCCGAGGTACCACCAGGTTTCTACCTCTGAGCCTTGCAGAGCTCTCCCGAGGGGATGGTGCCAGTCATTCGGGCACACATTCGGAGGCAGAGCTGTCACGGGTCAGGGGAGCAGAGAGCCTGGCAGGGACTTTGCGCGGATCGCGGGTGAAACGTGCGGCAGAGCTGCTCGCTTCCATCAGAGAGCGGCAGCCATCTGCTGGCAGGCAGCCGGCAGGAGGGCAGCCACCAGGGCTTTCCCCAGCACCAGCCTTCCCAAGCACGCCAAAGAGCCACCCCTGGGCTCCCAGGAGCAGCCCCCTCCTCTTTATTTAGATGAAATCCTTGAAACGGACGCCAGAGATAAACGTAACTAGGAAAACGCACACTTAAAGAGTAGGGAAGTGTCGTAAGCATCATCAAACAGCCCTGGAGAACGGGATCTAAAGTCATGAGGCTTTTTTTATTTTTTGGAATTCTCAGTCTTATCTAAAGAAAGAAAGATTGCCGTGTCTTTAATCTACAGACGAAAAGGAGCCAGCTGTACATCTGAAAATCAGCTGCGTATTGATCCCGCTCCTGTTAATATTCATGAAGGTGTATCGTAAGACTGGAGATTTTAACACAGTGCCCCCGGACTCTAAATCAATTCCCATTGATTTCAATTGGCTTCTCCCATCCATGCATCGACCTTACCCCTCCCTTGGAAACATGCTCTCAAGGTCCTTTGAAACACACTTGCTGTATAATGAACTCTGAAGGATTGCATGTGCTTATTGGTATGTTCTTCACTTCCCCACCCGTGGAGCTTTTGAGGGGGCGGATACCACTATCTGATTTTATGGGAACATTTAAAAATTTGAACCTACGCCCCACAGGGCTCCCATCAGTTCCTAGAAGCCAGAATAAACTCCTCCTCTTCACTTAGAGTTGTCTGAAAAGTTCAAGGCTGATGCAGTCATCTAACAGAATTGCATTTCTTGACACTGCCTGCTTCCAGGAGAAATACACACCGAAGTGTTTCTGGTTTCTGTTTGTCAGGATTTTGGGTACTACAGCTAAAATGGGTTTACAGGAGTGGCAGATTGTCAGAGGAGAGGGTTGAAGGGAGAACTTAATCTGCTCCTCTCCCTGAAAATGCTGGGCCCTTGAGCCTGACCTTGCTCCCTGCTGAACTTTCTAGCACCTGACGTTCAAGTCTATTCGGGGTGAGTTATGAGGAGTTAAGGAAACTCAGCAAACAAGCAGATATACACCAAAACTGCAGCCTGCATTAGGAGTTTATATCTAATGTGAACATTCTTTCACTTCAACACACACAATCAGGTGTTGGATATCCATGTTTCCTTCCAGTTGTATCTCAGAAAAATGAAAGAAATCATATTTAAAATCAGATGTTTTTCTATCAAAATGGTTTTCTGAGCTTTTGCTTCCTCAACTGATAGAAAAAAAGTACAAATAGTAAGAATATTTAACCATATTGGAAGGTTTAGGTGATATTTCAACGACAGTTCCTGTGGGAGCACAGGGCTGCCCCTCAGCTTCATTTACCAGCTTGATTTTATATTACTGCTCTGGGCAACATCACAGCCAGGAGGACACCCCTGAATATCCAACTGGCTAAAAATTCAGTTGGAAATATGCAAGATTTTCTTGCTGCATTCAACCATCCACCCCTTCCCTGATATCAATTAGCTGTCTCCTCATCTTACTTGTTATACATAAAGAATTTGAGACTGATGCATTTAGCAGCTACTGGAAAGAAAGATTTTTTTTGTTTGAGAACACTGTGATGACCAAATAGCACTTAAGAATTTGAATTTATGGCTTTTGCCATACATGTTGAAGTCTAAATATCTGAACTTAATGTAATGTTGGTTTCTAACTGCCCTCAAAAATCTTTCATATGTAACAGATTGAGTTACACTTTGTCAGTTCCAATCAAACAGCAGGATTTTACTTGCATCTTTGAAACAAAATGAATCAATAATATGCAGGCTTGCAGTGGAAGAGTGACATCTGAGATTCTCCAAATTTTACAGCTCCGGGCAGGGCTGCCATCCAACCCAAACCAGCAAAACACATCACCATCATTCCAACATCATATCTACAACGAGGCTGAAGAGCATGGAAATTTAGAATAGCCAACACTACTCAGGGTTGCAAAAATAAACAGACAAAGGAAAAACTTGTTATTCTTCTACAGTTAATTTTCCTTCCCAGTCCTGACACTCTACACCAAGGCAATGTAGATGCTGGCTCTTTCACAAAGGTTTTCTGTCAGCCTCGCTTTCTGTAGTGATATTCCATTTATCACTATGCCAAAGTCCCATGTCCCTTGAGAAAAGGCACCTCAGCCCAGGCCCTGCTCTCTCTGCCTGAGAGCACAAAGTCCCCCAGATGCTGAGCCAGGGTAAGGCAAAGGCAGGTTCCAAACCAGTGAGAGCCGTGACTGAAGACAACAAGCTACAAACTCAGTGAGAGCTGAGTGGGGAAAAGCAGCAACACGAGGGGGCTTGGCTTGTTTCTTCCACTCCACTAGGCTTCAGGGAGTGGCTGTAAGTTTGGAGAAAATATTTGGATCAGTCCTTAGCACGTCAGTCAGCTCTCTCTGCAGTATGGACTGGGGAATGTGACAACACCAACACTTGGTGAGAACTGCTTGGGCCAAACCTGTTGGTGCTACAGCCCTGGTAACCCCAGCACAGAGAGAACTCATCTCTGTAACCCCAGATCTGCCTCTCACAGCTTCCCAAGACCACAGTGCAAGACTCTGCCTTTGCCCCCGCTCCATTTCACTTTTCTCAGCCCAGGGCATGCTCCCACGGCCTCCTCCTTCCCTCCCAGCGTTTTCCCCCCCTGCAAGCTCCTTCCTGTCTGCCAGTGGCTTCTCCTATCGCCTTTGCCATCAGAGGAGGCCGGACATCACTCTGCTGAATGGGAGGAAGGCTCTGTAATTAATGGAATCCTTTGCTGTTTACACAAACACTCAGAATATACAGAGAGCTGAAAGGTCAGCTCCAGCCACGGAGGGCAAATTAAACGGGATACGAGGTGATTATTACATTTAACTAATGAGGCACTGCTCCTTTGGAAACATAGTCCTGTTTTTCCTAGAATACTATTGATATTCTGAATTTTTAAAAAAGCTTTGAATGTATTGAAGAAACCAACCTACAAGCAACGCACGAACCAACAGAGCACAGCTGGTTTCTGAGCAGGACTCAGCTTGGATGGAAGAGGACAAGTTAGAGGATTTTTTGTACACTTCAAGTGAATTTCCATCAGTTATGAATTGTTTTGTTATCTCCAAATGGGTACTGAACTTCTTTTTTATTAACAGGTTCATTTTATGAAAAAAAGTTATGCTTAGGGTTATTGTGAAAATAAACCTATAATCTTTATTTACAGGTCGGTGAAATAGAAAATGGTTTGGAAAATTATACATAGAAAATCAAGAGCCAGGAGAAGTGCACCTGGTATGTTTTGTTTTCAAATTACCATAAGGCTTATCTCAAAATAGCCCAAACATTCATCACAGTATCTCAAAAAGCATTGTTTCAGAATATTTACAAAACCAGAAATTTAACAGAGATTTGTTCCGTATAAAATAACAAATTAGAGTTTAATTGCCATTAACTAGAATCTGGAAAAACCATCTGTTCTTATTTATACATCAACCACAGCAAGCCACATTCATGTCATCCATCTTCAGAACACTGAAGCATACACTCCAGCTTTAAGGAGTTATTTAAGCACCTCTCAAGACTACAGGGTATAAGCACATACAAAAACTTGCTTCAAGTCAGGCCCTCATCAAATGATTGCTGACATTTATGCCTCAAAGAGCTGCAACAACATTAACAGCTCACAGCCTGCTCTTGTGTCTACAGCAGAGTCCAGACATGATCAGCCTGAAGCTCAGGGTGTTGCTGAAATTCACCGAGTCAGAATCTCAACAGAAGAGGGGGATGGAAAACCAAATTAAAAACAATAAAATGCATTAACTGGAATGTAGTTCAAAATTAATAAAGGAGACCATTTAAACACCTTGAGGCTCCTGTGCTGTGTTTCTGTTAAGCAGCCAAACTCACCAGTGGAATAGCTCACAGAAAAGAAATCATTACGCTTATTCAGCTGAATGTTAAGTAATGTTTTAAAAGTTGCTTTGAAAATATTTCTTCTAAAAGGAAAGGCATCAGAAAACCTATGTTTCCCTGTGCTTCATACAGAAATGCAAAGTAGAACAGAATCTTGCCTACCTACCCACTTAATATGTTATAATTAGAGATGAGGAGGCAGTGTGAACATCTAAGCTAGGTCTGATGGAGGATATTAGTTAGAGCTCATGATAGAGCTCTGGGTACAGAGACAAGTGGAATTTAGAGGCTTGAAATTGCCAAAGGAAAAATCTCTACTTTCTTATTTCCCTCAAATTAGGTGTTCCAATGTCCCTTTGCAGGTGTCACATTAAAGAAAACACTTTGCAAAATCAGGCTATACCCAAGCATTGCAAATATTTATAGTTTTTATTCTTCTCTCCAATGGATCAATCTGCAGGTCTAAGGACCCAGGTGGCAATGCCACCCCTCCCATCTCATTTTCTCCTGACATAAAACAAAAAACAACCTTCCT
Organism: Erpornis zantholeuca; assembly: GCA_013400515.1. Classification (NCBI taxonomy): domain Eukaryota; kingdom Metazoa; phylum Chordata; class Aves; order Passeriformes; family Timaliidae; genus Erpornis; species Erpornis zantholeuca. The sequence continues at coordinate 1,172,274 of VZTN01019209.1, read as the reverse complement.
GTTGGAGAGTCCCCCCTGCTGCTTTGTCTGATCCAGGTGGGACATGCAGAAGGAAGATTCCTGCCTCTGACAGATGCTCCTGAGCTTTGCAGCTCTGCCACTGTGCCATGACAGATTTTAAATTTTGATAATCCCTTTTTAGCCCTTTCAGACTAAGGCCATAACATGCCACAGCTCAAACAAAACCGGGCCCTGTCGGCCCATGTTCATACAAATAGCCCAAACCAAGATGATTTATTTACAACAGTTAATACAATTGGTAGTAACGACTTTATAGGCAACCTCTAAGTGCAGGCGAAATGAAAAATTTACTAAATTGGAGTATAAAAATTCATAAGAAAATGTACAGAATCAATATTTCATGGGACTTGCTTTACCTTGCCTTACACAAATCTACTCCAGAGCTCACATTAAAATTTAAACCAGCTTCGTGCGACAAGTTCAAATGCTGGGGCTGTTTCATATTAGTTTAACTTCGGAGGGAATTTTTTTGTTTTGTTTGTTTCATAAATTGGAAGAAAGCACTTAGGGAGCTGCACAGTTTGAGTGCTTGTGTGCTGCTTTTTCTATTTTCCTCCTTTTAAGAATAAACTAATTGCTGACTTAAATAGGGAGGACAGTGCTCAAAGGAAAGAGGCTCTGAAAATACCTTTGTATTCTCGTTAATACAGCACAGGAGATGAAATCCCTTTGGATTCTCTTTAGTGCAGAGACACTGCTTAGAAATAATACCTGCAGAACACCCCTCAGAGCCCCTAACCTGGGAACAAAGCACAGAAAACCACAAGCCAGCTCTGGTGACAGCTCTGCTGCAGGAACAGAGAGCTGCAGGCGTGGCTGTGAGGCACAGCTCCCATCGCCCCAACAGCTCCACAGCACCCAGGAGACTCAGCCCCTCCTCAGAAACACAGTGCCAGTCACGGTGCTTCATCCTGCCTGAAACAGGCTGCTCTGGGCTGCTCAGTTATTGCATTGGGACTGTCCCTTCTGCCTTTACAAAGTTAATTTTTTTTTCACATTCACTTCATCAGAAGGGGCAAGGCCTCGGAAGAGTGAGAGATCTTTCACTGCAATAGGTCCAGAGCCCAACAGCATCATTATTGTGGAATCTGTGCAGCCCAGGTTTCATTCCAGGGGTCACTCACAGGCTTGGGGAAGTCCTGTCCCTTGCCTCACCCCACCTGACCCTGTTTGCATGATTTTGCAGTTTTATGCACCTCTTACCTTGACATAACCCAGCTTGTCCCAAAGAATAAGATTTCTTTCTCTTCAAGCATGCCAGAAAGGATTGATTAAAAAATCACCTCCTTGATGTTTGCATATGGTTCTCAAATAATGGAAAGAAATGATAGAACCCAAATATAAATGGGGGAAAAATCAACTCCAAGTATTTTGTTTGTACTTGCATACTCATATATATTCTGCTGTGGTTCAAGCAAATAATAATAATAAAAAAATTTAAAAGTCACAGATGCTGTTGGAGGACACCAATTATACTTGGAAAAATATACCTGTGCTACTGCAGTCTGAAATTCCACAATAATATTTTCATCAGCTTGAAAATGTGGAGCCAGATTTTCAGTTTAGCTGTGCAATAACATGTGAAAATAGGGTTAATTACATCAGCAACTAATTGGAAGAAACAGAAGTATCTGCAAAATTTAGGAGGAAAAATAAGTTTGAAAACTTATTCAAAAACATGACCTTTAAAGGGCAATCTCAACTTCTTCTTGTTGACATTATCCTACTGGACCAAAAAAAAGACTATAATCTACCAGTTATGTTACTTCAAAATTACAGTGTTATTAAAAATAATTCTTTCACTGGCACAAACAACTGTCCTAAGAAAATTTAATGTTCACTTTCTCAAGTTAACAGCAGACTTCAGCATGTTAGCAAAAACTAGTGATCATTTATTACTTATTATATTGTAATTCATTAAGGTTGTAAGAAATATTTAGATACTTAATTGGCATTTAACAAGATAACTGTAGAGAGTAAATGAGACATTAAATCCTTTTCTAGAATGCCCATTAGGTTTGGGTTGGAAATTAATTAATCTAATTCGTTTGCTGTAAACCACTGTGGTCCGTGCCAGTTTAGAACTTTGAGATATTAATGAGCCACAGAGCCAGAGCTGGTGGATGTCCTCAGGCAGAGGATGATCCTCTGGTCACCTGTATTTATGATCCCAGTGAACAGATGGATAGGAAGCATTTATCTCACACGCTGCTCCTCATGCCCTGGCTCCCCACCACGGCCAGGATTCTCCTGGGCACCCTCCCCACTGTCAGAAAGGCTCTCTGAAGGCTGCAGAGCTGCATTTGCCAGCCCAATTTACAGCTTCCACTTCTGTTTACACCTGATCTCATCCTGCAGCCCCGAAAGAAACTTCTGAACTTAGGGGATTTTCTACAGTGAGAAGCCCCCATTTGACCTTCATACATTCTCAAATTTCTCTGAATGCATTTTTTCATAAAACTCAGAGTCCATTTGCTCTTCAACAACAATTTTTTGCCCCTCAAACGAGTATATACAGCAGGTGAGAAAACCTGCAACAGCCTTTACAACTCGCTGTTAACTTCTGCTTCTCCCCAGCCTGAAGCAATGTGATAAATCCCCAGGAGAGCCCTAACTCTTCTCCTGGAGCCTGCATTAGTATTTCACATCTGTACGTGGAGACACTCATATCAATCACAACACTGCGTGGGAGCCGTGTTCCTTGTTAATAAAGTGCCTTGAGGTCCATCAGCTTCTGCCTAATAGGTATTAAATAATTTTTACATTCTCAGCGACTGTTTCTAGGCAATTTATTGCTCATTTTTAGGAATAAAACAATCTCAGTATTTATCCACTATTAAATATCTATTTTGATCCTCAGAAAATGTCAAGCACACTTTGATTAATTCCCAAGAAGCAGGGAAAGCACAGGGAGCTCTACTGCTGTCATAACACCACAAGCAACATAAGACTTGCACACAACTTATAGTTGGCTTCCAAAGACTATTTCCAAACTGATGCCAGTGAGAGAAAAGCCCAACTCCTCACCTTAGTCTACATTTTTATAAGACCTAAAAATAATGTTTAAAAGACATATGATTATCTCCTTATGACCAGAATTTAAGGTTTTTTTCCCACAGCTCCAGAAATGCTGGCAAACCTCAGGAATAAAGCTAAATTCACTGAGACAGTCAATTACTTCCAGTGGTGGAGTTATTACTGACATCAAGCCATACCTGCAATGCTCAATTTTGCTAAGAACCCAGACACTGGGAAATACAGGGACACACAATTTCCAATGAACACCACCGTGCCACAGACTCAGTCACAACAGCAGAACTCACTTTGGGTCAGGTGTGGCCCTTTAGGTTTCTTACTGCAATAGGAGGTGTTGGAATACGAGGCCAGGAAGGACAAGATTTTGCTGGCTCTGCTAGAGGAAGTTTGCCAGTACATTTACCAGTAGACCAGCACTGACAAAACCTTTGAGAGCTGACAAGGCCACGGGTACATATTTCTGTCAAGGACTATTTACAATTTATGAAGGTCAGCTCTTCCTCTGGTGTAAATAACTCTTGCTCCAATGACAGCAGCAGAGACCCACCAGTACACACCAGTGGAGGAACTGGCTCCTTCCATCCCAGGAGTCACACTGCTGACACTACACAAGCACAGAAACTCAAACACAAGGAAATTTAAACACAGGCAACTGCTCTCCCTTTACTAGCAGGGCAATTGTTTCTCATGTTCCTTATTTTTCTCTGGGAAAACATTAAAGAGCCACTGTTGAATTTCTAAGGTGGCTCATTAGTATCTGGTGGCACCAGTGCAGCACCAAGGGCTGGCTGTGATGGATTTCTCCAGTTTGGAGAAAAGCAGGAGGATGTGCTGGTGCTGCCTCACCTCAAGTCCTGGGTGCAGTTTCAGGCACCAAAATATCAGAAAGACATAAATTTATGAAAGATTGACCAAAGAGGGAACACTAAGATGTGAAGGGTCTAGAGAAGAAGACATACGAGGAGTAGCTGAGGCCAGAGCAGACTGAGGTCAGGGTCTGCAGCTCCTCCCAAGGGGCAGCTTTGATCTCTGCCTTCTGAGACAGGGACAAGACCCAAGGGAATGACATGATGCTGCTCCAGAGGAGGGTTTGGCTGGATGTCAGGAAAAGGTTCTTCTCCCAGAGGGTGTTGGGGCACTGAACAGACTCCCCAGGGCAGTGGGCACAACTCCAAGGCTGCCAGACCTCCAGCAGTGTTTGGACAAGATCCTCAGGGACAGAGCAAGGTTTTTGCTGTTGTCCTGTGGAGAGCCAGGACCTGGACTGGATGATCCTTGTGAGTCCCTTCCAGGTCAACATATTTTAAGGTTCTGTGCTTGGGACCTTCCAACATATTTCCTGGAAAACATTACACAGCCTGTAATTTCCACGAAGCACTCCACAAAGGCTATTTCCATAGAAAATACATCCTAAAAACCCATGCCACCACCCCAAGGAAAATTGGGGAGAGCAAACAGAACTACCTGCACCCCCTCCCCCAGTTCCAATGTTATCATTTCTGAAGAAATGCATTTAGCTGAGTCTTGCAGGTTTTTCCACCTGCCAACTCCTGTGTGTGCCCCTCTTTTCAAATGCCATGCCCTTTGCCTCCCAGGCCATTTGAGGGTTAATCTTGCCATCTCAAGACCTTTCTAAGATGCCAGTCAAGCTCATCATCAATTTGACAGAGATGTCTTTTGGGGAATCTGGGTTGTTTCTTCTGGGAGCACTGTCCATTTGACAGACAGGAGGCTGTGCTGCAGCAGCCCCATCAGAACCCTTAGCTGTGTCTGCTGCTGAAATCTCCAAATTAAACATTTAGAGCTGCAATTAAATCTAAAAAAAAAAAAAAAAAAGCAGCAAACATGTTTACAGAACTTCATAGCTAATTTATAAACTTTTCTATTCAAGCTCCCATTTTGCTTAACTACTTTAATTTGTAGAAGAAACACATCTCTGTTTGTGCAGGGTGGTGGATCAGAATTTGCCCAGGGACAGGTAGTGAAAAATGCAGAAGGCTGAGCTGACATCACTAAGGTAATTTTTGACATGTATCTAGTTTTAAACAGCTGCTCAGAAAATTAGGGACATGTATTTTTTAAAAGTTTGTCACTGTGTGTGTCTGTCATCAGTGTGCTCTTTCACAAGTGTTTACCCTTTCTTGCAACTAGAAACTCAGATTGAAATGTTCCCAGAGTTTGTAGATGTTTTTCCTGCTTCACACAGATAAGACAATAAAATCATATCCCTCTCCCCAGTCCTGTTTTAATTTCTTTCTCATGCTGTATACACAGAACATACTTTGCAGCTCAGGTGGCAAATAAATCCTCACTGCACACCTATGCACATGGCTGGATTTTCAGAGATGCCAAAAATAAACATCCACAATTGTTTTACAGCAAGTTCTTGCTCTCTGCTGGAGTCCATGTGGTTCAGGGCTGAACACCACTCAGTGTGAGTTTTGCTAAGAATAATGGCTTCAGTGCACTGTGGTTCATGGAAAGTCTGTTTACTTTTATCTGAGCTTGCAACCCTTGAATTTCAGAGTCTGAAAGAACTTCAGACAAAAAACAGCCATCAAATCCTGTCAAGCCCATGCACCGGCTGTGATTTGCAACATAGGTTGACATAAATTTTTAGTGCAGGTTTTCCACCTAAAAACTAGACCAATGTTTAACTTCACGCACACAAAAATAACTCAAGAATTATCCAAGCTTTCCGTGTTTGCTGGCACACACACACACTTTCAAAACAACATTCTGCAATAAAGACTGATTCCAAGAAGCATCAATGGGATTATCAGGGATCCTGGGATCCATGGGAACACCAACTATAATGTAAGGAACAGATTTGCAGCAGGACTAAGCTACAACGAACACAAACCCCTTCAGCCCTGCACCCAAAATAAAAAATAAAGCACAGTCCTGTACCGATTTTGCCCTTTTTTGCTATTGCCTTCAAAGAACACAGCATCATTTGAGTCACTTTGACTCTCCAAAGTTTCTCCAGGTGAACAAGTCCCTAGTTTGCAGTTTTTGGCTGCTGCGAATTTCAGTCGGGATCGAACGGCTCAGCCCCACCTGGAGGCACAGCTGGGGAACTAGCAACAGCAACCAGGAATCACAGAGAGAAATAAAAGCTTCACCTTTCTTCGTCAGGCAGAGACAAAGAGAGATTTACACACACTTTTACATTTGTCCACACTTCAGAAAGTTGCCCCTGGTGTTCAGCCATTTCACACATCGCTGTTCCCTCCCTCCCTTTAAATTCCTTTTTCAGGACCTTGTGGATTCAGAGTCTCTCCTGGCAACTCGGCGAGCTCAGTCTGACAACAAAACCGAAGTATTTTCCCAGCAGCTCTTATCAGGAAACAATGTGTCAAACAAGATGAAACGAGCTCTCCGTTCCTGGAAGGTTTGCTACAATTCCCCCAATGCTCGCAGAGGCAATGTTAACACTAACCAGCTACACAGCCCCGCAGAGTAAATGCGGGCTGCTCTCCCAAGGAACAGCTCCTACAAAAGCCTGAACAGGCTTCTCCACGCTGATAAACATCCCCACGGGGATCTATGCACCCTGTTCCTCCAAACGTGCCTGGGGAAAAGGCACTCAAAGGGAGATTTCCCTGGGGGCATCCCTGTCTTGCCTCTGCCTTGCCCTGCTCCGAGCCGGCAGCACCACGGGAGGTTTGGATTCTCCTTCGTGGAGCAGAGGCCAACACGAAATCTTGGGGTATTCACACAGGGAACAGCCAAGGAGGGCTGGATAAAGGGCTGGCCACTCCATAAGTGTCCGCAGGAGCAGAGGGGAGGATGGGGACAGAGTTAGTTTTCTGGGATCCTGGAGCATCACCAGCACAAAGGGAGGTAAATGGAAAAAATATGTAGATGCTCACCTGGCACCAAGTCTGTTACACTATTTATGACTGGTGTTCTTCCTGCTTGGAAGCAGGGATGTGAGTGATTATTGACTCCTTTAAAAATACATGTCTGTTGCTAAATAAATAAAATAAATGCAAGTGTGTTCTGTTTATGAGATGTCCCCAGAATTCAGCTGGCTTTTTTAATCCCATTTTCAACAGTAAAGCACAGGGGAAAACAAAAATTAAGGGTTAAATGAAGGCTGATAAACAAAGCAGAAACACCTAATCTTGCATGCATCTTGGTTCTGAACCTTTCTTCCGAGATTTATTTTTTTGTTTGAACACTGGGGTCTTTCCAAATCCAAGATCCCTTCTTTACACCAGCCAGAAGAATGCTAAATCATGACCACCCTCATTATACCATTTGATAGGGCCCAAAACACAGAATTTGGATAGTTTAGGATCCTGAGTCTCCAGGGAAAATTAACTAATGCTATAAATTAAGAGTTCTGCTCATGCCAGTAACTTCAACTTCCAAAGCAAGCAGCAAAACACAGCCCCAAAATATTTTGTTAAATGCTTGTCTGTGCGAGACTGTGGGGCTGCAGGAATTATGGGTTGATAACACTGGAATTTATGAGGGACTGGATGGTTTCTGGATTTATTAACAAGCCAGGAAACACGGATGTTTAACACATATCTGACTGAGGCTGTTAGCCAGAACACGAGAGGCAGCAGCATGGAACCCACCAAATATTCACAATTCCCAAGGTAAAAATGATCTGCTGCTACATTTGTGTGTCCTGTGGCACCCAGGCAAGGTAAAAGATCAAATCTTCGAGAATATGGCCTTATTGATTGTTGAGCCTAAGAAAGTGAGGTCAAAGTTGGGCCCACAAGGCTGCTTACAGAATTCTTGTTCCATTCCCACTAAAACTACCACCTTCCCTCATTACTGTCAGCCTTCTTCCAAACACATCTGATGGCTTCTTCCATGGTTGGTAAAATGACACCAGCTGAAGCTTAAGCTTTCGTGCAAATAATAGAGCCATGGAGAACATTCATGTTTTCCATGTTGTCAGAGTAATTTGTTTTGCTGTTTGGGATAGGTTCTACTAAGCATAAATATTTATGTCTGTGTGGATGTCAAATACTTTAATTAGGAAGTACACCTAGAACTGGGCTAGATTTAATTGAATCTTTGAGCCAGCTAGACATTTTCAAGGCTTCAGCTGTTTGTCATACAAATATATTGGATTAGACCTCTACTGGGATAAGTTTTCTTTAGGAAAAAGATCTCTTGTCATTATCTGGGGTATTCTACAAAATGAAATAGCTGTGAACACTGCAGGGAGAGCTACCTTCAGCTAAAAGAAGGCATAAGTTTTATGGAGGAGAAGTAACAAATCAGAAACATGGATAAAGAGATTCCTCAAGTCTCCCTCTTTACATGCCTCACTTCTGAGCCAAGCTGTGCTGCCCAAGCTCAGTGCAGCACAGCAGGACCCAGCTGGGTCAAGAAGGCACTTCAAGTACTGGAAACATCACAAGAGCTCATTTTATTAACAAAGAGCTGAATTGGTGCAGAGGTGCTGCACTGCAGAGCCTTCCAGTAATATATTTAAGCTAATCTGGATCTTACTGCCAATGGCTCCCAGTTTGATTTGCTTGGGAAGCAAGTGTGAAGAGCAAACTAAACACCAGCAGCACCCAGCTCCTGCAGTTCCATGCTTTTTCCTAAATTCCCCACAAAGAACTTAATGCTCTTCTCCTCATCACATCCACTCTGCTTCCACTTTATCCACCTCCCTCCATCAGCCTTTCATCCCATGTCTCTCCTTACAACACTTCTTAAAACTGAATCCATAAGCCCATCACCTGCATCCCTCACAAACCCTGAGCCCTGCCTCTTCCTGCTCCACACAAACCAGTCCTGGCAAGCCAAGGTCTCTTCAGGCACCCACACAGGGTTCCAAAAGAGAAACTGGAGGCAGAAGATGTTCCTTCCCACAGCAACAACCCTCAGCCCCACAGCTGCCCACGGAGCAGCCCTTACCTTGGAGCAGGTGTAAAGCCAGAGTCTCCAGATGCCAAGAGATGCTCGTGTGTCACTGCCAGAGCGTGGAAGGGAAAGGTGCCGGAGCATCACCACTTTCTGGAAATGTTTTTAAATCCATAAGACACCTAAGAGGCAAGGAGATAGCACCCTCACTTAAGCTGTGGAGGAATCAGCACCAAGCTCCTGCTCCAAAGGGGTCAGGGGGTGGATGTGAGCCCCAGCCCCATCAGCAGCCCAGGCTGCACTTGGCCCAGCTGTGTTACACTGGTGCAGATACCACAGACCAGGACCTAGCAATGAGCAATTCCAGAGAAACAGGCTGTGGTATCATTCCTCAGTGGTAGAGGGTTTTCTACTTGCACAGATTTTAAGATAAAATCCATTATGCCCCTCCAGGTTCCTTGGTGGGAGCCCTGGTATGGCTCAGCTGTGGTTTCAAAACACAAATAGATGTCACAGGAGGAGCCTCAGAGGAGCTTAACTCAATTTCCACCTTAGCCAGATTTTTATGTGTTTGTGGGCAATTCTATTCCACCCCTTTTCCTCAATTTCTCATTCTTCCCTCAGGAGACACTGGGTAAATTCGCCACAGCCAGGTACTTGAGCCTGAATAGCATCCACTCAAATCATGGTACTGAGTTGAAGACTTGTTGATCTTTAGGGTCTTTTCCAACCTTAATGATCTTATTCCATTAAAAAAAAAAAAGAAAAGACAAAAATAAAAGTCTCTACAAAGCACTACATTGGGAGCCCTGTGTACAGTAAAACAACAGTAACTCTCAAAATGGCTGCCCATCTCTGCAGATGAAAAATTTTAGGATTTAAAGGTGTCATATATCAAAAATAATTTTCCTCTTTTGAGGTCCAGCTCTGCAAGGCTGGGAGCACACAGCTCTGCTGGGGATTTCGCAAGGGCCGAGAAGTTAGACAATTACTTCATTTTGAGATGGCTTTGTGTTTGGGACACATAATCTCTGAAAATGACATAAAACTGTATTAAACACGCTTTACACACTGTACTGAATATCCATCAAATGATAACAGCTGTCATCATGCTGCCCTGGTCTGAATTTGAACCTCAAAGCTCTCAGTGAAATAGTGTTTATCAAAGATATATCTACAGAATACTCCAGACACGGAAAGCTATCACTGCGTAATCACGGTCTGTAAAACAGTTGATGACTTCAGTATGCTTTTGCTACTCCTTAAATAATCCCCAATCCCTCTCAGGAGCTCTCAAATCCATCCTTTGGAAAATAAAGTAAGATACAGTATTAATAAAAAGTTTGAGCTCCGTGCTCAGCTCAGTTGTGCTTCTATTGACTGTCACACATTCAAAAAGCATTAGGAAGGTTGGTCCTCCAGAGACGCCACCACCACGGCAAGAGAAAGCCTCGGCAATTATGTAAAGGCACCATGCTCCTGTTTTATTTAGCAGAGAGAGGGTTTCTTTTTTTAATTCTTACAGCCCTTTTGTGCTCCCAGATGTTTTAATTACTGAGGAAAGGGAGCGGATGATTCTGGCCATATGTCTCCATTCCGCATAAATAAATATTGTCGCCAGCCCAGCGAAGTTCCGCGGAGCTGCCGATGGTCCCGCTGACACCAGAGCTGTCGGGCCCGATAAGCATCTTCAATCCTTCAGTGAGCACGCTAATTCCAGGAGCACTGAGACTGATATCCCATGAAAATATTCAATCTAGGAACAATTAGGCTCACATTGCTGCGAAATGGTACCTCTAGGAATTTGGGTGCTCGCTCGATTGGAGCCTGGAGCAGAAGCCGCAGGCGGAGATGCTGATGGGAACAAGCAAGGAGGGGAGAATAGGTGAAATGGGCTCTTCAGAGCAGCAATTGCTCTGTGAAGTCTCTGTGGGCCGTGTTTGACTTTCTCTGGCCCATTCACAACGTCTTGGGGTGCAACAACTTAATAAATAAAGGGATTTAGTTACAACTGCTTTATAACTTTTGTTGATGAATGCGTGCAACATCAATTGTTTTTATTGCAGCGTGTTTTGAAACAAACAATGGTCAGGCTCTGGTGGTGCTAGACAGCATGAAAACACAGTTGCAAACCTTCCCTTCACAGCTTTCAGCCTAAATAAACAGTCTAATACATCCCCCAGAAAAGAATACACAACCACAGTGACTGCGGGTGGTGGCAAACAAGTTGTGAAACTTGTTAAGCAGAAGGGAGTAACTTCAGAGGAAAGAAATTAGCTAAATTAACTGACAAGGAAGAGGGAGGCAGGACAGGGCAGCCAGTAACAATGCCAGGCTGTGAACATCCCTCATTTTTGCTACATGAGCACAGCACCAAACTCTCTCAACAGCACTCAAACCTCCCTCCCCAGCCAGGCTGGATGGGCCTTTTATGTAAGGCACTGGAGGACAGCAAGTGAGGGCACCTTTTGGTCAAATGAGAAATTTTTTTCAAAAGCTGAAATTCCAAGACAACAAATTAAGATATTAACAGTGTAAGTACAATCCTAATTTCCACAATTGAGCTAATAGGTCATAATAAAGACCCACTTTTGAAGTAAAAATACTTTTATTTTTTCAATTATTATTTTCCAAAGAACCTCAGCTCATACCCTTCAAGCTTGTGAGCCACAGCAATCATTGTCACAAAACAAGAATAACTGTATATTAAGATCTGCTGACATCCCTTTTATTAAGAAACATGCGAAAACAAAGAAAGGTGGGGGAGGATTTATCACCCCACCTAAAGGTGATCTGGTGCTGAGGACTGCCAGGGTTCTTATGCTGATCCCTCAGGAGTGGCACAGAGGCAGCCACACCTGCCCTTTGTGGGCAGAGAGGACAGCAACCCTCTCCAGAGCTGCTCAGAGCTGGGTGAAAGGGTCCTAGCAGGACTCCTGCCCCTCTCACAGCTGCACATTTGACAAAGTGCCCACCTGTAGGCATTGGGTGTTTATTGTCCTGCCTTAACTCCCTGCCTACCAACTCACAGGTGAATCCTGACTTTTCCTGGCAGTACAGAATCAAAAGTTCTGTTTGATGTCACATGCAAAATAACCCCAAGACCGAGACATGGATGGAGAAATTAAGAAACACTGGGCAAAGAAGAAGGGAAAAACCTGCAGCTCATCCACTCAACAATTCTGCATTTGTTCTCTGGGTCATGACACCAGAGAGTAACCAGCTTTAAAGAGTACTTACATATGGTACACACCTCAGCAGCAGCTCTGTCCAAAAAACTCTGTGTGGACAGAAGACAGGAAACATTAATTTGTTCCTTTCAGTGAAACTTTTTCCACCTACTCTCATTTTCAGAGCCAACTCCCTCCAAGATAACACTCCAAGTAAATCAAGCTGGGATAGGGGCAGGAGCCAGGCTGTGCACGGAGTTTTGAGGAGCAAGCCAGGCTATCCAGTGCTGTCTCCCATTAGCAGAACACACGTGGTTGTTCTCAGAGCCAGTTACATGTCAGTGGAAACACCTGGGGATAAACCAAGGTTCAGGAGGTCCTTGTTGAAAATGAAAAGACTCTGAAAGAGCCTAAAACATTAGGGCTCACTTAAATCACCTTTGAAGTAGCACATTCTCTCACCTCCCTTGGACTGAACTACAGCTATGAGACAGCGAAAAATCTCAGTGCTCCTCTTACACAAGAAAAGGAGGCATTCTTGAGAGATTAAAGGATACTTTGAATCATTATTAAGACCATAATAAAGGAGGAACTCGTGGCTAGGCGAGGAGTGAGTCCAATCTTTGAAAAAGGGATGGTTGTATCAACAAGGCAAAACCTGAAATGCATCTACAACTGAGCTTTACCTCCTTGCACCACCACTACCTGTGTGTGTACATAGAAATATGGAATCAGAAAGACAAAAGGGTTTTGTACATAACACCATCACTGTCAAACAACTGAGTGTGAACTTAGGAGCTGTATTAGATATTGCTGACTTAAATTCTACCCTTGGTATTCTGTCTGAGGTAAACAGAGAGAAAACAAAAATAATTTGTGAGCTTGTCTCCAGCTACATGGCTCTGTTTTAGGAACATGAATGTTTTCAGCCACCTCTAAACCAATCAAGGAGATTTTGCTTAGTCTAAAACGCCAGAATGTAAATTTTGTTTTGTACTTCCCGATATTGTGAATGGGAGCAGAATGAGCAGCACTGAAACACTGCAAAGAAAGCTGCTCCCAAGACATTTCTGACACAGCCAGAATAGAAATCTCCAGCTGGGATTTCCAGTTTACTTTTTGCCAAAAGAAGAGACTGAGATAAGCATCTGATATTAAAGCTCATCCAAAAAATAGCATATGGAGAAAGAATTATTTTCTGCTGAGCTAAAGCACAGGATGAAAAGTCTGAAAATCTGAATTTTAATCTTAGTGGCAGTAATTTTGTATCAAAAGTAAATCTACTGACATTAATAACTGTAGAAGATTTAAGATTAGCTTAAGCAAGGTCAGAATCAGCATGTAGGTTCTGGGCCCAGCAGCATTACAGACTCCCACTGTGATTTGGGCAAGATCCATGTAGTGGTGGAGAGATTCCATGGAGTGATTTTAGGAGCCTTGAATTTTAGATGACTACATTAAAGCAACTCAAAGCAAGCAACCACAAAAATGATGTACTTAAAGTGCTCTGAAAATCCTGAGCGTAGCTTTTCTGTGATTTAGATGTCTCGCCTTTTAAAAAATTATCATTGTTTCAATGACGGCCAGTTTTATAACAGCAACATCCTTCTTGAATTCTTCACTAAAAGCAAATCACTTTAAGATTCTCAGAAGGCAATGAAGAAGCTTAAAATTATATTTAATTTACCAGTATTTCTTCAGATGTATCAATTATCAGTAATGTAGATGAGAGAGACAGGGAATGTATCATTTCTCTCAAAGAAAAAAAAGCACACCATAAGGAAAAAAAGTCTTTTTCCGTTCCTATTCATGTCCCTAGTCATGAAAAATGTCCCTCAGTTCAGCTATGACTGCTCAGAGTGTTTTTACACACCTATAGAGATTATATATGAATTTACATATTTATGCATATGGTACCCATCTTTCTACAAATTGCTGGTACTCACAGATTTGTCACAGTTGGAGATTGATTGCATCTGCACAAAACTTAATAATTTGCATTTTAGAGTGACCAGTTCATTCCTATGACTTATTCCCAAAACATTTCTGCTTGGTTTTTGTTTTGTTCGGGTTTTTTTCAGATTATGAATAGGGAAAAACAAGTTCTAAACCTCTGTTCACCACTAAAAACTTGCTATGAGCTCAATAAAAACACATTTCAAACACTTTACACTGTTAGTACTTATGCATGTGTGATAAAACGTGAGGATGGGTGATGCCTTCTCTAGGAGCACAACTTATTCCCATCCTGTCAGGTTTCCATTATGCCTCTTGCAGCTTGTGTTTCACCCAGCTCAGAATTTGTACAGAAGGACATTTTCAAACCTGAAAACTCCCATCAAAGGCACATCAGTGACATCCGGACCATGGGATGCAGAGAAAGAAGGAATGAATTATTGTTGTTGTAGGGGAATTTTTACTCCTACAGCAATGGCAGTCAGAGAGCATCAAAGCACAACCACCATTTCAGTAATACAATAAAATCCTGGCCAAGCTTAAAATCTCAAGTGAATTCACATGTAACTTACCCCAAAAGACTTTGAAACATATTGGAGGCACGAGGAAGATTTTTCACATAGACTACAAAAACGTAAAATTAGAATCTGTTAAATGCTATGAAGAGAAACATCTGATGGACTCTGAGGACAATATTCCCACCTTCCCAGCAGTGTGAAGGGGGTTTTGTTTGGTTTGGGGGGGGATTTTTCTTTCTAAGCGGCCTCTTCTTGCCAAGATTTTATACCATAAATTGAACTACATCTCACGGGAGTATCAAGCATAATACAAACAAAGTAACTGTGCTTTTGATGAGCAAACAACTTCAAAGAGCACTCTCATGTTTATCTTGAACGCAGGGTTCCCAGCAGAGCCCAGATGAACGAGGTTCAGTTTCCAACAGGACATCTCCCTGCCAGAGCTCAGCCACAAGCATTTATGAGGGGTGGGGGGAAACTTTATCATCAAATCAATTTCAGAGTCATCGTTTTTTTCTGCGTTGCGAGATTGTTCCAGGATGCCACTGGGAGCGGAGTGGATTCAGCTCTCTCTTAACCAAACA
The DNA here is from genome assembly GCA_013400515.1 of Erpornis zantholeuca. NCBI lineage: Eukaryota > Metazoa > Chordata > Aves > Passeriformes > Timaliidae > Erpornis > Erpornis zantholeuca. The sequence goes on along the minus strand of VZTN01019209.1, from coordinate 1,157,145 downwards.
ATAGCTGCCTTCGGGAGGAAATCCCTCAGGAAACTGCCCTTAAAACTTGCAGTTTGCTGTGCCTCAGCACCTGCCAGCCTTCACAAACCCCCACTTTGCCCAGAGCTACGTGAGGTGGTTCAAACGTAGGTCTGCACTCATGACATGAGGGATGAGATTTGAAACCAAAGCTCATAAACATGGACTAAAATTAATGATATTTTGTGTTTCCATCAGCTTGAAATCTACTTGTCACACCACCAATAAATGAAATCTCAACAAAGCACAGCAAGATAGCATTTTTATGTGTCCAGGAAAAGGAAATGTGAACTGTGAAATAAGAAAATACCAGGTTTGGAGCAACCTGGTCTAGTGGAAGGTGTCCCTGCCCATGGCAGGGGATTGGGATGAGGTGATCTTTAAGGTCCCTTCCTGCCCAAACTATTCCATGTTTCTATGAAGAAAGTGGTGTCTATCTAAGCATACTTCTCTCTTAGCCCTGTACTATGACCTATCCTTTCTGGGCTAACAGCAGGTTTCAGAAAGTTAATACCAAGGAAACCATTCATGGAATTATTTCTTACTGTAGACTCACAGTCGTGGACTGCCCTGCTCATATTATCAACTATTTCATTGCATAAAGGAGGGACAGAGTTAAGAGTGGAAACTGTTCTCATCCTGTGATTCTAGAGCAAAGACTGAAGATGTGCAAAGTTATTCCAGTAGTGCCATGCTGGGAAAGGTAGTGGTGTGTCAGTCTGTGGCACCAAGGACAGGCAAACTGTGTTCAAGTGGATCTTCTCACAGTGTTTGCTGTGCTCCAGCCCCAAAACACCTCACTCTCTCTGAAGAGGTAGATGCAATCATCTTATGAATTCATGAGGAAGCTGAAACTTTGTGAGAAGCTGATGGCAAAGAGCTGTTTTAATTATTCTCCAACTCGCTGACTCCACCTTAATCAGAATATATTAAATAAAATGTATGGATGCTGGAGACTGGAATGCTGCAGTTCATAACTACAATTAACCACTATTAATTAATAGCTGAAAGATAAATGAGCCATGGGATCCATTTATTCCTGGGTTGGGAGTATTTAAATTCACAGTAGGATGCCAGCCCATTTTTCACAGCAGTGAATTAAGGGAAGCGTGAATCAAAGCTCACATGCAGGAGACATTTTCAGATCTCTTTGGTTCTTATCCTCTAACTGGGGAAAGAGGAGACAGACACAGATACACTGAAATTTCACCAAGGGAACAAAGAGAAAGTGACAGTGATCCCATCCAGAGAGATGAAGCCTGGGTGTCAGAACTTCCCATTCTCTTACCCAGTTCCAGCTGTGCAGGGTGGACAAGGAAAATGGATTTCCCTGAGGCTGCAGAGCACAGACACTGCTCTGTTCTGCCCTTACCCCAGCTCAGGTGCCAAAACCCTCTTGGCCAATGCCAGAGTTTGTTCAGAGCGAGGGCAATATGTCCAAGCAAACATTCATGAATATTCTCCTTTGCATCGAGGACATACCTGCCTCACATGGACCCTTAAAATTCAGTCAAGACTTGTTTTGCCCTCTATTGTCTACTTATGCTTGGAAAATCCCATCCAAGGCTTGCCATAAAACACACAGGTACTTTCCATGTGTTCTCCAGGAGAGCTAAAATGGGAAGTTTCTGAGGATATGTTTCAAGATAAGGGTGTTCTTCCCAGAACTGTAAGGAAAGTTGTCATTCAAGCCTCAGCAGAGCTATGGTTGCCATCATTATCAGCAATTGATTTGACAGCAGCCTGAGGCTTGCACAGGTTAGGCAGGCAGAGCCCAACTCCCCGTGCTGGAAATGCCAAGTGAGGTTGTCACACTCCCCAGCTGCTCATGACAGAAAGGGAAGACTGCCCAGAGAATTACCCTGTGATGATCTAAAGATTTGGTTTCTATCCTGTGACTCAAGGAGTAAGTCAGACCCCATATTAATGTGATAATCTAAGTGTTAAAGTAGAGAAATGACTGAACCTTAGAAGGACTGAAATTCAGATCCTTTCCTACATTTTCCATATTTCCTAACTGGAGTTCTATAGGAAGCCATGTGCTCTGGAAACTCCAGCATTTTTTCATTTGATTTTCATTTATCTTCCTGGTTGAGATGAAAATAAAAGTATTTGTCAAGGGGAATGGGTAGAGCAGAAAGTCGCAATACAAATTCTACTGGGGAAAGCAAAAATACTTTTTGCTGGTGTAAGCACAAAGCATTTTAATATCCCCTGTTTGAACCAACTTAGAGTCCATTCAACACTGAAGTGCATCTTCTTCAAGCTTTGTGATGTCTGAAGGGACAGGAGGGGAAGTTCAATGTTGCAGGGCCCCCAGGCTCCTGGAGGGACCATGTTATACCTCTTTAGCAACAAATCTTTGAGTTTTAAATACTTGATTTTCTACCAAAAGGCCTTCCACCAAAATCTCATGAAGAGTTTTCTCTCTAAAGCTCCTTCTGAAAAAGGTTTTCCATATTCTCACAAAAGCAGGCACTTGTGCAAGGTTTATAAATGTTCTGCTTCCTTTTGAGAGCAGAAACAACAGACTTTCTAGCAGCATTGTGACACTTCCAGTTCTCCAGCAAAAACAAATAAGAAATCCAAAAGTATTTATAGATATAAATAAATATCTTGTCAGCACAAGATATTCTGCTTGGGGAATTGATGCTGAGATCCAAGTGGGAAGAACTCGGGAGCTGTCCTTGTCCATGTTGGGATGCACTGAGGCAGGAGCCTCTGGAGCCCAGAGTGTACCTCTGAAGGCCTTTCCAATCAATCCCTCCTTTATTCCTTTATTCCTGTCTGCTCTCTGTTTCTAGGGAGCCATTTAAGGCATCAAGGGCAGAGGATCTCACCACCATCATTCTTGCTTGGTTTGGGACCTGAGGAACCATGTCTGCCACCACCATGTAGCCTTTGTGACAGGAAGGGCTCAGCTAAAGAGACCAGGAAATGCTGCCCTGCTGGAGCCAAAATATGAGTGAGGAAGACAAAGAGAGTGGCTGATAGTGCTTCCTTGTGCCCATAAATCTTAACTACTTTGGGTCAAACTCTGCCATGCTGGTTGGAAGCAGAGTCCAGAGCTGCTTTCTCAATTCTGCTGTTTTTTCCTGATTTATAGCCTCTAACCCCATAAGAAAGAGTGAATATCTGTTAGTGTTTGTACAGCTCTATTGTTGGAGCTTGTCTCTTCTCTGACCCTGAGTCAATGAAGCTCCACTTCCGAGCTTCAACAAGAAGGAGAAATGTAAACTAACAGCACTACAGATCATTAACCCAGAATACAACTCTCCACACAAAACACACAGGACAAGATGATGTTAAAAGGACAAAACTGAACACTCTGGTGCTCATTTTTAACCTCACTGCCTTACCTCCAGTAGCACAACCAAATGTAATTACAGCCAGCAGCAAAAGGAAAATCAAGATCACAGACTCAATCCCGATTAAAATAAATAAATACAGAAAATATAGAAAGCATATGGGCACTGAAGAGCAGCATATGGATCACGTCCTGAAGTACAAGGCCTGCCATATGCTTCCAGAGCCTGGTTCAAAGGAAAACCTCTCTCCCTCCTCCCGATGTCTTTGGCTAGGTCACGAATCAGCTGCCTCCCAACATCTTGTGCCATTGGGCAAGTTTGCTTTTGAATAATGAAGCAAGGTTCAGCTCAGCATGGGGAGAATCCCAGGTAGAAAATGGACAGATGGCTGGTCCTAGTTAAGCAGGCAGACTGAGATGAAGCATTCCCCTTTGCCTTCTTTCAGACCAATCTTTACACTGTGCCTTCGCCAGCTGTATGTATCTAAACCTCTTCACCTCCTGTTTCCTTAAGAAAACAGTCCTCAATTTTTTTGACCTCCTGTGCTGACCCACCAGCCCTGTAGGGAATGTTAATGAGCTGTTAACATGGCTTGGGATGTGGCACTCAACCCATTTGTGGAGTTCTTCAGCCTCTTCTTACCCAGGCCCCTGTTTCTTCATGCTCCACTGGCCCCAGCCAACCCCATCTGCCTGTGGATGTCTAGCATATGCTCTGTGCCTCGCAGTGCCCAGCAGGAAATGATGCCTCCCGGTGTCTGGCATGAGATAAGGACAATTTAGATCACAATCAAGGAACAGCACCGCTCAATCGTGGGGCTAGGAGAGGAGGAAGGAGACAGCAATGACTGGTCCCCAAAGAGAGGATTTCCTGCCATGCTGCAGTGATGAAGGGGAGAGACAGACTCTCCTAGATGGATGCAAAGCCAATGCTGAGAACTTAAAAGAACCAGGAAGCACTGGGGTCTGCAATTCTGTGTGAATTCCATGGATGTCACACATGAAATGTATTTGCAATTATCGACGGAGTCACTACGATCAAGGGGAGCAGAGACAAAAGCTCCTGCTCAGGGGCACTCACTGTCTCTGACAGATTGGGCCAAGGAACCCCACTGGGAGCTGGCTGCTGGAGAGCAGAGCAGCAGAGTGTGCTCGGGGCCGGGGGTGCTGCTGACAGCAGCACTGATGTGAGCCAGCCGCTCCTGGCCCCAGCAGCAGCCCGGGGCACGGGGCAGGGCTCACATCAGCTGAACATATGTCCAGGGAGGGCAGGCAAGGAAGGGCTCCTGTCCTGTAGCTGTACTGCTGGCCTGGTTGATGCCTTAGGTTTTAACTTTTATGTTTTTCCAATCCTGCCCTGCCCAGTGTCGCTCTGCAGTTCCCTGGAGCTCGTTCAGTGCTGTTCTCTCATGCTCACACACACACAACAAAGCCTCTCCAGCTCACTCTCCAAGGACACTCAGCTGTGTGGCTGCCCCTGGATCCCTGGAAGTGTCCAAGGCCAGGCTGGAGCAACCTGGGATAGTGGAAGGAGTCCCTGCCTGTGGCAGGGGGTTGGGACAGGATTATCTACAAGATAACTCCCACCCAAAACATGATGCCATGGTTCAGAGAGGACCAGACTTAAAAATACAGCTCTGCATTCCCAACCAGCTCTGTGCTTCAGCTCCTTTCTGTTTCTGTGCTCAACACTTAATTCTGGCAGGAGCAGGACCTGTTTCCTTCCTTGTGACAAACTGTGCTGTGCAGGCACTGCTGGAGTCTGCAGAACAACACTCCCTGCTCTACACAGACAGACAGAATCACCTCCCTCATGCTCTCGTGCACAGCAAACCAGATTGTCCTCACACACTCACCAGAATTTACAAAGGAAAAAAGAAAAAGCTCCAAGAGTGCCAACAAAAACAAAGCCTGGCAACGGAAGATGACTTACAGCTTCAGTGCCATGGAAATTAATCCCCCAGGAAAGGGAATGCTGGAGCAGAGTTTAAAATTTTGACATAAAAAGTTCACTGCATTATCACATTTTCCTTTGGGATTAGGTTTTCCACACTCTTTGGATTGTTTCACAAAATAAATTGTTCTCCGATTTATGGAACAGGTACAAAACTGACCAATTTCTATTGAACAGAAATAGCTGCTAGGAGAACATGTTTTAATATCTTGGTATATGAAATAGAACAATCTGATCTCCATTTCTTGCACAGATCAAGACTCTAAACAAATCCTGGTTTCCAATAACACACCATAAATTGAGAAACGAAAAGGGCCTATCCTAATTCTATCCTTAACATCTAATTAAAATACACTGAAAGCATGGGAAATGTTGCTGTGTCAAATGACTGCTAGCTGTACAAAATATATACAAAGTCTCAAAACATTTCAGATTCATTTTCCAGCAGAATTTAAGATTTATATTTAGAAATAAAAGCATTATTTTGAACAATTAGGCTAAATGCATATAATCTTAACCGTGGCTGATGAGCTCACATTTTCTTTTTATTTTTTATATTTCTATATTTATAAGAGAGAATATCAGATAAATTTTGACACATTAACTTGCCTAAATTCAGGCAAGGAAAACCAAAACGTGCCATTCACTTAAAGTTACTTAGTTTGAACCTCACATATGTAAGTGATTGGATAAAGTTTGCTACTTTCTCCCGATGAAGATGTTGTGACATTTAAAGGGAGGATGACTGAAGGAAAAGTGACAGCACTGAACTTTGGATTTGGAGTTCTGCTTATTATTTTCTGTTCTCTTGTAGACTTGTCATATAACCTTGTAGAAAAAAAAACCAAAACCGTAAACAACACATTAATCCTGTCTTAAAATTCAAATCCCAACTAATCTACCAAACAGAACATTTCAATAGCTAATTGAGTTGGCTTTCAGGCGCTCAGAAAGAAGAGGGTGCTCAAGTGCACTAATATTTGCAAATTCTAGATTCTGGCTCCCTGTGTCAGGTGCCCTGACACTCTGGAGGTGTGAATGCCTGCACACACCTAAAGCAGCAAAAACAGAGGTTCCCGTTTCAGCTGGAATGCAAAAATGTAAAAATCTGTGCCTGTCAACTAGAGGATTAGGAAAATAAGCATGTAATTTACTGGAAGGCAGCAGAAGTTGGAAGGTGTCCACAGGATAACTCAGTTCAATTGTAGGATCAGTTTGTGACTGTACCTTCCTATGAAACAGAGGAGATTTGTCAGGGAAGCTTCATTTTCTGGTTGTGGAGGGAAGTGGATCAAACAACAGCAGTTCTAGAGATCATGTTCCAGTGTGAACAACAAGAGTTGGAAGTTTGCATCAAAAAAACATAAAGTAACAGGGAAAAAAAAAAAGTAAGTGGAAATACCCAAGGTCTCCCCAAATAAAGAAAAGAAATTATGATGAAAGAAAAAACTACACATTGTTAGTAATGTCCTCTTGAAAGGTGGAAGATTTGTAGAAGATGGTGACTAATTCTCACTCAAGGCAATTAGTGGCCCAAGAGGGAGTGGAGTGTGTGCAGGGAGCTCACCATGTCTCACGTAATTCTGGTTAGGAGGAGTGACTGGGCAGGAGCCAGACCTGGATTATCTCAAACTGATAGAGGGAGCACACGTGTTTAGAAAGGAGAACGAGTGCCAAATATGCAGCTCCTCGCTCCCATAAAACATAAGGTGTTTTATTTCTGCATCAGATGTTTCAAACACAATTGACTTCTATTAAGTTTCAATGTAAACCACTTTGCTTTCCTAATGTAGCATGAACTTTAACTGTGGCCATTTCAGAGACATTACATGGATACCATATTACCAAACAAAAGATACACATTTGCTGTCTCTCAGAATATATATATATTTTTTCCCTTTCTCTCTCACCCTGTCTGGAACCTGGACTTTTTTTATCTCTTCAGCTCTTTCTCATTTGTATCCATACATATGGCATAGAAATTTTCCAATATATTTGCCATAAATGTTATGTCCTTGTTAGGAGATAGCAAAAAAAAAAAAAAA